>JAXCMG010000101.1:655792-715794 GCA_034642415.1 Podarcis siculus
AATGGAGGGGAAGAAGGCGCCAGAATCGTGGAAAGAAGCATTTATCACATTGATACCAAAGTCGGAAACTGAAAAGACACAACTTAAGAACTACCGTCCCATCTCCCTTTTAAATGTGGATTACAAAATATTTGCAGATGTTTTGGCACGAAGATTTAAGAAAGTTCTAGGTCAGCAAACTTTTTCAGCAGGGGGCTGGTCCACTGTCCCTCAGACCTTGGGGGGGGCAGACTATATTTTGGAAAAAAAATATGAATTCCTATGCCCCACAAATAACCCAGAGATGCATTTTAAAGAAAAGGACACATTCTACTCATGTAAAAACACCAGGCAGGCCCCACAAATAACCCAGAGATGCATTTTAAATAAAGGGGCACATTCTACTCATGTAAAAACATGCTGATTCCCGGACCGTCCATGGGCCGGATTGAGAATGTTAAGTTGTGGGCGAACATATCAGACGACACAGCGATTCTTCAAACTGCTCTTGTTTATTCCGAGAACAGAACGGAACTGAAGAGCTCAGTCAGCCTGCTTATATAGAGCTCCAGAACAGTGTAACTGTTGCAACTTTCTAAAACTATCCAATCACTGAACGTCACTTTCGATCCTTCATTTGCATACAAACTATCCAATCACTGAACGTCACTTTCGATCCTTCATTTGCATAACTATCTACAGTATCCCCCTGCTGGCCCAGGGTGAGAACTTCAGTACATAACAGAGAAGGCGATTGGGCCGGATCTGGCCCCCAGGCCTTAATTTGCCTACCCATTTCCTACAGCACCAACCCAGCAATAATGCTTTGAGCTACCTCCCTTTATCATCTGCTGTTGGGAGTTATTACCTGAGCCACCCTTCTACGAGATGTATATCATTAACCTCATCATCCGATGATCCAGTTCTAGCACGTGCTCTCAAACAGGTGTGGAGGGGCTGGCCACCAAGAAACCTGAGAGGAAATTCAGGCCATTTGCATCTAAACAACATGATCTATCAACAAACAAGAGAAAACAGTCTTTCTCCCCATGGTTTTCGGGTATGATGTGTTGGACACCCTGGCAGGAACGCCAAGCTTCCTTTGGGCTTTTGGATTTTTATCTCACACCCCTGGAGCAGAATGTTATATCAAAAGCTGGCAAACATTTATGTCCCCATGAAGCGAAAGTTCATACACCCTGCTTACATTGGCAATGAATGCGCACACAGATTTAACATTTATTGCACTTAAAGAGGAGTAATGCACATATCTGCTGATCGGCTATTCATTCTTTAGTAGCCGTTTGGCAGGGCATTAGATTTCAATAGGTGCAGCTATAGCATGGTGATACCTGAAGTATATCTGAAGGAGTGTCTCCACCCCCATTGTTCTGCCCAGATGCTGAGGTCCAGCGCTGAGGGCCTTCTGGCAGTTCCCTCATTGCGAGAAGCAAAGCTACAGGGAACCAAGCAGAAGGCCTTCTCGGTAGTGGCACCTGCCCTGTGGAACGCCCTCCCACCAGATGCCAAAGAGATAAACAACTACCTGACATTTAGAAGACATCTGAAGGCAGCCCTGTTTAGAGAAGCTTTTAATGTTTAATAGGTTATTGTATTTTAATATTCTGTTGGAAACCGACCCAGCCAGATGGGCGGGGTACAAATAAATTATTATTATTATTATTATTATTATTATTATTATTATTATTACTGGGCAGTGTATCTGGTGGTCCTGGCCTCCCCAGACAACAAGACCCCCCTCTCGGCCTCACTGATGTGGTCCAAAGGAAAGCAGAGAAATATATTTGGTACCAGCTTGGATGCAGCAATTGCTGGAAGGAGGCATACAGGGTGCCATACATTCGTCTTAAATATTCAGAAATATCATAAGCATGGTGGAAAACTACTTCTCAAGGGTCAGCAAAAATAAGTTATGTTGGTCTAGTAGAAGAGAAAATCTGTAAGAGAAATCATAGAACCATTCACTAAGGCTTACAAATGTCATACACAGAACTCTTCTCTGGCAGTTTTAAATTCTGTATAATGTGCTAAGCAAAACACACACAAATAGCAGTTACCCCACTCAGTGTTTGGGTGGTGATCAGCGCCAGATTCATGTCTAAGCTAAACAAGCTATAGCTTAGGGCCCCACACTCTTGGGGGGGCCAAAAAAAATTAGAGGGGAAAAAACTGGATGTACATTTCCAAAATATAAGATAAAAAACAAATAAAATAAAACCTACATACAGAAACAGTGTTTTGTGTTGTGTAGGCTCCTGCTAGCCTGCTCCCTAAAATATCACTGGTTTGCTCATTTCGATATATAGGGTGCCTACATGCTGCATGGACTTTTCAACAATAATAATAATTTGTCTGACTTCACTCAGCAAATCCTCAGCAACCCCAGACAACAACTTCCAGGATTCTTGGGGAGGAGGCAATGTCACTTAAACTGGTATAGAATAAGCATAAATTCACAGTGTTGGTATGCATTGTGCAAGGAGTAGCCGCTATGTATGGACTCTTGTCCGTGGCAACTTAGCATCCCTGTGGTGAGCTGTTCTTCGCTTCAGAGTCCAGTCCCTTCTAGCTCTCTACCAGATCTTTCTGAGTGGCACGGGGATGAATGCAAAAGCGCCGTGCGGTGCATAGCCCACTATTTCACACAGAGTAGTTCCTCAGATATTCTGACCTACTAATAAGCTAGTGTACAACAAGTGTGTTTTTTTTCTTTAGCCAAATCCCCCCACAGCTTTTGAATATAGAAATTAGGTTTCTGAGTAAATGACTACTGAAAGTGTAACGGATGCTTTGATTTCAAGCAACAATCTTTGTAAAATTGTATTTATATGTTTCTATTTAATTTTTTTTTCAATAACAGGTACAAGGAGTAGGATTGTATATGGACAGTAAAATAAAATTGTTTCTAGCAATAAGTTAGCGATTTTGCTTTTCAGTATTTCCAGCTTACATATAACTTAGTTTATAATATTCCTTGCCCTTCTGAGTGTGACTTTCTACGATATTATTCATCTTGACCTACCATCTTCTGTTCTCTGCTGCTCCTTTGCTACTTTTATTCAGCATGGATTTGCCCATTTACTTTTTGTGCTCCCTTTCTTCGTCCATTCATAACATGCCCCTATTTTCATCTGTTCAGAGTTGGAGAATGTGCTCCATCTGCTGCTACCTGTCTTTCCTCATTTAGACTGCGAGAGTTTGAAGGCAGGACTCTTAACGTTCCACAGAGTATTTGGTGCCTCCAGCACACCAGGGCCTTGGTGCTGTTCAGGGTCTTGTTTGGTTATGTCAGTGCTAGTCAAAATGCGAGCGGAGAGAAAATATATAAACCTACAGCTTTTCTAAATTAGCAGGAGGTTTATGACATGCACAAGCTTGCAAGCACACTAGAGACCACTTATTTAGACATGCAAGGATATGTCAGCCATGGAAAAATTCCTCTGCAACTGAATAGCTAAATTCCTACATTCTGAACAACTTAAGGACATATATTACCTGCTTCTCCTACTTTTCACCCAGGAATTTTTCAGTGCTCCACAATGGGACGCTGACTTTGTTTTTAAAATGTTCAGAGGTTTAGGAGTTCATCTTCCATTAGTCAGCAAAGGATTGCGTAATGTTCAAAGCATGCTTGTTAACAATAAGGTCCTGTTGAATGGGAAGAAGTGAGCCCGGAGAGGCATTCTGAAAGATCTACTTTAATCTGCAGAAGGACATCTAGTTCGAAAAGAAAAGAAAGGAAAAAAGGATGAGATTTTCAACTATGAACACAGCTGCTATATCCATAGTGGAATGAGGAAGCTCAAAGGTCTGGGTGCAACCATTGTGGTTTCTTCCCAGTCCAGGAGCTGTGGATGTGTACATTCCAAAAGTGACAATAGTGCCTGATGACCTCGTAGATGAGGGGGCTGGATTAATTCCCATCACCACCAGGGCCAGATTTGGGTTTGATGAGGCCCTAAACTACTGAAGGTAACAGGGCCCTTTATATGTCCAGCTGTCCTTTGTCAACAACAAATTGTTGCTGTTTTTTGTGTTGAATATATGCTATATGGTGATTTATGGACCTAATAGGTATCTAAAAAGGGGACGCGGGTGGCGCTGTGGGTAAAACCTCAGTGCCTAGGACTTGCCGATCGTATGGTCGGCGGTTCGAATCCCTGCGGCGGGGTGAGCTCCCGTCGTTCGGTCCCAGCTCCTGCCCACCTAGCAGTTCGAAAGCACTCTTAAGTGCAAGTAGATAAATAGGACTGCTTTATAGCGGGAAGGTAAACGGCGTTTCCGTGTGCTGCGCTGGTGCTGGCTCGCCAGCTGCAGCTTCGTCACGCTGGCCACGTGACCCGGAAGTGTCTTCGGACAGCGCCGGCTCACGGCCTCTAGAGCGAGATGAGCACGCAACCCTAGAGTCGGACACGACTGGCCCGTGCGGGCAGGGGTACCTTTACCTTTACCTTAGGTATCTAAAGCCATTTGCACATAACAAAATATGTATTTTATCAAAGTAATTCCCAACAATTGGGAAACACTGGCCTGCGAGCGTTCTAATTGGAGAACAGCCTTTACCAAAGGTGTCATGGGCTTTGATGACACTTGAACTCAGGACGCAAGGGAGAAACGTGCTAAGAGGAAGGCACGCTTGACAAATCCACACCGTGATCAACTCCCGCCCAGAAACCAATGTCCCCACTGTGGAAGGACGTGTGGATCCAGAATTGGCCTCACAGTCACTTACGGACTCATTGTTAAAATCATGTTTATGGAAGACAATCTTACTCAGCCACGAGTGATCACCAAATAAGAAGAAGATTATTATTTATTAACTTTCTGAGTCACCTTTCTCAAAAGAAGATGCAAGCTGACCTACAGATATCCACAGACATACAGACATGCTAAAGTGTGGTGGAAATTTATTCCGAGGCACTAGTTTTCAGGGCAAACTCTAGGCCAGGCATAGGCAACCTTCAGCACTCCAGATGTTTTGGCCTACAACTCCCATGATCCCTAGCTAACAGGACCAGTGGTCAGGGATGATGGGAATTGTAGTCCAAAACATCTGGAGGGCCGAAGGTTGCCTATGCCTGCTCTAGGCTGTATCCCACTGGCTTTTACTCAGAGGAGATCCACTGAAATTAATAACCATGACCGCAAAACCATTCATTTTGATGGGTGTGCTCTGAGGAAAAGTTAGTGGAATACAACCCAACGTCTGGCTAACCTAGGGCTGAATAGAAACTTCAATTTTTAAACATGGTTTTGCCCTTATTTCACAAGACCAGGCCATTCTGGAAGGGAAAAGGTGTCTATCACAATGAAATGCCATATCCGTGGTGTGGAAGATTGTGGTCGCAAACTGTCAGTACTGCTGCTGCAGTCTACCCCACCAACACACCCACCCACCCGAAAAATAAAACAACAACAACCATAAGAAGGGAGAGCAGGACCTTGAACCTGCCCATCTATAGTTAAGACCTGGGCAGTAAACACAGATCACATTCTCACAGTTATAGCAATTATTTCTAAATTCACATTTATACAAATAAATTAGCACATTTAATCAAATCTGTGTCATCTTCTATATCTTTTTGGGTGATGCATTTCTTTAGGGGGGGACACAACTCAATGCAAAGAGAAAAACCTATCAGCCACCTCTTGGCTATGTGAAAGGAACCACTCACGACATATTCCTGCCCTGGAAAGTGTGTGAGCAGCTATTTAAATAAACAGCAATAGTTAAAGCTGCTGCATTTTAAACTTGTGTGGTATTATTCCACTTGAAGATAAATGGGTTTAAAATGAGCTCTTTCAAAAAGTGAAATAAAGATTTCTTGGACATTCCCTCTGCACACTTCACGGGGCTTGGCAACAAGAAGAATTGCTGTTAAAATTAAAGCTCCATTATTCAGAGGAAGATTCCTTGGGGGGAACAGAAGGATACACTGTGGTTCCAGAGCACATCTGTAAACCACCAATACCTCCCTCCCCCCCAGATATTCTCCTTCTTCTTGCTAGCAAGGCAACCAGGGCAGCAGCGATGCCTCGCCAAGTGCCACTAACACCAAGTGCAGCTACCAAGGTGTGCAGATGTACTGTCCTGCACTGGCAGGCAGCTTCTAGCAGTGGGCCTAACAAAAGCTGTTACCTTGGAAGCACACGCGTTTTGGAGCGAAGGACAATTTGGACAGCCCAAGTTGCAAAACAGATGCTCAGCAGGCATCTGGAAAATTAATCCAGTAAAACCACAATTATTTCAAGATCAAAACCAGAAGAATGCACCCATCTTTACTCACAGCACCATTGACTTAGGGAGAGATTTGTTAGGTCAGGCCTGCATACCTTGAGGCTCACCAGTCATGTATGGCAGCCTGCCAGGGATTTGATAAAACCTCCTGTTACAACTTACTGCCTTCTTGGGACTGCGAAAACAGGAGAGCATGACAAACACATGTCAGGCCACAATACGCAGCTGATGGGCTGTGTTCAGCTTACAGAGTTGTGATTAGAACTGCGATATTGCCCAGTTGGCCAGGTCTTATCTAGAACGTGGCCGTAACTCCCATTAGCTGGCCTAGGTTCCATGTGTCTCTGTGCTTAAGTGTTTCTTGCCCTAGCAAGAACCAGAGACACAAAGCAAAGTATGCAGGTGCTATTCTGCCCAATCACTTTCCGAGAAAGAAGCACAGGTAAAGGTAAAGGGACCCCTGACCATTAGGTCCAGTCGTGACCGACTCTGGGGTTGCGGCGCTCATCTCGCTTTATTGGCCGAGGGAGCCGGCGTACAGCTTCCGGGTCATGTGGCCAGCATGACTAAGCCGCTTCTGGTGAAACGAGAGCAGCGCATGGAAATGCTGTTTACCTTCCCGCTGGAGCGATACCTATTTATCTACTTGCACTTTGATGTGCTTTCGAACTGCTAGGTCAGCAGGAGCAGGGACCGAGCAAAGGGAGCACATCCTGTTGAGGGGATTCGAACCACCGACCTTCTGATCGGCAAGTCCTAGGCTCTGTGGTTTAACCCACAGCGCCACCCGCATCCCTAATCACTCGGAAAATGAT
This sequence comes from Podarcis siculus, assembly GCA_034642415.1. Taxonomy (NCBI): domain Eukaryota; kingdom Metazoa; phylum Chordata; class Lepidosauria; order Squamata; family Lacertidae; genus Podarcis; species Podarcis siculus. Next base: position 662,846 of record JAXCMG010000101.1, read on the forward strand.
TCTGCCCAATCACTTTCCGAGAAAGAAGCACACTCCCTGGTTTTTGCTGATAAGTGTAGCCATGAAGCAGGGGTAGCCAACATGGTACCTCAAAATGTTGGACTCGAATTTCCCTCAGTCCCAGCCAGCATAACCAGTGGCCAGGTGTGACTCTGCTTATGTACCTCAGTGTTTCCCAACCCTGGGCCTCCAGCTGTTTTTGAACTACAACTCCCATCATCCCTGACTAGCAAGACCAGTGGCAAGGGATGATGGGAATTGTAGTCCAAAAATAGCTGGAGGCCCAAGGTTGGGAAACACTGGTGTACCTCTACTGAAGGAGAGTCCATCACTTCCCAGGACGGTCTGTTTCACTGTTGAACGGTTCATATTTTTAGGAATTTTCTCCTAGAGTTTGGCCAAAACCATCCTCCCTGTTCCTGCCCCCTGGAGCAACCAAAAACAAGTCTGCGTCATGAGCCCTTCAGCTACCAGTATTTGAAAATTGTTATCACATGCTCCCTTCATCTTCTCTTCTCCAGGCTAAGTATACCCAGCTGTTTCATTCATTCCTCATGGGATGCAGTTTCCAGATTCCTTCCCAGAAGGAGGTGGGACCTTGGAGGCCTTCAATCTGAGCAAGGCAGTAGAGGGGGAGGAATAGGAGTGACCACAAGTATGGAGAGAAAGGGTAGCCCACCTTGGTGACTGACACCTGGGAGAATGTTGGAGGATGGAAGGCGGCTAACAGATTGAGGTTGAATCCTGACAAGACAGAAGTACTGTTTTGGGAGGACAGGGAGAGGGCGGGTGTGGAGGGCTCCCTGGTCCTGAATGGGGTAACTGTGCTCCTGAAGGACCAGCTGCGCAGCCTGGGAGTCATTTTGGACTCACAGCTGTCCATGGAGGCGCAGGTAAATTCTGTGTCCAGGGCACAGCTGTTTACCCGCTCCATCTGGTACACAGGCTGAGACCCTACCTGCCCACGGACTGTCTCGCCAGAGTGGTGCATGCTCTAGTTATCTCTCGCTTGGATTACTGAAATGCGCTGTATGCGCTCTATGTCTACCTTTGAAGGTAACCTGGAAATTACAACTAATCCAGAATGCGGCAGCTAGACTGGTGACTGGGAGCGGCCACCAAGACCACATAACATTGGTCTTGAAAGACCTACATTGGCTCCCAGTGTGTTTCCAAGCACAATTCAAAGTGTTGGTGCTGACCTTTAAAGTCCTAAACAGCCTCAGCCCAGTATAATTGAAGGAGCGTCTCCACGCCCATCATTCTGCCCAGACACTGAGGTCCAGCGCCGAGGGCCTTCTGGTGGTTCCCTCACTGTGAGAAGCCAAGTTACAGGGAACCAGACAGAGGGCCTTCTCAGTAGTGGCACCCGCCCTGTGGAGCGCCCTCCCACCCGATGTCAAAGAGAAAAACAACTACCAGACTTTTAGAAGACATCTGAAGGCAGCCCTGTTTAGGGAAGCTTTTAATGTTTGACGCACTATTGTATTTTAATATTTTGTCGGAAGCCGCCCAGAGTAGCTGGGGAAACCCAGCCAGATGGGCGGGGTATAAATAATTTATTATTATTATTATTATTATTATTATTATTATTATTATTAGGGGGGACAAAGTGATGGGAGGAAGGGAGAGAAATTGGATCTGACTTGCAGCAGGCAGGAGTCATGCAGGGCCCTTTCCCTGGGTATCTAAAGCAAGTATGGAGGTGGGTGATGGCATGGAAAGTTTCATTCAGGGTCTTCCAGTACATCTTGACAATGGGGCAGAAGTGGATACAGCAACCCCTCGAAAGAGGCATTGTGTGGAATTACCTCACCTGAGAGCAGCAGGCTGAGGAGGATGCCAGGCATTGCGGATGAAGAGGATTAACAGTGGGAGACTGGGAGGGCATGGTCCCAACTGCCCAGGTGGTTGCCAGCTTTTGGGTGGCAGCTGTTCCATGAAGCCCTGTATATTGACTCAAGCAAAGAGGAGCATGCAGACACACAGTGTCTTTGGGCCCTTGATAGGATTGCCAGGGGATAGTGGAGACACCAAACCATTTCATGCCTACCTGCAGCTTCAAGTCCAGGTGAGGGTGGCAGAGCAGCTGCAGGTGCCTCAGTTGGTTCAGCGATCGGTGGTGGCATGGGGGTTTCACCTTGAGGAGAAGGGGGGGCTGAGTTGGGAGGGGGCCCCTCAAGGAGCACCATGAGCCTGGCCAGCCTAATGCTGTTGTGGCATCTGTGGCTCTTGCAGAGCCTTATATGTTTAAATAAACTTAATTGTCTCATGTCTTCATTACAGTGCCAAAGATACATTCTCAGATTTTTCCCCTGATAGGATATTAATTTTGGCAGGTTACTACATAACACCACCCTCATTTACATGCACCATGTGTGCTTTTATGATTTGTAGCTGTTTAAGTAGAATCTGCTATAATTGCATAGTACTGCACATTAAACATATATACCTCATCTAATAAATAGATTTTTATTTGCCTGGTACAATGTAATCACAGGGTTCGCGTTCCAAACAGCAGTATTACATTAGTCAGTGTGTTCACATTTAACAATAAACGTTCTTCTTGTGCAATAAACTCACACTTCGGAATAATCATATGAATTAGACATTAGGGTGAGGTCATGGTCTCTACCTGGGGCCTTCAGATGCTTTTACAGCAGCAATTAGAGGCTGGTAGGCACAGATTTTGCTGGTGGATTTATTGCTGCATGCCACCCCGATTTTGGGGCACCCAAGGGGCAAATCATGGGCGGTTTTTATCTCACCCAGACCTCAGGCTGCTCCTGTGTGTTCTCCTCCACCGAGAAAAACACCGCCTTTAACACCTAACAAATTATCTAAAACATTTAAGAAGGATCCTAATAACTGCTGGAAGTGTAAACAAGTAGACTTTCTTCTTCCACTGCTGGCATGCAGGGAGTGGAGAAATCAATTGGCAGTGATTCTTGCATGCTCACATGAGCCTTCTGTTCCTCCTTTTCCACAACAGGCCCCCAGGAAGCAGATCATCCAGCCCTGCTCCCCAGCCAGCCTTGCTCTTGTGGCTGGAAGGCACCGTGTTGGCTACCCCAACATAGACTATCAAGCTTTTCTTTTCTTAGAAAGTATTGTACCTGATTAGGGAAGCGGGTGGCGCTGTGGGTTAAACCACAGAGCCTAGGACTTGCCGATCAGAAGGTCAGCGGTTCGAATCCCCATGATGGGGTGAGCTCCTGTTGCTCGGTCCCTGCTCCTGCCAACCTAGCAGTTCAAAAGCACGGCAAAGTGCAAGTAGATAAATAGGTACCGCTCTGGCATGAAGGTAAACGGCGTTTCCGTGCGCTGCTCTGGTTTGCCAGAAGTGGCTTAGTCATGCTGGCCATATGACCCGGAAGCTGTACGCCAGCTCCCTTGGCCAATAAAGCGAAATGAGAGCCGCAACCCCAGAGTCGGTCACGACTGGACCTAATGGTCAGGGGTCCCTTTACCTTTACCTTATTGTACCTGATTATTATCAACAGCAAACTTAGAGGAGAAGTTTTGACAGTACATTTCCTCCTGAAAGTCCCATCCATGCTACAGAGAGATAGCAATGCCAGTCCTGAAAAACAGTTCATTCAGATACGGACCTGCTTAGAATGTCAAACCACCTTTTTGTAATTTAAGGAGGCTTAATGTGACAGTTTTTGAACCTACGCTTTAACCAATCCCTTGTTCTTAGACAGGGGTCAGCAACCTAAGGCCCATGGGCCGGAAGCAGCCCACGGAGGTCGTTTGCCTGGCCCATGAGCCGCCCCCGAACCGAGCTGCCCACTCGCACGCTATGCTAAACTGGTTCAGCGCAGTCCGGACCAGGCAAGATAAACCTTGCTGACCCCTGTTCTTAGTAATGACTTGGATTTTCTAAGCTATGCTCTGAAGTCACAACTCTCAAACCCAGCCACCTCCACATGGCTCCCAGAAAGCCAGTGGATTTCTCCGAAGTAAGTTTTTTTTGAGGTTTGCCATTTGTGTCCATCCTCTCTGGGCTATTCTCCGAGGAAATATTTGATCCTTATCTCCTTCGGAACATCTTTGGCCATTTATGGAGAAGTTAGGCTCCCATTAAAAGAAGGTTGGAAAGAAAATAAAAGATCTTGCTCAGCATACAGTACACCCTGTCCAGAACTCCTGTAGCATTAATGGAAGCTTTCCTTGCCAATTGGATTAAGAATCCACATAAAGGCAGAGCTGTAATTTTGAAATGAAGTTGCCTTTTAGACAAACCAGAAGCAACCAAATAATGAAACAGAAAGCAGATCAGGTTGGCGCAACAAGCCCAGCTGTTCACAGAACATCAGCAGGTGGATCACAGATTTGGATTCTGAAATCAGAATTTCGTATACTAGGCTTTAATTAGCTTATACTTCTTCGTAAATGTTGTTTAGTACGCTTTCCTGGCAAAATACTTGAAGTCTCATTTATACCTAAATATACTCACAGGACTCAGGATGCAGGTGGCGCTGTGGGTTAAACTACAGAGCCTAGGGCTTGCTGATCAGAAGGTCGGCAGTTCGAATCCCCATGATGGAGTGAGCGGTTCAAGTATCTAGGTACTGCTCTGGTGGGAAGGTAAACAGCGTTTCCGTGCGCTGCTTTGGTTCGCCAGAAGCGGCTTAGTCATGCTGGCCACATGACCCGGAAGCTGTACGTCGGCTCCCTCAACCAGTAAAGCAAGATGAGCGCCGCAACCCCAGAGTTATACTCGCAGGACTATATTACATTATGTTGCTTTGTTTAACATTATATTATGTTGATATTTATCTCAAAATTTCAAAATAGCTGAATAGTCTGAGTCATGTATGAGTCACATTTTCCACACCTCTGGAAAATTTATTTTTTCATGAATTAACACTGAACTGTTGTGGCAGTTAAAATAAATACTTGTATTTAAGACAACTGTGATGGCATTTCCCAAGAATGGAGGCAGTGGCCAGCCTTCTAAGACTCTGACAAGAACTATTTCAATGGGTGCCCTGTGCTGTATATTATGCATTGAGAACCGAGGTGGAGAGTCTGTGGCTCCCCGGGTGTCAATGGACTCCAATTCACATCAGCCGCAGACAACGTACGCAATGGTCAGGGATATTGCAATCCAGCAATACCTGGAGGGCCACACGTTCCCTACCCTTGATGTAGAAATTCATTTTCAAAGCAATTTGCACAGCAATTGGCAAATGCTTGGTAGGATAGATATTATAAAAGACCCTAAAGCAGTACAGGAAACTACAGTGGTACCTCTGGATACGAACGGGATCCGTTCTGGAGTCCCATTCATATCCTGAAGTAAATTTAAGATGCGACTGCATGTGTGCGGGTCGTGTTTCGCTGCTTCCGCGCATGCGTGTGACGTCATTTTGAGCGTCTGCGCATGCGCGAGCAGCGAAACCCAGAAGTAATGCACTCCATCACTTCCAAGTCACCGCAGAGCGCAACCCGAAAATATTCATCCCGAAGCTACTTCAACCCAAGGTATGACTGTAGTTTACGGGTGTCTAATCGACGCATGAGGGGACACTGTGGGTAAAACCTCAGTGCCTAGGACTTGCCGATCGGAAGGTCGGCGGTTCGAATCCCCGCGGCGGGGTGAGCTCCCATCTTTCGGTCCCAGCTCCTGCCCACCTAGCAGTTCGAAAGCACCCCGAAGTGCAAGTAGATAAATAGGTACCGCTTTATAGCGGGAAGGTAAATGACGTTTCCGTGTGCTGCGCTGGTGCTGGCTCGCCAGAGCAGCTTTGTCACGCTGGCCACATGACCCGGAAGTGTCTCCGGACAGCGCTGGCCCCCGGCCTCTTAAGTGAGATGGGCGCACAACCCTAGAGTCGGACACGACTGGCCCGTACGGGCAGGGGTACCTTTACCTTTACCTTAATCGACGCATGACCATGCACACGTGCATCATGCCGAACCCAGAAATGACTTTACAAATGGCAAAAACGGCCCTAAAAGAGCCCAGAAAGTGTAAAAAGGTACGAAAACAGTGCCCATAAACCCCACAATCTTTTGCAAGCGCAATCCCAGGAACCCTGGAAACAACCATTGAGGCCTGTGGAGAATTGGAATTTGAACAAGGAGGTTTGGAGGGAGTGATTGTGGTGGAATTTGGCATCTGGTATGTGCTGCTGGTTTGTTTGTTTTTAATTGTATGGGTTTTTTTTTAGGATTTTAATAGTTAACCAGGGTACATACGTCTCTGTTTTCAATTCATAGAGGCAAGTTACAATCGATGTGAGACATCATTGTCATAGACACTGTGAGGTTGTGGGGGGAGAAAGAAGGGGGGTAGTGATCTTTCATTCTTTTGCTTAGTGTATGTGCAAAGTTTTTGTGTCAGAGATGCGAGAATACGTTCTTTATTTATCTGTTTGTTTTTGTTGGAGGGTTTTGTTGGTCAAAGGGACGGGGGTGACACTGTGGTCTAAACCACAGAGCCTAGGGCTTGTCGATCAGAAGGTTGGCGGTTCGAATCCCCATGACGGGGTGAGCTCCTGTTGTTCGGTCCCAGCTCCTGCCAACCTAGCAGTTCAAAAGCACGTCAAGTGAAGTAGATAAATAGGTACCGCTCCAGAGGGAAGGTAAACGGCGTTTCCGTGCGCTGCTCTGGTTCGCCAGAAGTGGTTTAGTCATGCTGGCCACATGACCCAGAAGCTGTACACCGGCTCCCTCGACCAGTAAAGCGAGATGAGCACGCAACCCCAGAGTTGTTCGCGACTGGACCTAACCTTTACCTTTACCTTTTCGTTGGTTGGGACGTTGCCTCGGGCCTCCTCAATCCTTTGGAGAAGGGGGCACCTCACCATCTCTTGACCTGTCCTACCTCATAGGCTCATTGTGAGGTGTGGGGGCTGCCATGCAATGCTCTCAACATCCATAAATAACGAATAAATAAAAGTTTGCTTGCAGTGTGACGGCTCGAGGGCACAAAATAATCCTCCACAAAGTATGCTGATAAATCAGTGCTTGGTGCCAACTGTCCGGAACTCAGCAAAAACTAGTGGTAGTTGTGACGGGCTATTAATAAAAATACATATTTTTCTTTAGAGCAACAAAAGGGGCATTCTCTGTTTGTTCATCGCCAAATATGTTTGCATTGGCAAAAAAAGATTTAAGTGAGATTAAAGAACTATGAATGAATTTCCATGCCTCAGATTGCTTTGAAATACCTTTATGCATTTGTGAATGAGGGCATTCAAGCACTTCTGTTACAAACATGTGAGAAGGTCATCTTCTCTTCCCAAGGGCCAATTGTGTCATGGCTGTGAAAGCTGTTGCTCTAGCTGTAATTGTGAGTGTGTGTCTGGAGCTCAATTTACATGCAACAATCTCATTGTTAAGAAATAGGCGTAGCGCTTTTCACTTTCAAAACACAGTCGTACCTTAGAAGTCAAAAGGAATCTATTCCGGAAGTCCGTTCGACTTCCAAAACATTCGGAAACCAAAGCACAGCTTCTGATTGGCTGCAGGAAGCTCCTGCAGCCAATCAGAAGCAGTGGAAGCCACATCGGATGTTCGGCTTCCAAAAATAGTTTGCAAACCGGTACACTCACTTCTGGGTTTGCAGCATTCAGGAGCCAAAACATTCAAGAACTAAGCTGTTTGAAAATCAAGGTATGACTGTATTGGGCCATGACTAAGCCCTTCTGTTGGGCCAGTTCTCTTTTTACCAGCAGTAATGGATGGTAACTTTCTGGTGTCTGTGGGCCACCACAGAAACAGCTATCACATTCATTTCATGCTTTTCAACAGAATATGTTCTGTTGGCAACAAGCATCTAGCGAAGAAGAGCTGCAAAACCTCTGACCTGCTGGCTCCTCCAGCTCCTTCTCCTCAGTCACCCTTTTGCCTCTGCAGCTGAGCTGCTTTCTCTGAACAGTAGGGTGAATAACATATGGAGCAGACGACCGGGCAAGTCCATGCAGCGCATTCAAAGCACATTCAGCACATGGCTTCCCCCATACAATCCTGGGAACCATAGTTTGTTTAGGTTGCTGGTAATTGTAGCTAAACACACAGTAGTTAAACCACAGAGCCTAGGACTTGCCGATCAGAAGGTCGGTGGTTCGAATCCCCGCGATGGGGTGAGCTCCCGTTGCTCGGTCCCTGCTCCTGCCAACCTAGCAGTTCGAAAGCATGTCAAAGTGCAAGTAGATAAATAGGTACCACTCCGGCGGGAAGGTAAACGGCATTTCCGTGTGCTGCTCTGGTTCGCCAGAAGCAGCTTAGTCATGCTGGCCACATGACCCGGAAGCTGTACGCCGGCTCCCTCGGCCAATAAAGCGAGATGAGCACCACAACCCCAGAGTCGGCCACGACTGGACCTAATGGTCAGGGGTCCCTTTACCTTTACCTAATTGTAGCTATGTGAGGGTGAACCAGCACCCTAAATAAACTATGGGAAGAGGAATGAGGCACAGGGAGCTGAAGGCAATGTGGTCACCTCAGCCATTCCAACCTGACGCACCTGCTGCCATGTGCTGCACCATGTTCTGCTCCCTGTGCCTCATCCTGCCCCTGACAGTAAGTGGCAGAGACCCACCCCCTAGGTTGGAAAGGCAGGAGAGCAATGGAGCCCCACTGACCCCACCTCACCAGCAGCTACTGGGTGAAACCGGAGTTCCTGGGGTTTGGGGGTGAGTCATGTGCTTTAAATTTGGGTGTCATAAGAATTTAAGGTCTCAAATATATAAATTAAATGTTCATAAATTTACAAGGCAATCACATAAGTATGTAAACCACCTGTCTGAAATAGTACAGAGAACAATCCTGAAACCATTTTGACTCTCCCAAATTGACTTCAAATGTTTCTCTGCAAGGAGGAAGGAAATGGGAAACCCCCGCCATTGTCTTTTGCTTACCTGTCTTTAGGGCATCTTTGTGTATGAATAGGGTGAGCCTGTGACCTGGATTCAGGAACTAAAGTATTAACCATCACCAAAGAATGGCCAGGCTTCCCATGTAAGCAATCACTGGCCATTGTCAGGTATCCTGGCAGACAGCATTTCTGTTGTAGACCACCTCCTTCTGTGATGTATGCATGATGTTTTTGGGGGGTGGTCTTGAGCTACAGGGTGGGCAATTTCAAAAGTCTATATAAGGGTTTACACACCATTGTTCTGGGTTCCTCCTCCCTCCTGCATGTGGTGAGTGAGGACCCTGTTGCAACAGTTTAATAAAGATCAGGCTTGTTGTTGTTTAGTCATTTAATCGTGTACGACTCTTCGTGACCCCATGGACCAGAGCACACCAGGCACTCCTGTCTTCCACTGCCTCCCGCAGTTTGGTCAGACTCATGCTGGTAGCTTCGAGAACACTGTCCAACCATCTCGTCCTCTGTGGTCCCCTTCTCCTTGTGCCCTCCATCTTTCCGAATATCAGGGTCTTTTCCAGGGACTCAGGCTGACTAGCTGATCAGGCTTACTAGCTGCTTTCTCCTCAATATTCTCTGGTTGGTCTCTGTTATTTTCTTCTACCAATAGGGAACCCACTTAAGGACTCTATACAGGCTCTTGGATACCCCATAAGGGAAAAGGAGCAGATTTTGTTTACATCATGGGTGGAAGGTGTATTAAATGCATGTTATGGATCTGCCCATAGTTGTATACATTTCACTCAAGATTCACAGAATCCCTGGTGCTTGTCCTGCATGCTGGGGGCGGGGGGGGGGGGCACAGAGACCTGGCTGAGTACTACAGGGCAAGGGAATGTCTACCCCCCCAAAAAAAGCCCCTGTTTTCACTAAAGGTATATATATATATTTGTCCAAGTCTTGGACATTTCTCATTTACTTCATATAACCAGATATCAATGACATTTTTCATGTTGTCATGTTATGTTTTCATTGCTGGCTCCAAAATTTGTCCTCGTATGCCACGAAGCAGCAAGTGGCTCAGGCGACAGCATAGACAGCACCCTTTTAAATTGGGGTGTGTATGTGTGTGTGTTTTAATTAAGAGCATACGAAATCCTAAAATGTGCTCTTACTTAAGCCCAAATTGCAAACACATCTTTTGGATTCCCTCTCTTCCTACGTAGCTTCATCATCGTATGGCAGCCTGGTTTCTCCCTCCTGCTGGCAGGAGATACTAGCGCCCCCTCCAAAGTCTCAGCTGAACAACAACACATTGAAAACATTGCTGAGAGGCCGAGGCATACCCATTGCATAAATAGAACCCATGAGTAATAGTTCTCAAAAGTTGGCTGGGAAGTTGTGGATGCCATCAGCCTTAGTTTTTATTAGTATTTTCCTTCAGGAAAATATTTCCAAACAAATGAATAACGCGTGAGCTTTTGTCCCGTACAGCACATCTTCAGTCTCCTTAGTATCAGGGAACAAGACAAGATTTAAGCCAAGGGTAGCCATTAAGCAGATTTCTTTCTGCCACTCTCAGGCCAAATCCACATATGGAGCTTAAAGGAGGTCTTGCTTCACTTGCTTTGAAATGCAGTATCTAAATTTGGCCAGAAATGTTGTTTGCATTAGCAACGACTCTCCTCCACCTTTCCCTCTTCATTTACACTAGATGTTCACACAGAGAGGGACTGGAAGGCAAAAGCCTATGAGAAGGCTGTGAATCCGAAGAAATAAACATTTAGATTTAGCATCCACACATATTCATACCGCAATCGCTGCACCACCAGGAAATTGTTTGCATGTGTGAATGCACCAACACAGACAGAAGTGTCTTCTCCCCTTACTTCAGAAACATTCCTTTCAATCGAATCAGTTCACACATTCAGCTGTGAGTCATCAAAACCCTCTCCAGGCATTATATTAAGGCCAAATGTGGGTGAGAATGGCTTATGCGATGGGAAGCGGTTCTCTCAACCTACATAAAGAATGTGTTCAGGGAGCATCCTGCTTGCAGAGGTCGTGCATGGAGGCCTCACCGCATACCTTCTGATAACGGCACAAAGGTCAGGAGAGAATTTTGCAGCCGTGATGCCAAACCTCCACATACGTCCATCGAGCACTAATGCAATAGCTAAAAAGGACTGGAATGAGCAGTGATCAAGAGCAGATGATACGTAATAATGCAAATGCGAACCCTCATGGCTGAGCTGCAATTCACTCTCAGAAATGTTCTAGTTGTGACATTTGGAAACTAGCCTTTAATGGTGCTGGGGCAATGATGAGTCATGAAAAACCGTAATAACTGCTTTGCTGAAGCTAAGCAAATGCACATCTAGCCTAGCATACAGTTTCTGACAGTGGTCAGCTTGATGCCTCTGGTAAGCCAGCACACAGGACACAAAGACAACAGCCCTCCAGAGTTGTGTTTATTTACTCTGTAGATGTAGGCACTTTGTAGTTGCAATGGCTAGTGGTCATGTAGGTATGAAGGAACTGCATAGCTTGAAGTTTCAGGTACCACTTCTTCCTTTTCTTCTTCCTTAAAGGAGCCTGTTTACAAAGGTTCCACCATTGTAAACATCACAATTCCACTGTGTATAAAAAGGACATCTTTTGAGCTAATCACTTGATACTTGGTGTGCACAATCTACTTGATGAGGGCTACGAATATGCCTTCATTTCAAACTGATCTGATGAAGATTAGGTACAGCAACTTAAACAAGCTGGAAATGGACACATTTTCCCTGTCTTTTACTCCACTAATGCAACTGGCTTGTCATATATTTCTTTCAAATGGTGGTGAACACTGATCGATGTCCTTTATTCAGGCTTTATTCAGTTAGTGTTTTTGTCCATACTTGATAATTAAAACGCTGTTCACTTCTGTCTCCCTTCTCACTCCCATGTTATAGCCATAGCTGTTGCGCCATCTGCTTTCACCTTTGTTCTATGGTCCTGCCCCATTTTCCCCCTCTCCCTCCCTATATTCTGTATATAGAACTAAAAATAAGCAATATTTCTTTTCCTAGTGATGGTCTTTTTTATTTTATTTTTACCAAAATCAGACAATTAGCACTCAAGCAAATTATAAGCGAATTTTCTTGAGGCTCAAGCTCAGGCATAGGCAAACTCTGGCCCTCCGGATGTTTTGGAACTACAATTCCCATCATCCCTAGCCTAGCTAACAGGGCCAGTGGTCAGGGATGATGGGGACTGTAGTCTCAAAACATCTGGAGGGCTGGAGTTTGCCTATGCCAGCTCAAGCTCCTCAAATACCCTAAGGCAACTAGCACAAAATCCACTGATATTAGAATTCCTTGTATTTATGCTATTTTTCTCTCTTTGAATCATGAAGATATCAGTATGAAAGCAATGCTGCAACATATGCCTGCTGGCCTTTGTTGTTGTATAGTCGTTTAGTCGTGTCCGACTCTTTGTGACCCCATGGACCAGAGCACGCCAGACACTCCTGTCTTCCACTGCCTCCCGCAGTTTGGTCAAACTCATGCTGGTAGCTTCGAGAACACTGTCCAACCATCTCATCCTCTGTCATTCCCTTCTCCTTGGGCCCTCCATCTTTCCCAACATCAGGGTCTTTTCCAGGGAGTCTTCTCTTCTCATGAGGTAGCCAAAGTAGTGGAGCCTCAGCTTCAGGATCTGTCCTTCCAGTGAGCACTCAGGGCTGATTTCCTTAAGAATGGATAGGTTTGATCTTCTTGCAGTCCATGGGACTCTCAAGAGTCTCCTCCAGCACCAGAATTCAAAAGCATCAATTCTTCGGCGATCAGCCTTCTTTATGGTCCAGCTTTCACTTCCATACATCACTACTGGGAAAACCATAGCTTTTACTATGCTATGCTATGCTATGCTATGCTATGCTATGCTATTCTGGCCTACCACAGCCAGAAATTGATAGGGATGGATAGAACCATCAAGTTCTGGCCTACTGGGTTTTGGTGGGAGACCCCTTTAAGGCACTAGAGTTGATTGTGAATGCCAGAAAAGTTTATACAAACCGCTCTGTTCCAGCAAGGGAAAGTGATAACAACCCCCATCTTGCTGGATCAGAATCCCTTGGGAGCAAGGGCAGTTTCTCCTAGACTCCACATCTCCCCCTAACATGCTCCAAGGATTCTCTGAAGCAGGACAAGGAATAAAAACAAGACATCTTCTATTTCTAGAAATGTCACGGAAGTTCATAATTATCTGGTTCAGTATAGAAATTTGTTCATCTTATGTAATGCTTGGAGAGTTATCCTCAGGCACCCTTATCCTCATAAGCTCTTTCGCTGGAATGTCAAATAAAAACATGTGTGTTTCAAGCTGACCAGGCAATTTTGTAAGCAAACAGCCCTTATAGCAGAGTAGGGTTATAATGCCAGTGTATTTCACATCTGGCCAACTAATGTGCCCCTTAGGTTTCAGGTTGCGCATGGGTAAAAAAAGGTAAAGGTAAAGGACCCCTGACAGTTAAGTCCAGTCGCAAATGACTCTGGGGTTGCAGCGCTCATCTCGCTTTACTGGCCAAGGAAACCAGCATTTGTCCACAGACAGTTTTTCTGGGCCATGGGGCCAGCAGGACTAAGCCGCTTCTGGTGAAACCAGAGCAGTGCACGGAAACGCCGTTTACCTTCCCGCTGGAGTGGTACCTATTTATCTACTTGCACTTTGGCGTGCTTTTGAACTGCTAGGTTGGCAGGAGCAGGGACCGAGCAACGGGAGCTCACCCCGTCGCAGGGATTCGAACTGCAAGCCCTAGGCTCAGTGGTGTAGACCACAGCGCCACCCGCATCCCAGTACATAGGTTGTTTGTTGTCGTTTAATTGTGTCCGACTCTTCATAACCTCATGGACTAGAGCACAAGTCTAAAAAGCTTGGGACACAAATTTTCATGGCCCTCTAGCAGCTACGGTGGCTCATTTACCAGAAGTAATGTATTTAGCGTTAACTCGGGGAGTGTATACTCAGTTCTGACCAAACTAAGCCTCCTGAGTCTGTCAGGGACTGGGCAGAGGAGGAATGATGGAGATTGCCTCCTCATCCTGACCTTTCCAGGGACGTGGAAGAGGAAACAGTATAGATTTACAACAGGGGTTTGAGGGAGGTCGCAGCTCGGAGGCAGTTGAGGGGAAAGTTGGGAAATCATGGGAGAACCAGAACAACACCTGGCTGACACGTTGTCATTAGAAAGCATTCCAGACCCACCATCTCCCAGAACCTGGCGAGCCTTAAAAGTAGGAGAGCAAAGAGCTCAAAGATGGAGGGGCATGTAGCAGCACCCCTAGAAGTGACAAATGAGGAAGTGGGAGAGATGGGGGGGTGGAGATTCACTCAGGACAACGCCATTATCCAAGAGGCTCTCTCTGTAAAGATTGAAATAAAAAAAGACTGTAAGAAATGTTTCCTTGTCTTTATACTTCCTTGGCAACCAGCCGGGAGCCACTGACAAACTCTGACCTAAGGGGCACATCGGTTTCCAGATGTGAATTTTTTCAGCTCTCTCATCCAGCTGTTAACTTCGCAGACACTCCAAGTGCTTCTATTTACCAGGGACATCCCTGATTTAGAGAAGGCATCCCGGTTTCTGATTTGATCCCAGAATGTCCCGCTTTTCCTTAGGATGTCCTTATTTTCATTGAAGAAATGCAGGAGTTATCCAACCCCTGAGCCCTCTGAAGGCAATCCTGTATAGGGAAGTTTTTAAAAAATATTTAATGTTTTATTATGTTTTTATATATGTTGGAAGCCGCCAGAGTGGCTGGGGCAACACAGTAAGATGTGGGGGCATAAATAGTAAAATCTATACTATTAGTAAAATTACTAGTAAAATTTAGTAAAATTACTATTTACTAAAAACATTATGGAATGGGACATCTCTATTTTCTTCGGAGAGATATTGGAGGGTATGGCTTCATCGATCCCTATGAGACTACATGAGGTACAAAGCCAACTGCTTTGTAAGTGAACATTCAGAGGTTCTTCCATGTTAACTGCTTCATCATGATGAACTTCTCATTGAGTGCTTGAACTGTATGACTAGACTGTAAAATCAAGCAGCAGTGTTTGGTGATTATATTCTCCGAGTCAATTAATTCTCCTGCTTTCCTCCCCCCCCCCTTGCATATATTGTATGGAGTTTTCATTAAGGTTGCATGGTCGTCCCTCAGCTTGACCTGAAAAGGGTTGAGGTTTTGTGCACCTTTCAAGGAAATGCATGCAGAGCTCAAGAAGCACCCGCTCCATTGGCAATGCCTTCCATGCCCTCTGCAGCCTTTCCAATCCCCAGGGGAGCATCTTTTCACCCCAGGGACTCGATTGGTGCCATTTCCCCCCACCATGAATGGTCATGCTTGTGAGCACTCAGGGCGTCTCCCATTATTAGCCTACAGTGGTTGGTGCTACGAGTGGATGCAGGTCTGGTGAAACCAAACTAGAATTCCTCAGGAGAAAATGAGAAAAGACACACGGAAGAAGAAGAGGAGTTTGGATTTGATATCCCGCTTTATCACTACCCGAAGGAGTCTCAAAGCGGCTCACATTCTCCTTTCCCTTCCTCCCCCACAACAAACACTCTGTAAGGTGAGTGAGGCTGAGAGACTTCAGAGAAGTGTGACTAGCCCAAGGTCACCCAGCAGCTGCATGTGGAGGAGCAGGAAAGCGAACCCAGTTCACCAGATTACGAGTCTATGGCTCTTAACCACTACACCACACTGGCACGGAATGATGAATATGCATGTGCCAACTCTCATAAAGCAGGTGAACTTTTCCGCTAGAGTTCTTTGGAAGCTCATAAATGCCAACCATCTTCCAATGTGAAAAAGGGGAGCTCACCCTTCAAAGTTTACTTTTGAAGCAGACGGGTCAGGAAACCATCCAAAAACAGCAGTTCTTTGGTTTGCTCCAAAGATGCATTCCACTCTTCCAGAAACCAGGGTTCTAACACTGAATCATAGACTCATAGATCTGGGAGGAATCCCAAAGGGTCATGCCACTTGACCCCCTGCAATACTAAAGAATCCCCAACAGATGACCACCTGACCTCTGTTCAAAAACCTACAATGAAGGCGAGGCCACCAGCTTCCAAGAGAGACCATTCCACTGTCAAACGACTCTTACCATCAGAAAGTTCTTCCTAATATTTAGTCACATTCTGTAAAAAGGTAAAGGTAAAGGCACCCCTGACCATTAGGTCCAGTCATGGCCAACTCTGGGGTTGCAGCCCTCATCTCACTTTATTGGCCAAGGGAGCCAGCGTACAGCTTCCGGGTCATGTGGCCAGCATGACTAAGCCGCTTCTGGTGAACCAGAGCAGCACATGGAAATGCCGTTTACCTTCCCGCCGGAGCAGTACCTATTTATCTACTTGCACTTTGACGTGCTTTCAAACTGCTAGGTTGGCAGGAGATGGGACCGAGCAATGGGAGCACACCCCGTCATGGGGATTCAAACTGCCGACCTTTTGATCGGCAAGTCCTAGGCTCTGTGGTTTAACCCACAGCGCCACTCAAGTCCCCACATTCTGTAAGTACCTCTAAAAAGGTTTGCACCACGTGGCAATATCTGCCCAATTGAATATACATACCAGCCTCTGAAGGGACACAGGTGGCTATCACTTGGTGTGTTTGAAAACTTTTGGCAAGCCTTTTCAGCACTTATGACTTCAGCTCCAATTCACTTACATTAATGGGGCCATTAATAGGGTTTTTCAAATTATTTCCCAGATGTTTTATTATAGCTCAGCATTAGTCAGGTCAGTTAATGGACACCAAAGGCTCTAATTTAGCCATGTGGGAGGAGTGGGGACACTTCTCGCTTGGGATATTCCCACTCCCATGACATCTTTTTACGTCCATTTTCATGACATTAATCAGGAATATTGATTTACATACTGTTCATTTCCCTAGGGATGCCATTGTAATTCAACATTAGAGGGCTATATAAATGTAAAATAGAAGGATTGCTAATTTACTTAAATAGGGGGTCTCTGAAATATTTTCACTTTGGGAAATTTTACCCAAGGCACTTAAATCCAGTTAACACATTAGCTCTCAGTTGGGTAGAATCATACAACTGTACACTTCGAAGGGAACACAAGGGTCATCTAGTCCAGGGGTCAGCAACCTTTTTCAGCTGTGGGCCGGTCCACCGTCCCTCAGACCATGTGGTGGGCCAGACTATATTTTTTTTTTGGGGGGGGAGAGATGAACGAATTCCTATGCCCCACGAATAACCCAGAGATGCATTTTTAATAAAAGCACACATTCTACTCATGTAAAAACACCAGGCAGGCCCCACAAATAACCCAGAGATGCATTGTAAATAAAAGGACACATTCTACTCATGTAAAAACATGCTGATTCCTGGACCGTCCGTGGGCAGGGTTGAGAAGGCGATTGGGCCGCATTCAGCCCCCGGGTCTTAGCTTGCCAATCCCTGATGTAGTCCAACCCCCCTGAAATGCAGGAATATTTTGCCCAATGTGGGGTTCGAAGCCACAATCCTGAGGTTAAGAGTCTCATTCTCTACCAACTGAGCCATCTCAGCAGATGCCATTTGTAAAGTTTCCTTCTCTGGTAATTCAGAAGCAGGGGAAGGGGTGGCTGCCTATAGCTGTCAACTTACAGATTTGAAAATAAGGGACCAGCAGCCAAAATAAGGGACCTGCAGCCTCACCTGTTCCAGGCACTCCAGTCTTCCTGTCCTCCTGCAGTCTGGTCAAACTCATGCTGGTAGCTTTGAGAACACTGTCCAACCAACTTTGTAACCAGAGGTTCAACTGAATAGAATCTGAATCACATGCACCACAAGGCCTATGCAGCCTCAACTTAAGATGGCTCCCCGGCCTGCCTTTGCACTGCAAAGTTTGCAGCAGCATGTGCAACAAAATGGCGTCCAGCATTCAAAAACCCCTTCAGCTTGCATTGACTAGCCACACACGAGGCATGCAAGCTCCACCCCCCAGTCGTTCTTAGGCTTCTTATTGGGTGAGCAACACAGCCAAGCAACACAGTTGGAGCCTCCCTCCTCCCTGGCCGGCAGGGAGGGAGGGAGAGGAGCTGCTTCCTTTGAAATTTAAGGGACATCATTTAAGGGACATCCATCAATAAAGGACGTCAGCGGGACATGGCGCTGGAATAAGGGACTGTCCCTTCAAATAAGGGACACTTGACAGCTATGTGGCTGCCAGCCACCCCAAATTTCCCCTCTTCTCTCTTTCCCTTTCCATTCTCTCCCTCACCAACTCCCCATGCAGCAATAAGGCTTTGAAAACAGCTTCCCTAGTTGCACAGTACAGCTTCAGGATAGAGGGATTTAACCCCCCACACACAATAAGGCAATTTGCAGTGGCAAAGAATAGGGTGCTTAACAGCTAAGTTAGCCTGCTCTCAGCTGCTTTTCCACAAGAGTTAGGGAACTCCAGCCAGGGAAAGGGTTCTGCAACATTGCTCCCACTTGCCAGTTCTTCATCCCAAATCATTCCCTTATGAAGAACGGTTGAGGAAATAGTTAATACCTGATTGAAGCCAGAACTTTTTTCCTTTCAGGATTAATGGATGCACAATTGGAAAAGGACTATGGAAGATTACTTCAATATGCGATTACAGCGCCGAGATTGTTATATGCACAAAGATGGAAAGATACAGTCCTATTTTCTGTGGATGGTTGATAAAATTATTGGGCTTAGCTGAGATTGCAAAGTTAACGTTTTTAATCAGAGGAAAATCATGATTGATTGAGGATTGGAAATTTCTTATGGACTATCTGCATGAAAGAGAAAGTGAACTTGGATTTAATTCTGGATTTAAAGAGTGAAAAAACATTGGTTCACTGAAAATTGAATAGTTGGATATCAATTTGAATGAGTACTGTACTTGGAATAAGTTATTATATTTACTGTACCTGACAAACAGAGAATCAGAAGTCTTTTCATCTTTCCCCCCCGCTTTTTTCTTTTTCCTTCTTCCATTTCTTTTTTCCCTTCTTCCTTCTCTTTACTCCGGTTTCTTTTTAGATTATATTTTTAAAATATTTCTTTTATTCTGGTCTACTATAAAAGGATACTTTACATTGGGTATAAACTTTTGTATATCATTTGATGAAGATGATGAAGATTTTTAAAAATGTTAAAAAAAGGAATCGTTGATGGAGTTGCGTATGTTTCGCTTGGATTAAAAGGAGACTGAGGGGAGATATGAAAGCTGTCTTCAAATACCTGATGTGGAATACCTTCAAATACCTCCAGGGAAAATGGTGCAAGCTTGTTTTCTGCTGTCCCAGAGGGGAGGACCTGAACCAATGGATTCAAATGGCAAGAAAGGAGATTTCAACTAAACATTAGGAATAATAATAATCATAATCATAATCATAATTTATACCCCGCCCATCTGGCTGGGTTTCCCCAGCCACTCTGGGTAGCTTCCAACACAATATTAAAATACAATAGTCTATTAAACATTAAAAGCTTCCCTAAACAGGGCTGCCTTCAGATGTCTTCTAAAAGTCTGGTAGTTGTTTATTCCTTTGACATCTGATGGGAGGACGTTCCACAGGGCGGGTGCCACTACCGAGAAGGCCCTCTGCCTGGTTCCCTGTAATTTGGCTTCTCGCAGTGAGGGAATTGCCAGAAGGCCTGCAGAGCTGGACCTCAGTGTCCGGGCAGAACGATGGGGGTGAAGATGCTCCTACAGGTATACTGGACCAAGGCCTTTTAGGGCTTTCAAGGTCAGCACCAACACTTTGAATCGTGCTCAGAAACGTACTGGGAGCCAATGTAGGTCTTTCAAGACTGGTGTTATGTGGTCTCGGCGGCCGCTCCCAGTCACCAGTCTAGCTGCCACATTCTGGATTAGTTGTAGTTTCCGGGTCACCTTCAAAGGTGGCCCCACATAGAGCGTATTGCAGTAGTTCAAGTGGGAGATAACCAGAGCATGCACCACTCTGGCAAGACTTTCTGCAGGCAGGTAGGGTCTCAGCCTGCGTACCAGGTGGAGCTGCCCTGGACACAGAATTGCCCTGCGCCTTTCTGAAGGTGAGAGCTGTTCGACTGGAACCGGCTACCTTGAAAGTTGTGGCCTCCACTTCATTGGAAGCTTTTGGAAGCAGAGTTTGATGGCCACCTCTCAGGGATTATTTAGCTGTGATTCTTACATTGCAGGGGGTTGAACTAGAATTCAGGGTTCAGCAAACTTTTTTAGCAGGGGGCTGGTCCACTGTCCCTCAGACCTTGTGGGGGGGGCGGACTATATTTTGGAAAAAAATATGAACGAATTCCTACGCCCCACAAATAACCCACCCAGAAATGCATTTTAAATAAAAGGACATATACTACCCATGTAAAAATACACTGATTCTCGGACCGTCTGTGGGCTGGATTTAGAAGGTGATTGGGCTGGATCCGGCCCCTGGGCCTTAGTTTGCCTACCAATGAACTAGATGACCATTGAGGTCCCTTCCAGTTCTATGACTCTATGAAAGGGGATGTGGTTACTAGGTAAAATCATTTCCTCTGGTTACAAGTTTGACCTATCCGTTACAGGCACACATGTCAGCATCTATCACTCCATTCTTTCCTTTCTCCATCTGGACAAAAGAATCTTTTGGAAGATGCAGTTTGCCATTTTGCTTGGGCTACAGAAATGCTTGGAAAGCTGTTGTGCTCTGCTGCTAAGCCATCTGCACGTGTGACAAAAAAAAAAAAAAACTTTCAAAGGGGGAGAGAATAAATGTGACCATGTTATCTGATAACCATTAAATTTATTCCCTATTAGCACGCATACGGACTTCTGAGGCTACTTGAGGAATTTGCAGCTAAAGGCAGAACCACTCCAAATCTGGAACTCGATAGCTGCAGAAAAGAAACAAAACATTCAGCATACCCTCCAACCATTTGCAAGTCAGAATGGGGGAATTCTTACTGACACCTTTGTTTCCTAAGAATCACAGACACTTTCCCCATTACACATTGGTAAATGCTTTCTTTCTGTCTAGTACATTCCGTATACTTTGTTATAGACCGAATAGCTAGTACAGTTCCATTCTTAAGGAAATCAGCCCTGAGTGCTCACTGGAAGGACAGGTCCTGAAGCTGAGACTCCAATACTTTGGCCACCTCATGAGGAGAGAAGACTCCCTGGAAAAGACCCTGATGCTGGGAAAGATGGACGGCACAAGGAGAAGGGGACGACAGAGGACAAGATGGTTGGAAAGTGTTCTTGAAGCTACCAGCATGAGTTTGACCAAACTGCGGGAGGCAGTGGAAGACAGGAGTGCCTGGAGTGCTCTGGTCCATGGGGTCACGAAGAGTCGGACACGACTAAACGACTAAACAACAACAAGCTAGTACAGTGGTACCTCGGGTTAAGAACTTAATTCGTTCCAGACGTCCGTTCTTAACCTGAAACTGTTCTTAACCTGAGGTACCACTTTAGCTGTTAACTAAGCTGTTAACTGCTGCAAATGACTCAATTTTTATTTTATTTTTTAAAAAACCCAAACCACCTAGGGTAGTGCAACTCTGTCAAAGGCATCCGATTGACAGGAGAACCACTCATGCACTGTCCATCCATCTTGCCAGGATACAAGCGCAGCTTATTTTTCCTCATTCAGCCCACACTGCATCCAGGGCCTCCACAGCCTTTCTTGATCCAGCTGTTATGGAGAAATACGGTAGATTACCCTCAGTGTACTAATGATACCCAAGCTGCTAATCTCTGCAACTTCATATAGATGTTAAACGACATTGGGGATAAAATAGCGCCCTGCAACAACCCATAACCCTAAACTTAACCCTAACCCTAATTACCAGGAAAATTAGAAGGAACACAACAATTTCAACTCAGTTGTAAGCTGGTTAACTCACATACATAAGAAATCAGAAAAGTGTAATCATTTAGAGACTGAGCTGTGAGA
This sequence comes from Podarcis siculus, assembly GCA_034642415.1. Classification (NCBI taxonomy): domain Eukaryota; kingdom Metazoa; phylum Chordata; class Lepidosauria; order Squamata; family Lacertidae; genus Podarcis; species Podarcis siculus. The sequence goes on from JAXCMG010000101.1 coordinate 684,627, forward strand.
AAGAAAACCCCCAATTTAAATCCTAATTCAGACAAAAATTCACAATTGTGCGCTTAGGCTGCCTACATACCATAAACCACATTTTTCTCCTCAAAGAAGCCTGGGAACTGTAGCTTACGTCTCACAGAGTTGCAATTCCCAGCACCTTTAACAAACTGCGATTCCCGGTATTCTTTGGCGGAAAATGCACATTAAATGTGCTTTAAATGTACAGTAGGTACACAGCCACTCTTTCTTTCTTTCTTTCTTTCTTTCTTTCTTTCTCTCTCTCTCTCTCTCTCTCTCTCTCTCTCCAACATGCACACACACAAGTTGCCTCACAAATTCACAACCTGGTGACGGCACTATCATGTGAAAATTTGCATTTACAAATAGGCCACCACAGGAATAACAAACAGCACATTTTAAAAGCCAGCTTACACATCCAGCAGCCGTGCATACAGAAAGCAAGTAGCGTTCATGCACTTTTGAGCCAGGAATCATGGTTGTTGATTGTTACAACACGCTGCGTATAATAATAAAAACATTTCTTAGCAACATAGGTGTGGGGGTTTCTGTTTTTTAGTGCATGACTAGGCCCTAGGATGTGTTCTGCCCTTCCAGAAAGACCAGGGGGAACAGGAGAATCAGATTTCACAGAGGCACTCAGTTCCTGACCTCGAAGAGACTGTTGCAGGAGAAACAGTCAGAGTTGTGTACGACGTAACTGGATCGTGTGCCCATGGCTACTAACAGGTGGAGGAGTGGGAAGGTGAGAAGTTTGGCAGAGGGATGGGGTATGAAGTTTTAAAAGTTGACAAGAACAGCGAAGATATTGTTAATCTTTCAGCCCCTTGCAATGATATGGAAAAATGTTTATCCTAAGAATGGAAGTGGGGCTGCTTGGAGATTTAGGCTACATGTAACTATATATATAATTTTTTATTGATTTTCCAAAAAACCCAACCAATATTGTATAGCAAAAAACACGGCGTCTACTCTGCATGCTGAAGCCTTTATAGCAAGTTCTCAGATATATGCCTGTGTCTAGCTATTGAAAACTCCATTGTGTGTCGACACACACATCACACAGAACTTTTGTTTAAGGTTTTTGGCATAATTTTGGCCACAACTTTATTAACATACATGGATGTGAGTGGTTGCTTAGGCATTGGTTAGGACTATCTGTCCCCCCGCCTGGGGACAGAACTGACTTCCGGATTCCAGCGAAAGTCAGTAAGGGGAAACAATATTGGGGAGAAACTGGAGCTGCGCCACAGGCCCTCACCTCTCCCCACATGCTCCCAGGGGCTTGCGCGGCCCAAACCCGATTCCAGGGATTTGGACGAAAGCATGGCAAGCCCCTGGATTCCTTTAACGGAATTCCCTTGCAGCAGCAGCATTGGAGGGGTAGGCACAGCCAATCCTTACCCCTCCTCCAACCAATTTTTAACCAATGCCTAACTGCAGCCTTACAAGTTGTGACGATTTGCTACGCAGTAGGCAAAAACCAAATGGCACCAGCCAATCAGCCAAATGGACAAAATTCCTACCAGGCCCCTGCCCCAACAGCTGACAACTCCATGACAGGCATAGCAAGGTCAACGCACAAGACCTAAAATAAGGGAGGGAGGGCGGGTGATCCTGTGCCTGCAGTGAAAGAGAAAGCTGAATGCTGCGTGCACTGCTTACAAAACCTCTGTTCCCTCCCCCAAATTAGCAACATCAACATTACCCCAGCAACTCAAACTATCAATCCCTGCCAGAGATCAACCATCCCAACCCGCCTGGCAATAGAGGGGTGGCTTGGCTGGCCCCCACCGCAACACATGCTCTCTTTTAATGAGAAGACGCTTTCTAGAAGCTGAAATGCATAACATTACATCTTCCCATATTATCTTATTGCTGTTTTTCATCCTAGGAGAGCCCACCATGTGTCATTAGAATAGTGTTTTCACTGTGTAAAACCAAACCATCTTATCATTAAATAACTGGCAAAACTGGCATTTCGTGGCTTGTATTTGTTTAGCCATCGTCTCCAATAAAGATGTTCATCACTGTGTCCCCATGTCCTTTAGTTGTCCAAAAGTTGGGTTTTCATGGTAGTAATAGAGCCAAAATGCAACATTTGGTGTTTAACCCCTGAAGTTGATCTTTAAACTTTCCTTATTTTAGACTTGTGCCAATTAGTGCTGCTTTCGACATATAAAGCCTTAAACAACTCAGAAATGCAATGCAGCAAAGAACACCTTGCCCCATATGAACCAACCTAGACCCTGTGCCTGTGATAATCATCAGAGGCCCTTCTTTGTGTGTCCCCTCCGTGTGAGGTTCAGAGGTGGCAACACAAGAGCGGGGCCTTTTCTGTGGTGGCTCCTCACTTGTGGAATGCTCTCCCCAGGGAAACTCGCTTGACACCTTCATTACATAACTTTTGGTGCCAGGCAAAAATGTTTCTCTTTAACCAGGCATTCAGCTGATTGACATTCTATAACTTTTTTAATATGTTTGTGGGAAGGGGGTTGTTCGTTTGTTTTTGTTCTTGTTTTTATTATGTATTTTGAGTTCCCATCTTGTATGTTTATATTGTGAACTGCCCTGTGATCTCCGGATAAAGGGTTGTAAACAAATTTTAACAACAACAACAACTAACTCATAGTAGGAGAGCAGAGACACGGATTACAACCAGCAGAGCCTAAACAGAGCCCTCTGATCTCAATCTCACGTTATCTGTGGCCCATTAGCAGTAGGAATTCACTATGGGTTCGAGTTTCAGACACCTGCATATCTTAGAAATCTGTCTGTACCAACATATTGGCGTCTTTTCACCAAAACCAGATTAAATGTAGTCCCATCAGAAGTGTTAAATGGCGGACTGAGAGGTATCCCTTATCAAAATAGGATCTGTGTGTGCTCTTGGGACATCGACTACATGAGGCATATTTTATTGCATTGAGGACAATATGACCAAGCTACGGAACTATTGCTTAAACCACTATTGGGAAATCGGCCGGGTCAATCTGAAGCCTACTATATCAAATACGTTCTGGACCACAAGTCCAATGATATCACAGTGGCCGTGGCAAAGTTTCTTTCAGTACAGTGGTACCTCTGGATGTGAACGGGATCTGTTCCGGAGCCCCGTTCGCATCCTGAAGCGAACACAACCTGCGTCTGCAGGTCGCGATTCACCACTTCCGTGCATGCGCATGACATCATTTTGAGTGTCTCCTCATGCGCGAGCGCAACGCGAAAATACTCATCTCGAAGCTATTTCAACCCAAGGTATGACTGTAGTCATACAAATCAAAGATCCACACACCCATGACTAAACAAATACCGTATTTTTTGCTCTATAAGACTCACTTTTTCCTCCTAAAAAGTAAGGGGAAATGTGTGTGCGTCTTATGGAGCGAATGCAGGCTGCGCAGCTATTCCAGAAGCCAGAACAGCAAGAGGGATTGCTGCTTTCACTGCGCAGCGATCCTTCTTGCTGTTCTGGCTTCTGAGATTCAGAATATTTTTTTTCTTGTTTTCCTCCTCCAAAAACTAGGTGTGTCTTGTGGTCTGGTGCGTCTTATAGAGCGAAAAATACGGTAACGCTTCGGTCTTCCTTCCCTGGGGGGTTGTCTGTATGAATCTGTATTTTATTCTGAATTCATGTCATGGGTTGGACCGCAATAAAGATTATTATTTAGTATTATTTATTTATTATGCATCAATCCGGCACTGAGCTCTTGTCTCCTGGCCCCACTCCCCTGCCACAGCCTCTTCTGCTTCCAACACTTCCTCCTCCAGTCTGCTCCTTCTTCTCCATATGACCACTCGTCTTCACCCCACCACCAATTCCCTGGCTCACCACTTCTCTGCATCGAGCCAGTCTGTGTCACTGAAGGTGTATTTGCAGTCTTTTCCTTTGATGTAAAAGAATGTTGTTTAATGGGGTTACTCTCACGAGACTGTGCATACAAGTGCCACATTAGTGTCACCCAATGCTATCCCTGGCTCCATCTACATTCGCTGCCATCTACACTCTATCACACCAGCCCCAACAACGCCAGGAATCTCTGAGATAAAGTTAATGTTGAAAGTAATTGTGGGCAATTTGCATACGTTTAGATTTCTTAATTAAGTCAAGTGACCAATGGATGGTTCTCCAGCTGACATTTGAGCCCTAATTAGATGATGTGTCAATGGCTGGGACAGTCTGATTATCTGTGACATCCCTGTGTTCCCATAATACCCTCAATCCTTTGGAAGCAGATGAAGAGGGTGGTAAAATCTTGACATGCCTTCACAGGACTTGAGCCAGGAGCTGCTCAGATTTCTTGACTGTGGTCCAGGAAGAGTTTAAAAGGAGATTAATGTGTATGTTTTTGTTTCAGTCCGATCCTCAGCCAGAGTTCACGAAAGGTAAAGCGAGAGCAAAGATCCTTTGTATAAAAATCTTCCACTTGCACAATATTAGGGGATTATTTCTCTTTTCCTCCCCCCGCCCCTTAAACATTTTTATTGATTTTCAGCTAAAGTTGTACAATAATGTGTGTTTCTGCATGCTCAGACTTTTATAGCAAGGTCTGCCATGTGTACAGTCTTGTTTTCCCCACTGATTCAGAATCCACGTGTCGCCACACCCACAAGGTGCTGCAAAGCTGGAACTTCTTCGAATGTCAACAAACAGATAGAGGTGATCTGGTTGACATATTGCACTTGGCTTTCATAAAGTGCCTCACCAGACACCCCTGAGTGATCTTAGCAGTCAAGGAATAAGAGGGGAGGTCCTCTTGTGGATCAGGAATTGGTTATGTTGCAAGGAGCAAAGAGTAGGAATAAATGGACGGTTCATGGCCACTGGTCGCATCACCTCCTGGCAAATAGAAGGGGAAGAAATGGAGGCAGTGAGAGATTTTACTTTCTTGGGCTCCATGATCACTGCAGATGGTGACAGCAGTCACGAAATTAAAAGACGCCTGCTTCTTGGGAGAAAAGCAAAAGCAAACCTAGACAGCATCTTAAAAAGCAGAGACATCACCTTGCCAACAAAGGTCCGTATAGTTAAAGCTATGGCTTTCCCAGTAGTGATGTATGGAAGTTAGAGCTGGTTTTTATTTGGGCCAATACGGTAATAATTAAATTTCTATACCATGGGTAGGCAAACTAAGGCCCAGGGGCCGGATCCAGCCCAATTGCCTTCTCAATGCAGCCCGCAGACAGTCCGGGAATCAGCGTGTTTTTTCATGAGTAGAATGTGTGCTTTTGTTTAAAATGCATCTCTGGGTTATTTGTGGGGCATAGGAATTCATTTGTTTCCCCCCAAAATATATATATATAGTCCACTCCCCCCCCCAAGGTCTGAGGGACAGTAGACCAGCCCCCTGCTTCGTTCCTTTTGCTCACGTAAAACATGTTTTTCTGGTTGCCACCTAGCGGCCCAAAGACAAAAGTGTTTCTTGATTTAAAAGATGGAACTGAACATTCCTGAAGCCTGTGTTCCTGGGAGAGGCTCCCAAGATGGAAGCCGGACAAAAAACTGCACAACAGAAACCAAGAAATAAAGCCATTTATTGCTTATCTTAGTGCTGTAGCCTACACATATTACATAAAACTTCCTGACTTGGGCCAGTTACCAATTCTCAGGCTAGCCTACCTCCCACAGCTGTTGTGAAGTTATTTAAGGAATATAAGATGGCTGCTAATTTCCTGTAGGCAAAACGTTTTGGTTCCTTTAACAAGAGTGATGTATCTTTGTCATAGCTGTCAATGTTTCCCCTTTTTTAAGGGAAATTCCCTTATTCCGAATAGGATTCCTCGCAAGAAAAGGGAAAAGTTGACAGCTATGTGGTTAATGTCCACTGGGGACTGATTCCTAAGGAGTAATTTTACGTTCCGTAGCCAATGGAGTGAGGAATATAGAGAGCACAGCAATCTGCTTTCATTTTAAAAATGATGGGCCAGTTGATTATTTTACAGGTAAAATAGGAGGGGAAAGCAGGTGGTAGTTTTCCTAAGGGCTCACTAAAACAAAACAAAACAAAACAAAACAAAAACACCTCAAAACCTCAACCTTCTTATTTCCAAATGTTCTACAACCTCTGAACATGACCCAAGAGTGTGTCACTATGGCTGGATCCACCATCCCCAGAATTAGGGTGAGGGTGGCTCAGCTCAGGCAATAACCTTCCTGGCCATAAGACTCATGGGCAGGCTTCCTCAACCTCGGCCCTCCAGATGTTTTGAGACTACAATTCCCATCATCCCTGACCACTGGTCCTGCTTAGCTAGGGATTATGGGAGTTGTAGGCCAAAAAACATCTGGAGGGCCGAGGTTGAGGAAGCCTGCTCATGGGCACTGTGAAACAATGTCAGATCCAGGTTGCTTTTTTTTTTTTTTTTGAATTACTGGCCTTCACATTGACCCTTCCCCATAATCCAGGGGTCCCCAAACGAAGGCCCGCAGGCTGGATAAGGCCCGAGGGACTCGTTTATCTGGCCCGTGGTGACCCCCGCCACCTGCTGCCGCCACCACTTACTGGCGCTGCACTGCACGACTGCCCATTTCCGGCTCGGAGGAGCACCGGAAATAGCTTGTGCGCATGCATAAGCGTTATTTGAGCATGTGCAAGTGTTATTTCCAGTGCACATCTGGGTTGGAGGAGGCCCATGCACATGCGCACAAACTATTTCCCATGTTCCTCTGACCCGGATATGTGCCAGAAATATCGTGTGTGCACGCGTATGGGCATGCGCTCCCCCACCCTCTGGCCCTCCGCGCGATCGGCGCTGGAGACACCGGCCTGAGGCGCGGTAAGTTTGCTGACCCCTGCCATAACCTCTTTACCCTACAAGTTCTCACTGTGGGCCTGTTCCTATGGAGATTGGCTGCAGTCTTCCAGGAAAGTGTAAAAGGCAGCGAACCCGGGGGTGGGGGAAGTTGCCAGTGTAGCAGCAGTCAGAGGAAGCAAAGAAAGGTGTAAATTCTCCATCATTTTCTTCTTGGGAAATGTTTCCGCCTTCTTCATACCTTCATAGCCCTAAGGTAAATTCTTTGGAAACAGCAGTTTCTTCTTCAAAGCATTATCTCCCCACTCAGAAACTTTTTCAAAGATAGCCCCTAATCTTAGAGGCTGCTCTTTCATCTTGACATTCCTTACTAGAAGTGACTAAGTGTGTAACTTTTGAATTTAGGATAGTATTATTATTATTATTAGGGAGAGTTTAGTCTGTGCCACTGTTTATCTTGCTCTCAGCTAATGGACTCTTTCACTTTATCTTTCTTTGAAGCTAACTGATCTTACAGAGGAACAAAACGGATCGCTGCATGTAGCACTCGGACTTCTCATCCTTCTGAACTTTGCTACCGCGGGAGTAGTGCAGTATCTTTTTTCACTTGCAGTTCTTCAAAGGAGGTTTTCCTGTCCTTAATGATAATGAGTCTTTCGTCCTTAGTCTCAGGGGGTGGTAGGGCAACTTAACTAATAGACTTCCTTATATTACATTCACAAAAGTTGGATTCCCAGGGTATCTGGTTGCAGCACCAAAGAGATAACTTGAATCCATTTATAAAATGCAAAACACAAAATTTCGCTTCTTCCAGAAGGACCAGCCATTTTGTAACTAGTGCTCTCTTATTGTCTACCTTTTGTTGATTTCCCCGCAATAATATGGTATTTAAGTTCTTACTTTCACAGTCCGTTATAGTACAAGAATAAAAAGCAAAACACAGTTCTGGGTTGATTGTGGATTGTAAACTCCAGACCAAAATCCATTAGAGCACAAAGATGGGCACCAAGTCTTAAAAAATTAAATTGCATTTAGTGACAAATGAGTCAAATTGTGTCATAGTAAGTGGTGGCTCCCATCAGTAAATGTTCCTCCATCGAAGAAATCCCCTCTGCATAAGAAAGCCAGAGAGCTTTTTAGCATAGCCTTTTCCCTGACTGCAGTCTAAAGCGGCACAGTCTAAAATAGACTTAGGCAACCTTCGGCCCTCCAGATGTTTTGGCCTACAACTCCCATGATCCCTAGCTAACAGGACCAGTGGTCAGGGATGATGGGAATTGTAGTCCAAAACATCTGGAGGGCCAAAGGTTGCCTATGCCTGGTCTAAAACATACCAAGGAAAACTTGGCTTTATCTGAGATGATCAGCCAAGGGAACCCACAAATGGTGGAGAAGGTGCGGGGTGGCAGGCACAACCCCAAGTATGACATCCCCCTGCCTCCAGAACCCGCTGCCACGCTGCGCCCCTGATGCCACCCCCTGGGGACCTCCTCCCTTCCCAGACTAACCTCATTCTCAGGTTCTGCAGCAGTGGATGGTTGCTGAATCTGCAGGGAGCAGCTGCTACAGGAATCATGTTGGGGAGAATAACTTGGAAGAGAGATGTTATCACGAAGCCATTGTTTGTTCCCCAATTCTGGGGTGCAGCACCTGCTTATTAAGTGCTTGAAGTGTGTGTGTAGTGTGTTCCCTGAGTACGAGGTGCCTTTCCCTAGGTGCCTTGAACATGCTGGCCACATGCTGTATGCCGGCTCCATCGGCCAATAAAGTGAGATGAGCGCTGCAACCCCAGAGTCGGTCACGACTGGACCTAATGGTCCGGGGTCCCTTTACCTTTACCTTTATATAGCCGTAGGTAAGGTAATAGTTTTTCTGCCAGACTGTACTAGCTAAATGCTGTTATCATATCTTATCTATCTATCTATCATCTATCTATCTATCTACATTATGACAGTGAGTTTTTAAAAAAAAGATTTTCAATTTTTAAAAATACAATATAAAAAGAACATACTGAATGTTAACTTTTGTGAACTGCCTTACTTAAGGAAATGTGGCACATGCATTAAAATACACCAAGTCCAAAAATAAAAAAATAGCATCATAAATTGTTGATTGTTCGTGAGGAACAGCTGGGGAATAGCAAAAGGAAAGAAAAAGTTCTATATGGACCAATGCTGAAGATAGCAAGCTCACAAAAATGGTTATATCACCACCTGCTGCTGAAAATGCAGCATTGCTCCATTGCTTTTAAAATACTTTAAGATCTCAGTGTTTCCTCAGAGTAGAAAATCAGATGCTCTGCATGGTTTATCATGTGCATTAAAGCTCATGCAAATTTCTACATGCACCAGAAAGCATGGAAGTGGTCAGTTACAGCAATTTGCACCCATGGCAGGGTGACCACCCAATCAGAACTACTATCAGTGTACTGGAAGGAGCAAAGGCCACCAGTGTCGAAACGATGATTCTTCAACACCAATTTCGCTGGACTGGTCATGTTGTGCGGATGCCGGATGATCGTCTTCCAAAACAACTACTCTATTCCGAACTTAAAAATGGAAAGCGTAATGCTGGTGGTCAACAAAAGAGGTTTAAAGACTGTCTCAAGGCAAATCTTTAAAAATGTAGTACAGTGGTACCTGGGGTTAAGAACTTTTTTATATATATAAATTTTTTATTAGGGTTTTTTATAACAACAAAGACAGAACAAAACAATACCATAAACATAACAAACATATAACAAGTACAATTTCAAAATCTTATGTTCTTATACCTTACTTCCCCGACTTCCTCATACCTCCCCTTTCTGTATTCCAATTTCTAATCAGCTATTCAGCAAATCCTTCCCTTATTTTGACTTAAATTTTAATTTTACTCTCTTTAACTTATCCAATACCGCTGATAACCACTTATTTTCAAATCCAACGTCATTTTAACATTCATTAATTTTACAAAATTTCTTTAAATAGTCCTTAAATTTCTTCCAATCTTCTTCCGCTGTTTCTCTTCCCTGGTTTCGGATTCTGCTCGTCATCTCTCAGACCCATGTAGTCAATCACAACCTGGGGTTAAGAACTTAATTCGTTCTGGAAGTCCGTTCTTAACCTGAAACTGTTCTTATCCTGAGGTACCACTTTAGCTAATGGGGCCTCCTGCTGCCACTGCCGCCGCACGATCTTTGTTCTCATCCTGAAGCAAAGTTTTTGTTTTTTTTCCCCTGAAGCAAAGTTCTTAACCCGAGGTACTATTTCTGGGTTAGCGGAGTCTGTAACCTGAAGCGTCTGTAACCTGAAGTGTCTGTAACCCGAGGTACCACTGTATAAACACCAACAACTGGGAAACACTGGCTTGCGAGTGCTCCAATTGGAGAGCAGCCTTTACCAAAGTTGTCATGAACTTTGAAGACACTTGAACTCAGGATGCAAGGGAGAAACGTGCTAAGAGGAAGGCATGCTTGGCAAATCCACACTGTGATCAACTCCCACCCGGAAACCAATGTCCCCACTATGGAAGGACGTGCGGATCCAGAATTGGCCTCCACAGTCACTTACAGACTCACTGTTAAAACCGTGTTCATGGAAGACAATCTTACTCAGCTACCTGTGATCGACAAAGAAGAAGGAAGCTTACACAGTGCTGGTTTGGACATTGTTGCCTCACCTGCCACCTCCTGCTGAGGAAAGGTAATGATAGGATTGCATTGTCGTGATCTGTGTTGCTTCATTGCATGCATTGGTCGTTTTGCTAGTCATGGCATGAACCACAGCTGTGCTAATGTGCATTCCAGTAGCCACTTTGCAAACAACAGAAAGTCTGTGTGGACTGCAGTGGGATGGAGAATGATTTGTTTCCAAAACGAGCCAGTTTCTTATGCTTCCAGTCATTTCAAACTGAGCAATATTAATACCTGCAGTGTCCATTGTCTGTAGAAGCACAGAGAGATGCATGGCAGAAACTGAGTATCACAGGAAGTATCGCTTGCAATACTTAAAGGTAAAGGAACCCCTGACCATTAGGTCCAGTCGTGACCGACTCTGGGGTTGCGGTGTTCATCTCGCTTTACTGGCCGAGGCAGCCGATGTACAGCTTCTGGGTCATGTGGCCAGCAGGACTAAGCCGCTTCTGGCCAAACAGAGCAGCGCACGGAAACGCCGTTTACCTTCCCGCCGGAGCAGTACCTATTTATCTACTTGCACTTTGACGTGCTTTCGAACTGCTAGGTGGGCAGGAGCAGGGACCGAGCAATGGGAGCTCACCCCATCGCGGAGATTTGAACCGCCGACCTTCTGATCAGCAAGTCCTAGGCTCTGTGGTTTAACCCACAGCGGCATAAAAATTTTGATGTGGAGCTCCATTAGGACCACGTCCAAATAAGTTCCAAGTTGGGGTTTGTGCTCCTTCTCCGTGACTGGTGCCTCCAATGCCAGCACCCTGGAAAAGTGACTTCCAGAAGCACCCTGGAAGATCTTGGCCTGGAACTCTGCTTGCCTCCTGCACTTACCCCCGGGGCTTTTACCCTGGCCTCTCTTAAAGACCTTGGTCCATGCTAGCAATGCCCTGACAACTGCTGTTAGCGGACTAGTGGGTTGAAAAACTGCCTGGAATCCCTCCTATCTCCTTTTGAGTCTGTCCCTGATGCCTCCTGTTAGTCAGGACAGGGCGTCATGGGGAATCAGCTTCCTCCCCCGTGGCAGTAAACAAAGGATTAAATGAAAGGAAAGTCTTACCAGTTAGAATCTTTAATAATCACAGTGAGAGAACAAAGAACACATCTCCTCGAATAGCAGTGCTCCCAATTAAGGGTCATTCCCCCCCATCCCTATTAATCTACATCACTCCTACATTTTGTAATCTGAGCTTGTACCCTCTGTGCTTTCTGTTCTAACACTGTCTGAGCTCTCCGTGTTTTTGGAGAAGGGGGGAGAGTGAATGCTGTCCAGAGACTCACAGGTGTAGGAAGAGGGGTGCGGTGGGTGCGGTCCACCCCGGGTGTCATTACTTAGGAGGGTGACAAAATGGCAGGCGAGTGGGTGGCACACCTCACGCCCGGTGGCAGCAGCTCTTCTGACCCGGTGGCAGAGAGCAGCCCTCCTCAGCCGTGGTGAGGCGCACTTGGCCGCAACAGCTCCATTGCTGGGTCATGTCTGACCCGGCTGTGGAGAGCAGGAGTGTGAGCAGCAGCTTTCCCGCCCCCTCATACCCTGAACTGTGGCATGTGGGAGGGCACCCTCTGCACCACACACCCCTCTGGAGCGCACCCACCCTGGGCAGTGCGGGCATATGCTTCACCGCTGCAGAGACTGTGTATCTGTTAACTCTCTCTCTCTCCCAGTGTTTCTTCTCCTAGCTGTTCCCCATCCAGTATTTCCCAGCTTCTGCCTTCTGAACTGTGCCCCTCTGCAAACCGCTGTTCCAAATCTATACTGTCCTCCTGCTCCAGGGAGGGAAAGGGGTGGCTCCCAGCATTCTTCCTCAGTGCAGCCCTCCTCAGCACGGTCCCTGACCTGTATTCAGGCAGAGGGACAGATCCTTGCCTTGACGCTATATCCCCAGGGGGCTATATTAACTACTGAGACACCTGTGGCCTAATCTCTCCCTTGCCCACCACCCTAATAAAGCAGACATGGATATGACTGTGCTGTAACAGACAAAAATTTTATGGCTGATGGACAGCCATTATTCAAATGTGCACATGACAACAGCCATGAAATTAAAAGACGCCTGCTTCTTGGGAGAAAAGCAATGACAAACCTAGACAGCATCTTAAAAAGCAGAGACATCACCTTGCCAACAAAGGTCCGTATAGTTAAAGCTATGGTTTTCCCAGTAGTGATGTATGGAAGTGAGAGCTGGACCATAAAGAAGGCTGGTCGCCGAAGAATTGATGCTTTTGAATTCTGGTGCTGGAGGAGACTCTCGAGAGTCCCGTGAACTGCAAGAAGATCAAACCTCTCCATTCTTAAGAAAATCAGCCCTGAGTGCTCACTGGAAGGACAGATCCTGAAGCTGAGGCTCCAATACTTTGGCCACCTCATGAGAAGAGAGGAGCCCCTGGAAAAGACCCTGATGTTGGGAAAGATGGAGGGCACAAGGAGAAGGGGACGACAGAGGACGAGATGGTTGGACAGTGTTCTTGAAGCTACCAGCATGAGTTTGACCAAACTGGGGGAGGCAGTGGAAGACAGGAGTGCCTGGCTGCTCTGGTCCAGGTGGTCACGAAGAGTTGGACATGACTAAACGACTAAACAACAACAACAAAGCTAGCTTGGTTTAGACTCCTACCAGAGTATATGCTCTCACAGCGAAATGTATTTTTTATATATAAATTCCCAATTTATATTCTTTATGCTATAGGCAGGGCAAAGACAATTTTTGGAAGTATTTGGCCTTTGTAAAAAAATGAGCGTAATGATGAGGAGCAAAACAAAATTTTAAACTGTGATGAAAATAAACAGCTCTCTTGCCACTCTTTGTCTAATGTGGGAATTTGGGATGACAATTTTGCCTAGAACTGCATGTGTGTGACTCATCCCATTGAGCATGTCATTGAAAACGTGACCTTTTCAAGTCTTCTGAACCTTAAACAATGTGTAAGGCTACAAATAGAAAGGGAAGTGAAGGACTGCATGTGGCATATCAAATGGAGAATGTGTACCTCTTTTATAATCTGACAAATCAATAAATAATAAAATTAAAAGGGGAGGTGGAAATGATGTTGCAAAAACATATTGCACCCTAGTGAAAAAGTTATACTGTAGTTTATATAGCCTATATTTTCTCATATCATAGAATCATAGAATTGTAGATTTGGAAGAGAATCCGAGGGTCTTCTGGACCAAACTCCTGCAATGCGGGAATCTCACCTAAAGCATCCATGATAGATGGCCATTTGGCCTCTGCTTAAAAACCTCCAGGGAAGGAGAGTCTACCACATTCCGAGGGAGACCTTTCCACTGTCAAACAGCTTTTACTGCCGGGAAGTTCTTCCTCATGTTTAGTTGGAATCTCCTTTCTTGCAACTTGAATCCATAGATCAGGGTTCTACGCTCTGGATCGGGAGAAAGCAAGCTTGGTCCACCTTCCATGTGACAGCCCTTTAGGCATTTTAAGATAGCTATTGAATCACCTCTTGATCTCCTCTTTTCCAGGCTAAACATACCCAACTCCCTCAACCGTTCCTCATAAGGCTTGGTTTCCAGACTCTTTATCTTTTTTCTTTTTTTTTTAATATTTCTTATTAATTTTCCAACATACATTTGTAATATCATATCAAAATTTGTCACATATTTTCTCTTTTAGACTTCCTTCAGCCTCTCTGACAATCATCCATATCCAATTTTTTAATTACGCATTTCCTAATTTTAATATTGCATTTTATATACCCGCTCACTCTTATTTTCTTTTATACAATATTCCTTAAACATTCACAGAGCTTCTTGAAATCCCACTAGTGTTATTCGCTCATCACATATACATTCCAGATAATCTGCAAATTTTCCTCAGTCCTCGATGAACTTGTGGTCTCGTAGATATCTAATATTCCCTGTTAATTTATCCAGTTCTGCATAGTCCATCAGCTTCATTCTCCATTCTTCAAGCATTGGTAGTTGCTCCTGTTTCCATTATGGGCCGGTAGTATTCTCGCTGCTGTTACTGCGTATTGGAAAAGTTTACAATCCTTTCTGTTTATTTCATTTCCTACTATTCCTAAAAGAAAAGCCTCTGGTTTCCAGACTCTTTATCATATTGGTCACCCTCCTCTGCACACCTTCCAGCTTGTCAATATCCTTCTTAAATTGTGGTGCCCAGACCTGGACACAGGACTCCGGGTGTGGTTTGGCCAAGGGCACAATAGAGCAGTACTTCTACTTCCCTCGGTCTGGACTCCATACTTCTGTTGATGCAACCTCGCTTCCTTTGCTGCTGCATCACACTGTTGATTCATGTGAAGCTTGTGGTCTAATATTGAACTATTCTATACCTGAGCAACCTTTTAAATGTGATTGTGTTTGCTGGAGTTGTTTTTGAGGTTTTAGAGGGAAGAGAGCCCTATAATAAATCCATAGATCTCAGAGAGCTTGCCAGCAACAAAGTGTAAAATTGGCAGGAGTGAGGCAACTCCGCCTCTGACTGAGAGAGCCTGCTAGCCCAGACCACGCATTGCAGCAGGCCTCCCATATGCCTATGTGTTCCTCTTTGCACATGTGATGCTCGCTGCTGTTGCCTTGTGGTATTTGAGCCCCAGGCAGAGCTTTGAGCAAGTAGCAGGAAGAGGCTGGTGGACCGAGCTGTGTAGGACCCGCAGCCTGCCCTGCACCAAGCTAGCCTGCTGCCCTCGGGTACAACGGGAAATATCGTTCCTCTGCCAGTGTTGATGCAAAAGTCAACTGCCAAGCCTGTCTGATTTTTTTTCAACCTGGGTGGTTCTGTCTTTGCCTCTGGTACAGCTGGGGGCATCATCCAGAAAGAAAGGGAAGTTCCAAACTGAACACACATTGCCCACCAAGCATGAATTACTAAATGCTAACGAGCAGGGGGGACAGGTTAAACCACAGAGCCTAGGACTTGCTGATCAGAAGGTCGGCGGTTCGAATCTCCGCGACGGGGTGAGCTCCCGTTGCTCGGTCCCTGCTCCTGCCCACCTAGCAGTTCGAAAGCACGTCAAAGTGCAAGTAGATAAATAGGTACCGCTCCGGCGGGATGGTAAACGGTGTTTCCGTGCACTGCTCTGGTTTGCCAGAAGCGGCTTAGTCATGCTGGCCACATGACCTGGAAGCTGTACACCGGCTCCCTCAGCCAGTAAAGCAAGATGAGCGCCGCAACCCCAGAGACTGGACCTAATGGCCAGGGGTCCCTTTACCTTTACCTAACGAGCAGAGGTGCTTCCAAGCTCATTTGGGTTTATGCAAGTCTTTTCCTGCACCAAATAATTGCACCCAGCAGCCTGTTCCAGTTCTAGTCCAATCATTATTATATGACCCCGTATTTAAAAAATCAATTCATGTGAGCTGGACCATAAAGGAGGCAGAAATGTGAAATGTGTAAAATTAGATCTAACCAGAAGGTGGCAGTTGAAGCATGCACTTTCCCAAGTAACACGCAGTCGCTAACCTTTTTTGCATTATTTATTATGCAGCTCCCATCCTCATCAGAGTAACTGAGAAAAGAACGACACACATCTATCCAATCATATATTGGTAAATATATACACATTATTGGTCAGAGACACTCATCTGATCTGATCTGATCTTGGAAAGGGTAATAGTAATTAAATCCTAGCCCCAGACCATTTAGTTGTTACTTAACTACAATTCCCATTAACTACAATGGGTTGTAAATGGCTGGGGGGTTGATGGAGCTTGGAGTCCAGCAATGTTCTGTGTCTAGGTAATTACAGTGGTTATGTGAAACAGGGACATTCCAATGCTTTTCTTGCTGATATTTCTTCTTCGTTAGTTACTACTATTTTCAATTGCTTATTAGTCTTCTTGTACTGAATGTCGCTGAGGAATTCTAAAATGGGGGGTGGGGAGGAATCAGTGCAGTTTTGAAAGGTTCAGTCTGCCAACATGATTCAAAATGGTGTCCAGTTGTAGACAAAGGTCTGCTCCTTGATCTCAGGAACCATCCTGCGAAATGTGGCTATGAAAGTGTCCAAACGCATAGACAACAAACAAACAGCTTTCCAGAAGATGTAGCAGACCCCTGAAAACACCTGGCATTGCCCAGAAATTCTAAGAAACAAACAAACAAAAATACTGAGATTTATAGATGGAATTTGTTAGCGTCTAGGGCTGTATATGGCTCTCCCACCTGGACCTAACAGGGGATCTCCCAGTCAGGATCCATCCCTGAAACAATTTGAATAATGTTTACTTAGGACTTCTAAAACCCTGAACAATTGGGAGGCTGTGTTTTGATCTCCAGAGCCAGCCAACCAAAGCAATTTCTCTGCTGCCTCCAGAAACCTTCTGTTATAGTTTATGATGGTGAAAGCACCTGAAGAACTCCCTAATAGTACTATCACAATATTCCTGAAACAAACCATAGTTTGATAAATAAATAAACGGGCAGAAAAGCCCATTTTCCTAACAGGCATAAAAATGGGAGTGCATGCCCCTCGCTAGGAAGATGTTGGTTTCCTAACGGCAACGAGCTAAAAGGGTTGTTCCAGTCCTCTGGAATCTGATCAGAACAAGTAAACAATCTGAAAAGCTCAGATGCTCATTATGAATCCCACAAGCCATCTGGCCCTTGGGTTCTTTGAAATGAGCCCATTGTTCGGTGGAAATCACTTAGCAAAGGATTATTGAGTTATGTTCTTATCCAGACAAAGCAACAACAATGAAATTAAATGCAATTAAATTGCATGAATAATTGATGGCTTCTATCCTAAAAGTATCTCTGAAACGTGATCCAGACCACTTTCGGAACGATGTCTCATTCAGAAAGCGAAGTGCCAACTTATGTATATACTTTACTACTGATGCATTTGTAGGTAATGACAGAACCTTAGTTCTTTATTCTGATGCCACAGCCAGTCATACAGGAAATACTAATGCTCTGATCAAATTACATCACTGGCAGCCCTTTAAAAAATGCTGGTTCTTCGCCGAGCAGATACTCTACTTGGTTTAATATTAGGTTCCAAAGAAAACCCAGACTTGAGGTCCTTTTCTTTTTCTTTTAAAGTGGCCTTTAGAGTGCCTGGGGAAACCCAGCCAGATGGGCGGGGTATAAATAAATTATTATTATTATTATTAAAAATCTGGAGCAGACTTCCAGGCATAGCTGTCAACCGTCCCTTATTTGGCGGAAACTCCCTTATCCCAGCGCCGTGTCCCGCTCCTGTCCCTTATTGATGATGTCCCTTCACTTTCCCGGGTTTCAAAGGAAGCAGCTCCTCTCCCTCCCTCCCTGCTGGCCAGGGAGACGGAGGCTCCAAATGTGTTGCTTGGCTGCCCGGCCCACCCCCCTCCAGCCTCCTCTCACCAGTCTCGGCCCCCGGGAGCCCCTCCCCGCCGGGACTGGCAGGAGCCTCTGGCCCTTCCGTCGCCATCCTCCTCGCGGCCGCCGAACTGAGCGTCTCTGCCTGGGGCCTCCCCTCTGCCCGTCGCTGCCGCTCCCACTAGGCCATACTGCGGCTGCACCGCCGAAGAACCCGGATGAGATGGGCAGCCTGGCGCTTCCTATGAATTGCTAAGGAGCCTTGAGAGGAGAGCGAGGGCAACCACAGAGAAAGCAGTTCAGAGAGAGGAGGAAGAGGAGGAGGCGGAGGCGTGGGCAGGTGTTCCAAGGGCTTCAAGGGAAGGAGCGCAAGTGCTTTTCCCATAGATTTGTAGCGGTAGACTAGCATAGATGGTCTAATCTGCGGGTTTACTTCGGGCGCTATTTCCCCCCCCCCCCTCTCTTCCTCCCGCCCCGTCTGATGGAACTGAGAGCTGCAGATGGAGCATGAGAGAAAAGATACAGAACTGCAGCAGCATCTTCGTAGCTTTGGACTTCGTTTTGCACGAAAAGTGGTTGCTGCTTGTAGTTATTTAATTGCAGTGTTTCATCAGCTGGTGTCTTGAGCAGCAACCTCTGGAAACGAAGGGCTAAAAACCGGCGCTGCTCCCAAATTATCTGGTCCCCAGTGGAGTAGCGTGGGTTGTCAGCACCCGGGGCAAGGCAAGTAATTTGCGCCCCCTAACCCGTGGATTTGCGCCCCCTAACCCGTGGATTTGCCCTAACCCCAGATGTTGCGCCCGGTGCGGCTGGCCCCCCTTGCACCCCCCACGCTACGCCACTGCTGGTCCCTTTTAACTTGGTATTTCAGCTGGTTGACTAAAATCCCTTATTTTGGCTGCTGATCCCTTATTTTCGAGGCTGCTGGTCCCTTATTTTCAAATCTGTAAGTTGACAGCTATGAACTTCCAGGTGGCTGCTGCCCAGTTGAACTGGTAGAACCAACCAGAACCCAGATTAGAAAGAATTGGAGCCCATGGCCAGAATCACCAAGTTTTGTTCCCATCCTCTTCGCTCCAAACACTTAAGCACTGCAGTTCTTAACATGATGTCTGCAACTTAAAAATAGTATTACTGGGTGCTCTCATACTTGGTTCTCTGCTAGGAAAAGAGTTGTAGCACGTCCTTCACTCGCTCCTATCCTTTGGGCTTTGGGATACAGCAGTGTCATGGAGCAGAAGACTCCTGCGCTGTTGCTTGTGCCCCCAAAGTGGGGGTGATGCAATGTGTGTCTGAATGCTCAAACTTATATAGCAAGGCCTCTCCTCTTAGTTGGCAGGATGGCCTTGCAAGAAAACAAGAATGCTGCACACAGAGGGATTAAATAAGGACTTCCAGGGTAGTCAGGTCGGGTACATGGCTACTGCTGAAATATTAACTCAGAAATTAAGGTACATCAGAGGGCAAACGAAAAAGATCCATTTTCAGCTGCGTGGCCAAACAGTATTTTATATATTAATGATGAAAGCAATGGTCAAATTCCTCCTGTGAAATATTTTACTATTTGGAAGTCTTAGTAACATTTCAGCTTTAAGTGAGAATATTTTAAGAGCTCAGGGACAACATCTCGAAATATGATATAAAACAGATCTGTATAAAAAGAAGATATTGCTACTTCTCAACACCAATAATATTTTTTATTCTAGGGATTGTGAGCCAAACAGCCCTAATTTGTATTTTGTGTGTGTGTATGTCTAATTTCAATTCAGTCGCATTGCCTTTATTTCTTATTGTATGCTACTGAAGCACATGTTCTTGCTTAAATGAATAAATTCACAGAAACCTAGGAAATCTCCTCCTAGCTGAAGACCAATTTCACATTGGCATAACATCCACAAAGCTGGGTGTTAAGTTGTGGGTGAACATATCAGACGACACAGCGATTCTTCAAACAGCTCTTGTTTATTCAGAGGCCAGAACAGAACTGAACTGAAGGGTTCAGTCAGCCTGCTTATATAGAGCTCCAGTACAACGTAACTGTAACAATTTTCTAAAACTATCCAATCACTGAACGTCACTTTCGATCCCTTATTTGCATAACTATCTACAGTATCCTCCTGCTGGCCCAGGGTGAGAACTTCAGTACATGACACTGGGGATAGGGAACTGTTGCCTTAGCAGACGTGCAATGCGCTTTCCTACAATTCCCACTCACACTTTTCCTTGGCCCAAACCCAGAATGATAGGACAGAGTGGCTTGGAATAGCAAAGGTGGTTCTTTTTAATGCCAAACTTGGGGGTCTTGTGTGTTTCACATTGACACCAGGTGGTGTCAGGCAAAGTTCTTGCAGGACCCAGCAAGCAGGCAAAAAGGTCTAGATAAGAAAGCCATTTTAATAATCCAAAAATTACTTGACAACGAATGGGCAAGCACTCCAGAACCACAGAGTGGGGGAAATTGATGAGCTCTGGCTTCTCAGACAGCTTTGGGAGACATGGCACATAGCTTCAGAGCAAACCTACGTATGCATATATTTCAATAATAGAGCCAGCTAAGAGGTTGAGCAACTTGACAGCAGCATTTTAATTATGCAACTCCAGATATGGAGGAGGAATCAGAGATTTAGCCATGTACACACACACACACACGAAATATTAGAAATTTGGGTAGACTTCAAGACATACAAATTTATTATGGCCTAAGCTGTCTTGAGCTGGAGTCTGCTTCGTCAGATGTATCATTTTTGGTAATCCATGAAAGCTTATGACATGAGGTGTCAAGCCCGAGTATGTCTGTCATTGGATTAGCTGCTGTTAATTCAACTTTAAGGTCTACGCTGACAGTCATTCATAATTATAGGAGTACCATAAGCCCCTTCCTGCGCATGCCTGGCCACGGAAAAACACAGGCCATCTGTTCTTTTAATGGAGAATTAATTTCTAGGAAACACTTGTGTCCAGTATCAAAGCTTAACATGCTCACATCCCTCTTCATTCTGTTCTCTGGATAACAGCAGACTGTCTCTCCAAGAGAATAAATCATATAGTACATGTGTTGTGGCTAAGCCAGCGCAGAGTAATGAAGTTGTGTCTGACATCATGTTTCCAAGAACATCTTGTTCAGATCCTGACTTGCTTGGTCACTGCTACACGGAGGTAAATATAATCTCTGTGCGAAGCCAGAAATGCCTTTGCAAACTTGAACGCTGCTTCATCACTGGGAATATGATGGTTGAGGGTAGTTTTTAATGTTTGATGTTTTATTGTATTTTTAATATTTTGTTGGAAGCCGCCCAGGGTGGCTGAGGAAACCCAGCCAGATGGATGGGGTATGTATGTATGTGTGTATGTATGTATGCATGTATAAATAAATAAATAAATAAATTATTATTATTATTATTATTATTATTCAGCAGTGCTTTTGAATTATGGTGCTGGAGGAGACTTTTGAGAGTCCCATGGACTGCAAGAAGATCAAACCTATCCATCCTTAAGGAAATCAGCCCTGAAGGACAGATTGTGAAGCTGAGACTCCAATACTTTGGCCACCTCATGAGAAGAGAAGACTCCCTGGAAAAGACCCTGATGTTGGGAAAGATGGAGGGCACAAGGAGAAGGGGACGACAGAGGACGAGATGGTTGGACAGTGTTCTCAAAGCTACCAGCTTGAGCAAAATGCGGGAGGCAGTGGAAGACAGGAGTGCCTGGCGTGCTCTGGTCCAGGGGTTCACAAAGAGTCGGACCTGAATAAACGACTAAACAACAACAACATTTACCAGCAATAGCAGTTCCATTTAGCCCAAAGTTTAACTTCTACTCTCTTTTTTTCGCACAAGGCATGTTGCAGCTCATTTGTAAAGCTGTGCTTTCACAAAGATGCATAATATCTTTATCACAATAAAGTCCGTATATCAAATCACTTAACTGAAAACCTGACACTGGGGCTCAGCTTTTGCCATGTCTGGTGTCAGCAGCCTTGTATTGTGTGTCCTTGAAAAAGGATACCATACAGTGCTTCCAATAGCAGCTGCCTATAATACACCAAGACTGATGGCCTTGCCAACCACCCAAAACTACTGGAAACTACAGCTGAGCTGGAAATGCCCCTGCCCTTTCTTTACCCAGGCTTCGGCCATTAAATAATCTATGGCCTGTTAAATGTGAGGCTGGGGGCTGATATTATGATGATTATTATGGGTCAGTTTTTCTAAGCCTTGCCTTATTTCAGCTAGTACAACCTATTGACAGATAACAGCCGCCCTGAGACCCCCAGGTATAGGGTACTATATTATTATTATTATTATTATTATTATTATTAACAACAGCTACTGGTAGTGCATGCATTAGCAGCAGAGGCTGGTGTGCTATTAACAGTTCCTCCAAATTATTATTATTATTATTATATAAAAACGGGATGCGGGTGGCGCTGTGGGTTAAACCACAGAGCCTAGGACTTGCTGATCAGAAGGTCGGCGGTTCGAATCCCCGCAACGGGGTGAGCTCCCGTTGCTCGGTCCCTGCTCCTGCCAACCTAGCAGTTCGAAAGCACATCAAAGTGCAAGTAGATAAATAGGTACCGCTCCAGCAGGAAGGTAAACGGCGTTTCCATGCGCTGCTCTGGTTGTCCAGAAGCGGCTTAGTCATGCTGGCCACATGACCTGGAAGCTGTACGCCGGATCCCTCGGCCAATAAAGCGAGATGAGAGCCGCAACCACAGAGTCGGTCACGACTGGACCTAATGGTCAGGGGTCCTTTTTATTATTATATAGGTTGGGGGTTTTTTTAGACTTCCTGAGCAATGCCAGGCACAAGGCTCCTGGTGCTAAAATGTCTGGTGAATCTGCTTCACAGATTCAGATAGTTCTTTAATATCAGTTGTATCTAAGTATCTTATGACACCAACCTGCTTCCTGTGCTGGCTCACGTGAAATATCTGGGTGCTGCTGATCTCTTTCTAAATGCATTTTCCTCCTTCAGCTTCCCGAATTTAAGCCAATGAGTTGTCAAGTTTACGAAAAGAAAAACAGAGCTGAAACCTCGACACTGAACTTTGCCAAGTGACTTTATTAAACACATAAAATTTTGAAAAAACCAGAGTCATTCCTGATGGGAATGGAGGGAGAAGACAGAAGACATGGTGGGAGAAGACATTGACAAGAATGACCAGAAACTGTTCTTATACACAACAACAGCGGCAAGGTTATTGCTGGCTCAGGTATGGAAACAGCCAAAATTGCCTACAATAGAAGAATGGCAGTACAAGGTTATAGAGTACGCAGATATAGCCAAATTAACAGCAAAAATTTGACATCAGGGGGATGAAACATATCAAAAAGAATGGGAAAAAATTATGTTATATATAGAGAAGATGATGTGAAATAGGGAAACCAGTAGAATTAAAATAATATCTCATAACGGGAAAATACAAGAAATTTACTGGATAATAATATCAAAATGAATTAAAAATGTATATTAGGATTATTATTGAACAATATTTGTAAATGAATATAGACAGACAGCAAGAATTTGTATATATAGAAAGATTTATTTGTTTACGGACATTTAATGGAAAAAATGAAGAAGAACAATCTTGTGGAAAATGGACAAAGACAATGCGAAAAGTCAAAGAGGACACAAAAAAGCCAGAAGAAGGAAGGAGGGAAGTCAGTTCGGGAGAGCAAGAACAAATGTGAAATATAATGTATGTGCATGTACAGTGTGTAACTAAAAATTCAATAAAGATCATCTGGGGGGGGGAAATAAACACATAAAATTTTGGCAATGGCACCTTGTGAAATTTGGTAAACGCTTTTAACTGTGGCTCTGAAAGGATAGGAATACCTACGCCAACAGAAAAGCCAAGCTGCCATCTTCCCAGCTGGTAGCAATTTGCCCATCCATTTCAGCAGATTTTCTCTGCTGATTAAATGATCCGAGGAGCACCAGGAAACCATGTCAACACTCAGCTAACACAGTCTCTCCCGCTGGGGCGGTTGCTCGGCTTGGGGATTCTTCACCAGCAGAAGGCAAGCATTACAGCAATGCCCAAGTGAGCGCTGCGTGGAACAAAGAACAAAGCATCAGAGACTGCGATGACACTCTGCGGGGTAATCTGCCTTAAACTAGGCACTTTGAAAAAATCAAGGTGCCAGTCGGGTATTAATGAGGGGCGATTAAGGAAGGCTGCATGTTGAGATCAGCCTGTCCCATTTTGCCACGTGAGACCAAACGGGAATGTGCCATCCAGGGCCGTCTTTAGCAGATGCAGCGCCGGGGTGCAAATATACACCCAGCGCCCCCAAATTACCATGGATAGTGTTGGGGTACGGAAGTGAGAACACTGTCCAACCATCTCATCCTCTGTCGTCCCCTTCTCCTTGTGCCCTCCATCTTTCCCAACATCAGCGTCTTTTCCAGGGAGTCTTCTCTTCTCATGAGGTGGCCAAAGTACTGGAGCCTCAGCTTCAGGATCTGTCCTTCCAGTGAGCACTCAGGGCTGATTTCCTTCAGAATGGAGAGGTTTGATCTTCTTGCAGTCCATGGGACCCTCAAGAGTCTCCTCCAGCACCATAATTCAAAAGCATCAATTCTTCGGCGATCAGCCTTCTTTATGGTCCAGCTCTCACTTCCATACATCACTACTGGGAAAACCATAGCTTTGTGTGCAATGATTCTTCATGGAAGAAGCTCTGGCATGCTGTTGCATCGCTCATACACCTGTGATTGCCTTTCTGTTCACCCAGGAATTTTAAATAATTTAGGAATTATGGCCTCTATTTCATTTATTTTAAAAAATAAAAATCTAAGGGGTTCTGCCTTTTGTTGTATCCTGTAATGCCTTGCTTAATAGGTTTATGTTTTAGTTTGCATTTATTTTTATTTTTATTGTATACTTTTAATTTACTATAAGCTGCTCATGTAATGTGGGGCATGCCAGATACAGTATAAATACATACATTTGTGGCTGCACTGCACTTTATTGCAGTCTTTTGCCAAATTGTCCTTAAGAACGAAGTCCTTTGCTCCTGTGTCTCTTAATAACTAATAATAAGTTTTTATCTTCCATTATATAATGCCATATACTCATATACATCTATATTTGGTAGGCTATTCTTCTCAATGGGTATGGAGAATTCAAAAGGGGGCAGTGAGAATTGATTCAGGTAAGACATCCGCTTGTCATTGTGGCCATGTTGCAGCACGATTGAAAGAATTCAGTGCGTATCTGTTCCTGCAGCTTGTTTTGTTTACTGCAGCTGCCCATCTCTCATCCCATCTGCTGGAGATTTTGCTAAGCTAGCCTTTAAAATATGTGTGGTTTTTAATGAATGCAGTGCTCAGGAAAGGGAGTTGGCAGAGGATATTGCGGGCATGTCAGCTTTCCTCGTCATCTTCCATATGAGCTTTTAATGCCAAATTAGGATGTCCCTTGATATCTACGTGTGCCAAATTCTTGTGCAGCAATGTTGATTTTACTACTGGTTGCCCAATTCCTCCTTTCCTCGCTATTCCTCAGGGACTGGTAAAAAAGGAGGCAAGTAGGATGAGCATGCCATACTATGGGGGGCAGATTCAGCGGCCCACAGACACCCTGAACCCAAAGATCTTTTCAGTTTTAACACACAGCTCTCCCTCTCCTTCTCTCCAGCTGCTATCACACTCTCCCTCTCTCCCTCTCTTTCTTTTCTCTTCATCACCCACTTTCTTCCAGAAGGGGTGGAACATTCTGAAAATCTTGCTGTCAGCCTTCTTCATCCTCTTTCTCTCCAACCTCTTCTTCCTCCTCTTCGTATTTTCCAGCGTTTCACATCCATCATTGTCAAGTTCTTGTCTGCAATCTCTCTTTGTTGTGTGCTTCTGGCAAACTATGGATCCATATACAACAGGCTGAGTAACAATTGTGGCTTTTCTCACCTGGGAGAGAGTTCTATAAGGGAAGTAATTGCTAATGGTATCCATGATAGTGTCCTCTGTTAAGTTGTGGGTGAACATATCAGACGACACAGCGATTCTTCAAACAGCTCTTCTTTATTCAGATGCCAGAACAGAACTGAACTGAGGAGCTCAGTCAGCCTGCTTATATAGAGCTCCAGAACAGCGTAACTGTTGCAACTTTCTAAAACTATCCAATCACTGAACGCCACTTTCGATCCTTCATTTGCATAACTATCTACAGTATCCCCCTGCTGGCCCAGGGTGAGAACTTCAGTACATAACATCCTCAAAGAGTGACCAATCTGCAGGGCCACAGAAACTGTGAAAGCACAAGTCAAAGATCTGAATTCAGATGAAAATGTTGCTTACACTCTGAATATTAAGGAACAGAGCATAAGGAGGCCAGTTTCAAAAGTGGAAGTAGCTCCCCCACAAGTAACCATAAGGGGAGAAATACAAAAGAAACAAGCATGAAAAACTGCGGAATGCAGCATGATCCTAAATAGAGCATTTGAAAAATGTTGTTTTTAACTATGGGAAGTACAATCATTTTGCAAGGTGTTGGCAAACCAGAGGAGGGTGGGATCAGGTGCGCACTGTTGGAAGAAACTTTAGATGAGGAGTTGGCAGAAGCAAGAAATATTGGTGGAAAGGGACTGGATCCTTTTTATATTGGTGAAAGGGACTGGGCCGTTAAGAATAGCTTGGTACATGGAAATGTAGCCTAACACTGTGATAGGATAAGACCAGAGAACCATCTCATCCAGAACTCTGTTCTGATCATAGAATCATAGTTGAAAGGGACCTTGGGAGTCATCTAGTGCAGCCCCCGCAATGCAGCTGTCCCATGCAGGGATTGAACTTGCAACCTTGGTGTCATCAGCACCACCCACTAACCAACTGAGCTATCCTGGCCACACAGTGATCAAATGCCTATGGAAAGCCCGCAAAGCAGGCCATGAACACAACCAGTAACTTTAGGCTGCACTGCAATTCAAAACACAATCACTTAAATGCACTCACAGCTTGAAGATGATGGATTTTTCGGAGCTAGCGGACCTGACCAGAAGAGTCCGCGACCAGAAGGAGGAGGAGTACCAGGAGGAATGGATGAAATTCAAAGACTATTTAGTTATTTAGTTCTTCACTGATTAGCATGATAAAACAGACAATTGACATGCAATACAGTGATGCTAAGATATATGCTAAGATAATTTAAATAGAAATACTTGCAAATACCGGATAGGCTTAGGACTTAAATATGTGATGTTATAGAATAATATGTTTAAAGTTTAAATGAAAAGAAAGAAAGGTGTTAAGTGATTAAGTTAATTTTATGAGAAATATGTTTTGGAAAACTGTTACAATGATATACACTGAAACTCAGCCAGGGGGATTCGAGGAAGTCACTTAACAATGTTACTAAGATTGGATTAAGTACAATTAGTATGTTTGTTTGTTTATAAATTTTGGAAAAACAATTTTAAAAAATTGAAAAATAAAATAAAATAAATGCTGGTTGCAGAAGATAATGCCGGGTGCAGGAATGCTACTCAGAATGCCCTCTCATTACAGCAAGGGATCATTTTCGTTCTTTTCAAACTGCAGCAACGCTGGATGAAAGCCGGCGCATTAGAAACAACTAGCCATTGGCTCCAAAAGAAACTTCTGCAACTGGTGCCAAAGTCAATGTTATGCTTATCTATTCCTGGAAGAATAATTCCAGTAGAAATTATGTTCTATATCCAGCTTCCAAATTGGGAGCTCCAGGTGATAGAGCTAACTGTGCCCAGATAATCCGGACAGAAGCATGCCAACTAAGCATACTTAAAGTGTGCAAGGGGGCAGAGACAAAGATAAACAGCATCTTCCATTCCCACAATCTACATTGGAAAGATTTGGTGCTGTCACTACATGCAGCCGTGATTAGATATGGCATTAATATCACAGAGGGGCAAGACTGACAGAAAAATCTCTGGTTCTGGAAAGCCAGACTGATATACTGTAGTAGATAACTAAGCATGTGGGTGGCGCTGTGGGTTAAACCACAGAGCCTAGGACTTGCCGATCAGAAGGTAGGCGGTTCAAATCCCCGTGACGGGGTGAGCTCCCGTTGCTCGGTCCCTGCTCCTGCCAACCTAGCAGTTCAAAAGCACGTCAAAGTGCAAGTAGATCAATAGGTACCGCTCCGGCGGGAAGGTAAACAGCGTTTCCGTGCGCTGCTCTGATTCACCAGAAGTGGCTTAGTCATGCTGGCCACATGACCTGGAAGCTGTACGCCGGCTCCCTCGGCCATAAAGCAAGATGCGCGCCGCAGCCCCAGAGTCGGCCACGACTGGACCTAATAGTCAGGGGTCCCTTTACCTTTACTTTTAAGCAGATTTTGGATAAGGGAGACCTGGGTTCAAATCCCTCCTTAGCTACAAAGCTCATCTCGGCCAAATCACAAGCTCTAAGGTGAACTGCCTTGATGGGTTATTGCAACCCGTAGTGATATACATTGCTATAAGCTTCTAAGGAGTGAAATAGAAATGTAACAGTAAATATAATTAGAAGTTGCTGAACTGGTGCCAGATAAAGGAGGGGAAGAAGGCAAGACACAGAGGTCCTGGGGCTGCAAAGGTTTGGTAAACTGCCTGCTTTGGAAGGGGTTACACTCTCCCTGAAGGGGCTCCAGCTCTGTCACTGGATGCAGTGCTGTCCTCGGTGACTGACATTTTCCAACTTCTTTTGGGAAGACAGCTGCAGCTGCTCCTTCCTGGGTCAGGATAGATGGGCCTCAGTCATCCATGCGTAGGTAACCTCACCGCTAGATTACTTTGTCATTGAAATTCTACTCCATATTGATCCAGAGTAGATTCCAATGTGGACGCGGGTGGCGCTGTGGGTAAAACCTCAGTGCCTAGGACTTGCCGATTGCATGGTCGGTGGTTCGAATCCCCGCGGCGGGGTGAGCTCCCATCTTCCGGTCCCAGCTCCTGCCCACCTAGCAGTTCGAAAGCACCCCTAAGTGCAAGTAGATAAAAAGGTACCGCTTTATAGCGGGAAGGTAAACGGCGTTTCCGTGTGCTGCGCTGGTGCTGGCTCGCCAGAGCAGCTTCATCACGCTGGCCACATGACCCGGAAGTGTCTCCCGACAGTGCTGGCCCCCGGCCTCTTAAGTGAGATGGGCGCACAACCCTAGAGTCGGACACGACTGGCCCGTACGGGCAGGGGTACCTTTAGATTCCAATGTATAGTTAGCAGAGTAAAAATTTAATCACATTTCAGGATTCCCAAAAGATAGACCAGAGGCAATTGTATTTCATCCAGCACAGCTTTACTGCTATTGAAGGCAAACGGTCACAAATCCAATACATTCAGGATTGGCACTGTCCATAAGAAATCCAGTTGCAGCAGACTTCACTTAAACTTACAATAACTTATAATAGACTAAACCTTAACACTATGTACAGTCATGCCTCCGTTTACGTAACCCTCTGGCTACGTAAACGTTTGGATCCACGTGTGGCAATCCCGGAAGTATTTGACCGGGTTTCGTTGCGCGCGCATGTGTAGAAGCGGTCCTCAGGTTGCGGAAACCTCGGGATCTGACCGGACCTCTGGAATGGATCCCATCTGCAACTGGAGGTACCACTGCACTGAACACCACACCAATAGGAAAAGAGATAGAGACAGAAAGTGAAACCCAGGCTCCATCTGGCCTCTTATTATAGTCAGCATAACCTTGACAGAAAGAGATAAGACAACCAGTTTATTTATTTATTTTTATTTTTATTTTTATTTTACTTGACATAAAATTGTTACAAAATATAAGCAAAACACTGCAAATATATACACACATATACACTTCATATATAAGCACATATACATGAAAAAAGGAAGAAAAGAGAAAAGAAGAAGAAAAAATAAAGAGAAAAGTTGGAAGAATGTCTTCAAAATTTATTCTACAAATATCTCAATATGAAAATAATAATAATTGATTGACTTCCATCGCTTACACTGCACTTCCTACATACATTTTAAGCAAGATTGTATCTGTTATTCCGTATTTTTCCCATACAATCTCACACAAATATTCTAATCAATAAGTTTTCTAAATCTTTCATAAATCTATTCTAAACACAACCAATACCTTACATTTAATCCTTGTCTACATAAATAATCATCTAGACATTTCCATTGTTTCTGGATTATATTTTTTAGTTTTTGTCTTATCAAATCAGTCAATTTTGCTAATTCCAAGTATTCGCATAATTTATTCAACCATTCTTCTATGGTTGGAACATAATTTCCTTTCCAATTATTGGCTATATTGGCTGCTGTTGTCGCGTACAAGAAAATATTAAGACAACCAAAATAGGACAACCAGTTTAAGCCAGCTGTACTCGGCTTCTCTGAAGGAATAACCCAAACACCATGAACCTTCTGCTTGCTTCTCTCACACAGAAAAGCTTCCAGAACCCTCTTGAATTAATTAGAATAGGAAAGATCGCTACACATCAGATCAGTGCTTTCTGCACTAAGAAATGCAAACTGACAACTATAATGCAATCTATGCAGGGCTGCTCTTTGGGCTGGGCCAGAGGCTGTTGTTGGTGCCAAACACAGTGGCCAGGTTGCTTGCATATACCGTATTTTTCACTCTATAAGATGCACCAGACCACAAGACGCACCTAGTTTTTGGAGCAGGAAAACAAGAAAAAAAATATTCTGAATCTCAGAAGCCAGAACAGCAAGAGGGATCGCTGCGCAGCAAAAGCAGCGATCCCTCTTGCTGTTCTGGCTTCTGAGATAGCTGCGCAGCCTGCATTCGCTCCATAAGAAGCACACACATTTCCCCTTACTTTTTTAGGAGGGAAAAAGTGAGTCTTATAGAGCAAAAAATACAGTAACTGCAAGCAACTGCCTGCATATAACAACCTGCTTCCAGGATTTGCACTGGCTGCCCATCTGCTACCAGTACAAGTTTAAGGTGTTACCTGACAGGCTTCCACCTCCTTTACCTATGCAGCAGAACCCTGCGGTCCGAGGGAGATTTTCTCCTCCAACTTGCTCGGAAGTCCCCTCTGCAGTAGCACAGAGCAGGGCTTTCAGTGTAGTTGCCTCTGTTCTTTGGAACAGCATTCCTGTCGAGATATGACCAGCACCCATGCTGATGCACTGGAAACAACTGAATACATTTGTGCTCCAATGGGCTTCCACAGTTGGATGAATGGATCTTTACCTCACTGCAAGAAGTGAAGCTACAGGGAACCAGGCAGAGGGCCTTCTCGGTAGTGGCGCCAGCCCTGTGGAACGCCCTCCCATCAGATGTCAAGGAAATAAACAACTATCTGACTTTTAGAAGACATCTTAAGGCAGCCATGTTCAGGGAAGTTTTTAATGTGTGACATTTTAGTGTATTTTTGGTCTCTGTGGAAGCCACCCAGAGTGGCTGGGGAAACCCAGCCAGATGGGCGGGGTACAAATAATAAATGATTATTATTATTATTATTATTATTATTATTATTATTATTATTATTAT
>JAXCMG010000101.1:715804-758913 GCA_034642415.1 Podarcis siculus
ATTATTATTATTATTATTATTATTATTATTATTATTATTATTATTATTATTTGCCATGAGCATCCACTTGTTAAGCTTTTAGTCTTGTTTTAAATCTATTTGTTGTTTTGGTGCTTTTAACTGTTTTTAATAATCTTATGTGGAAATCGCCTTGAGACCTTTTTCAGAAGACAAATAATAAACTGATGACAACAAGAATAATATAGTAACATACGATCTGTGCTCTCAGTTTTTAAAATTGGTGATTGGGCTTTGGAGAAGGTGCTGAGATTTATTTTTCTTTTAGCTTTGTTTTTCCGTCTTCTTTTGTCTTTGAATTGTTATTTATGTGCCATAAGCCACCCATAATCAGAGATTATGCAGTCAAGAAATAAATGTATGTCCTGCATCAACATGTTTATTCTGCCTTCACTTGCACTCACTAACATGACACACACACCCTCACTGAGATGGAATTTCCCATCGGAGCAGAACGCTGGATGTGAAAAGCCTTGAGGACCCTTCCCAAAATAGCACAACTGTGTCTGTTCCAGGTCACAAAAATAAAATGAAAACAAGCAACCCAATGTATATCACTACTATTGTTCCTTGTTGTTATTCCGTTTTCTTCTCTTTGCAGCAAAGTTCCCCTTCATGTGCATGAATACAGCATTTATTTCGGTAGTGCAAGAATGCTAGATCCATGCTAAATTTAGGTATCAAGCTAAAATAAACATCTTAAAGGCAGGAGAACAAGAACGAGAAAGAGCTACAATTTATGACAGGGAAAGTTAAGATGAGAGACCGTCTTTCTGCATTGCAAATATGCCCTCAAAAACACTAGACCACAACCATTTTTTACTAATCTGTTGTGACATAAAAGCCTTTACCCAAAAAAAGTCACCGCCTGCTCATTTCTTTCCTGACTGTGGTGTATAACTTCCAGAATTTCACAGATTAAAATCTGACCAGTCATGGATTTCTAAAGCCCAACCCCACACCTGCCTGAATTTCTATCCATTGCACATTCTATCCATTGCACATCCATTGCCCGAGCTTCCCCCGACCCCAGCCCCCAGAACAGGCTGCTATCCACAAGCCTTGGGAACTCCCGCCGTGCTCAGAAGGCTTGCGGATAGTTGCCCGAAGCCCGGAGAGCCCAGTTCTGTGCTCTCCGGGCTTCGGGATGCAGGAACTCTCGCCGGGCTCCCAAGGCTTGCGGATATCTGCCCGAAGCCCGGGGTGCGCTGCGAAGCTCTCCCCGGGCTTCGGGAAGCAGGCTGCTATCCGCAAGCCTTGGGAGCGTGGCGGGCACTCCCATCGCACTCCAAAGGCTTGCAGATAGCTTCCTGAAGCCTGGAGAGCAAGAGGGGTCGGTGCACACCGACCCCTCTCGCTCTCCAGGCTTCAGCGAAAGCCTGCATTCGCTCCATAGGATGCACACACATTCCCCTTCATTTATGGAGGGGATAAAGTGCGTCCTATGGAGCGAAAAATACAGCAATTTCCAATAGCCATGCACCTGACACTGAAGGAAACTAGCCATAATATTTTCCTGTACTTCCACACACACAAAACCCCAGAGGTGCCCCCTGCTCACTCCCTCTCCAACTGTGTCTCTGTTTTTCTCCCCCAAGTTTCCCTTCCCAGGACCACAGTGTGTTATTCCTCAGCTTTCAAACCCTCAAAACCTTCACAATATCTCCTCCCCACACCACCCTGAGATCACCTACAGCCCCCCCCAAAAAGATGATGATACAGCTTTCCCCTACCCCCAGACTACCCTCTCTTCCACCCTCTTTTCCACCCTCTCTTCCAAGAAAGACACTCTCTTTATTCCTCCCCACTCTCTTCAGTGAGAAAAAAACTTCCCATGGTTCCAGGGAGAAAGAGAGGGGGTGAAGTACAGCCCCACCCCCAAAGCAGGCTGTGGCAGTGCATCTTCCTCTTATCGTGCTCCTCGCGAGGTGACCCATCTGAACTCTAAGATGAATTCCTGTAAGAACCAGCTTCCAAGTTGCAGCTCAGTAAGTGTGCTCTTGCGCCCCCTAGGAGCTCAGACAGTTGTCACAGCGTGATGACAATCTTATGCAAATACTGTATAGCAGAAAGAGAGAGAGAGAATAAGAATATTTAATAAGATGTTGTTCAGCTAGAGAGGCAATTGCCTGTGTGGCCCCAGTATTTTGCATTTAGACCAAGAAATCTGACTAAGGTTTCAGAATAGGGAAGTGCGTCATCTTTCCCCTGGCAAAATTAGGGGGGGGGACATTAACTTCCCTTTTAAATGTTTTCACACTGAAGTGTTTAAAATGAACATTGTTAGCTGTATTGTGTGAAATGGCAGTGGGTGTGAACAAGTATCGGGATGCACCCATTTTTGCCACAAAGATATGATTTCCAGGGTCTTGGAAAAGAACACTAAGATCTAAAAAAATGGCAGCTCTAAAGCATTAGCATATGCTACAAACAAAGTGAAATACAAAATAGGAACCATGATAGTACAGTGAAATAAAAAATAGGAAACAGGACCATGAGGTTTTTTTTAAAAAAAGGCAGCATTTTCTTTTAGTGTCCACTATAGCCTTCATATGTACACTAAAGCTCCAGTTTATTGTGTTAATCCCTAGAATACAATTTCATAAGCTGCTGCGTATCAAGACTGCGGTGAGCATGTGTGTGGTGCCTTCAGTATTCTACAGCTCTTCTGAGCTGAGGGACACGGTTGGAAGGAAGGAAGGAAGGAAGGAAGGAAGGAAGGAAGGAAGGAAGGACTGGAAACAACAGAATTGCATGTGCTAAATGTGGTAAACCCAGTCAGCCCACAATTTACTTGGGAGTTATGTTCCAGGATCGCGCCTAAAGCCAAAATTGTGTGCAGTCAAAGATTTATAATGAATTGAAAAAAAATGTTGAAATATACATTTATAAAGAAGCCAGAGGCCTTTCTTCTTGAAATAACAGGTTTGGAATTGCCCAAGAAAGATGTTAAATTATTTTTGTATGCTACAACTGCTGCTCAAATTTTATTAGCCAAAAAGTGGAAAATGCAAGATTTACCGACGGTGGAAGACTGGCAGGTGAAGATGATGGATTTTTCGGAACTAGCCGACCTAACTAGAAGAGTCCGTGACCAGAAGGAGGAGAAGTATCAGGAAGATTGGATAAAATTTAATGATTATTTAGTTAAATATGTTAAGGTAAATTAACTGGAAACAGCTTGCAGATACCTAATTGGCTTAGGATTCTATCTAAGTTAAATGATGAATTAATATGTCTAATTTCATAATGTGAAGATCTAAGGATGTTAATGTTTAAGTTAAATTTCATAAGAATTGTGATTTGGAAAACCGTTAAAAGGACATGCAATGAAATTCAATCAAGGGGAAGCGAGGAAGTCACTTAACAATGTTAAAAAGTGTAATTTTTATTAAGGCTATGATTTATGTTTGTTTGTCTTATGCGTTTGTTTGTTAATAATTTGGTGAAAACCAATAAAAAATTGGGGGGGATTGTGTGCAGTCAAAACACATTGGGTTCAATAGCAGCTGTGAGGCATCTGATCAAGGCCTGTATTTTAAAATGAGCTTAAAGATTTGCAAATGTTTCATGCCAGGCAGAAAACCAGCTGGCTAAGGACTTTGGCAGTTGTTTATCCTCCTGGACAAGGGCCCCCCTGATTTATAGTAGTAGCAGGAGACAGGTTTCTCAAGGTTGTAAAAGGGAAATACAGGCTGGGAGCAAAGGTTACACTGACCCTACATATTACAGAATACAATCAAGCTGCAAAAACACTAATTAAGAGTTGGTAAATAGTAAGATTTATTGTTTAACAGAAAATAATACCATGAGCCATCTGTTTTAGCCATTTGTTTTGGAATGTAGGGGCAACAGGGGCAAAAGGTGATCTGGTAATTAAGGTGCCTTGTCGAGGCAAATGTAAGATATATGGCTACGTCTGCCATTTATGGATAGAAGGAAATATAGCTCTTTGTCTCCCATAAAAGGTAATAGGAAATGGGTGTATCTTTTATGATTGGTTCTAGCAAACAGCCAATAGGAATTTCAACCAGGCTGATTGGACAGAGGCAGCCAAAGGAGGAGCAAGGGGGCTGGGTTGAGGAAATATAAGTGCTGGCCATCAGGGCTGGAGGGCAGGCAGAGCTTTGGTAACCATATACCACTGTGCCTATCATTTATTTGTCTGACAAATAAATTATTATTTTAATTTCTCTATTGCTGCGTTGAATATTTCATTCCAGCTAAGCGTTAACCACAAGCAGGGTGCTACAGCTGGAATAGCCAAAATATTTTTCCCTGGATGCCCATCCTCTTTCTTTCTTTCTTTTTTAAATTTGCCAAGTGTGTAAATCTAAATGCGCACAAATTTAATGTACATTAGTTGTGGCCTTATTGTATACAGTTATAGACTGTGAGTTACTTAGCTCTTGCTGAGGTTGCTAGTGGGTGTGGCTTAGCAGGGCTCTCAGCAGCCTCTGCTAACATTCCTTTTTCTTTTCTCTTTGTGCTTCCTGGAACAAGTGAAGAAGGAGTTGCGTAGCTAGGGGCTCCCAGCTGCACAAAAAAACAACAACAACCCAAGTGAACCAAATCTCTCAAAAAATGAGATTTAAAGTCTGCTTCTTTTTGTAACCCAAAGATGCTGGTACCCCTTTTTGTGAGGAAACCAAGTACTTTTGTTTTTAATATGTATGGAACGTTTTTCATCTTTGCGTCAGGGGCTGGCAGGGCTCCGAAGAGTGTGGGGCAGAGGCAGGGGACCAGGGGAGCGACCCAGGAGAGGGGGTCAGTGCTTTATGGGGTGTGATGCTATGTACAAGGCAAGAGCCAGGGGGAAGAGGGAGAATCAGGGCAGTCCGAGGCAGAGGAAGACATGCAATCTCTGGAGAAGGAAGAAGGGACAGGTCAGGCGAGGGACAGGTCAGTAGATAACCCACCTTCCCAGGTATTATGTGGCACCTATAGCAGGGCCAATTCCGCTGACTTATGTGGTCAAGAAGGCACATGTGGAGTAAGGTGACCACACAGGTGAACTGGTTCCAAGTTGTTGAGGGCTTTATATACTTATAGTAACACCTTGAGGTAAAGGTAAAAGGACCCCTGACCATTAGGTCCAGTCGCGGACGACTCTGGGGTTGCGGCGCTCACCTCGCTTTATTGGCCGAGGGAGCCGGCATACAGCTTCCAGGTCATGTGGCCAGCATGACCAAGCCGCTTCTGGCCAAACAGAGCAGTGCACAAAAACGCCGTTTACCTTCCCGCTGGAGCGGTACCTATTTATCTACTTGCACTTTGACGTGCTTTCGAACTGCTAGGTTGGCAGGAGCTGGGACCGAGCAATGGGAGCTCACCCCATCATGGGGATTCGAACCACCGACCTTCTGATCGGCAAGTCCTAGGCTCTGTGATTTAACCCACAGTACCACCTGCCTCCCAGTAATACCTTGAACTTGGTAGTAAAGTTTACTGATTACTGAGCACAGGTGTTATATGCTGACAAGGCCTCACTCCTGCCAGCAACCACGGTGAAGCATTATATATATATTTTTCTTTTTCCCCTTGTGCCAACCTTGTGTGCGCAGGCACCCAACAGAACTAAGGGAAGAGAGACTGTCTGCAGGCAATGTCTTCCACCTGCCTTGCCCCCAGCCCTGGGAGCCTCTCCCAGACCATGACTTTGAGGACAGCAGAGGCAGCTGGGAGGAGAGTTCGGGGTTAGTTTGTTTTGTTTTAAATAATTTTATAAATTGTGTGTCTTTGTTTCTTAATTTAATCATTTTGCATTGGTTTGTATGATTTGTGGTATTTTATGTATTGTGATTTGCTGCTGGTTTTATCGATTATAGATGAGTAATTCTTTATTGTAATAAGTATCAACCGTCTAATTATTACTTGCTGATGTTTAATTTTAGTGTTTACTGCTGGATTCTAATGCATTATTGCATATTGCTTTATTTGGTAGAAGTTGTTTATTTTAAGACACAAGCTTTACCCACACTGGAGGAGTGGCAGACGCAAGTGATGGACTACATGGAATTGGCTGAAATGACTGGCAGAATCCGAGATTTGGGAGAGGAGATAATGGAAGAGGACTGGAAAAAATTTAAGGACTATTTGCAAAAACACTATAAGCTGTATGAATGTTAAGAATGTGTACGATTAGGAAACTTTAGCTTCAGCAACTCAATTTGGTGAACTGAAAACTAAGTTATAAGAAAGAAGAGGTGGAAACATGAAATAACTCTATTATGTTTATTTTAAGGTATAAGCAATTGAGATACAGTATTTCGAAAACAAGAAACATAATATTTGAAAGATACAGTAAGACATGAAACAAGGTAACAAATTGCTGACGTTTTTATTGTAAAGAACGCAGGGTTTGGAGGATGTGGGGAAGTCCAGTTGGATAGGTAAAAATACTTTGGAAAGTTGGGTTTTCTCATATTTTTCTTTTTCTTTTTGTTTTCTTCCTTTTTTCTTTATTCTGTATACTTCTGACTGTGTGAAAAGAAACTTAATAAAAATATTTATTAAAAAAAAAGAAAGAAGTTGTTTATTTTAAAGTTATTGTGACTTTTGATATAGGATCTGATTGTTACTCTTATTGTTTGGTGTTTTATTGTTAATTTTGTGTGTGTTGGAAGCCACCCAGAGTAGCTGGGGCAACTCAGCCAGATGGGCAGGGTATAAATATTATAACAACAACAACAACAACAACATATTTTGTGAGTCTCAGATGACCCAGACCCATAACAAGGAACCTCTTCTCCCACCTTCACAGTAGCGCCAGTCACAACCTCAACTTCAAAGGTCACCAACGCAATCCAGGATGAGCCCCTAATTCATAATTTGGCCTGTGCTTAAGGCTTCATGCCAGAAGCGGAACTGCTGTCTTTTGAAGCAAATGCTAACAATTCTTGCAACTCGGGCTGTAAAGCCACTGGCTTTGTGATGCAACAGGCTTCGGTTACACTTGCCAGTCCGCACAGGACAATTTTTTTGGAAAGCGAAGCAGAATCGGAGGGGTCTGCTGACACTCGTCAACTATGGGACCTCTCCAGTTGAAGAGAAACTGGAATGCAAGGAACGAACAAATACTCAAATTACTGTCTTTTCCAAAGGGGAAGCTAAATGAGTTCTGCTGCAGCTAAAGGACAGAAGAGACGAAGACTAATAAATTTACTGATGGCAGAAGCCTCTTCACGGAAGCTTACGCCGCAATAGATTGCCGTTGGTTTTGGTTTTGTGTTTTTGCCATCCGACAATTTGCCACGGTTCAGCTGTTTAGCCCACATCTGCTGGCAGTTTGGTCCACTGAGGGAACGTCCTTGCTCCCCAAGCTTTCCCTGTCCCTATTTTCTCAGAGAAACGCATGTCGCTTCTTATCCCCCTCTCTCGTCTCCTGCCCTTGTGGCAGGCTCTCCTGTCAGCTGAACTTGAAAAAGTTTTATTTATTTACTCGTATGATGGTTTAGATAGTCTGACAGCTGCAAATTATTTCTTTTCTTTTCTGTTTTTTGTAACTAGCTGAAAGCTGCCAGTGATGAGCTTGCCTTGATGGTACCTCAGGTCATTCGCTGCGTTTTCCTCTCTGCCTGCCTTGCAGCCTAAAGCTGGTATGACTGATTGACTGGAGGGGAGAAGGGGGTGCATTTGACAGAAGATTGAAAGCCTGTTCATCCTGCCTCAACTCAAATGTCCCTTTGCCTTAATCCAAACAGCAGAGCATTCCCTGAATCCAAAGCCTCGGCTTAGCATACCAGTTCTGTCATTTCTCCCTCTGCCATATTGCTAAACTGCAGGAAAGCCTCGTGGAACCCTGAAGTGCCTGAGATCAGTGACCTGAAATTGAGTCTCCGCAGAAAGCACAATTTCAACAGCATCCTTTTTCAAAGCAAGGGGATCCCACCGGCAACTAAAGTTTTTAGAGGACACGATGGGATATGTGGGGCCCATCTAGCAAATGCCTTGCTTGTCAAAGCCCTTTCCACAAGGTTTAATGGGTGTTTTTCATATTGACGTCCTCAAAATTAGTTCCATTGGGGGTTTTTTTCAAAAAAAAATTATTGGTTTTCACAACATTATAGACAAACAAACACATAAGATAAACAAACATAAATCATAGCCTTATTGAAAATTACACTTATTAACATTAACATCCTTAAATCTTCACATTATGAAATTAAACATATTAATTCATCACTTAACATAAATAAAATCCTAAGCCAATTAAGTATCTGCAAGCTGTTTTCAGTTAATTTAACTT
Source organism: Podarcis siculus (assembly GCA_034642415.1). Classification (NCBI taxonomy): domain Eukaryota; kingdom Metazoa; phylum Chordata; class Lepidosauria; order Squamata; family Lacertidae; genus Podarcis; species Podarcis siculus. The sequence goes on from JAXCMG010000101.1 coordinate 724,071, forward strand.
AACATATTTAACTAAGTAATCATTAAATTTAATCCACTCTTCCTGATACTCCTCAATTCCATTGTTTTAAGGTGGCTGATAAGAAGGTAAGGTAAAGGTAAAGGTATCCCTGCCCGTACGGGCCAGTCTTGACAGACTCTGGGGTTGGTGCGCCCATCTCACTCTATAGGCCGGGGGCCAGCGCTGTCCTCAGACACTTCCGGGTCACGTGGCCAGCGTGACATCGCTGCTCTGGTGAGCCAGAGCCGCACACGGAAACGCCGTTTACCTTCCCGCTGATGCGGTACCTATTTATCTACTTGCACTTTGACGTGTTTTCGAACTGCTAGGTTGGCAGGAGCAGGGACTGAGCAACAGGAGCTCACCCCATCGCGGGGATTCAAACCGCTGACCTTCTGATTGGCAAGCCCTAGGCTCTGTGGTTTAACCCACAGCGCCACCCGCGTCCCATACCTTTGAGTACCCCCTGGAAAAAAAGCAATGCACTTACCCAAGGTGTGTGTTTCCTTTTGAAAAATGAGGCACAGCAGAGACAGTGGTGTCTTTAGGATATAAGGTGTATTTACACATATTTATTTATGGTTTATTTACACACATTTATTTCTCCTACCCTCCAGAGCAGGAGAAAACAAGCATGCTCCCTCTTCCATGTGACAGCCCTTAAGATATTTGAAGATGGTTATCATATCTCCTCTCAAGTCTCCTCTTTTCCAGGCTAAACATACCCAACTCCTTCAAGCGCTCCTCGTAAGGCTTGGTTTCCAGACCCTTGATCATCTTAGTTGCCCTCCTCTGCACACATTCCAGCTTGTCAATATTTTTTTAATTGTGGTGCCCAGAATTGGACACAGTTTTCCAGGTGTGCTCTGACCAAGGTAGAACAGAGTGGAGCTATTACTTCCCTTGATCTAGACACTATACTTCTGTTGATGCAGCCCAGAATAGTGTTAGCTTTTTTTGCTGCTGCATCACACTGTTGACTCATGTTAAGCTTGTGGTCCACCAAAACCCCTTAATTAAGGTTACCAGATTTTTTTGCAATGAATCCAGGGACACTTTTCAAATTCCTACTAAAGAAATAGAAGGGGAAGAAATGGAGGCAGTGAGAGATTTTGCTTTCTTGGGCTCCATGATCACTGCAGATGGTGACAGCAGCCACGAAATTAAAAGATGCCTGCTTCTTGGGGGAAAAGCAATGACAAACCTAGACAGCATCTTAAAAAGCAGAGACATCACGTTGCCAACAAAGGTCCGTATAATTAAAGCTATGGTTTTCCCAGTAGTGATGTATGGAAGTGAGAGCTGGACCATAAAGAAGGCTGATCGCTGAAGAATTGGTGCTTTTGAATTATGGTCTGGAGGAGACTCTTGAGAGTCCCATGGACTGCAAGAAGATCAAACCTATCCATTCTTAAGGAAACCAGCCCTGAGTGCTCACTGGAAGGACGGATTGTGAAGCTGAGGCTCCAATACTTTGGCCACCTCATGAGAAGAGAAGATTCCCTGGAAAAGACCCTGATGTTGGGAAAGATGGAGGGCACAAGGAGAAGGGGACGACAGAGGACGAGATGGTTGGATAGTGTTCTCGAAGCTACCAGCATGAGTTTGACCAAACTGTGGGAGGCAGTGGAAGACAGGAGTGCCTGGCGTGCTCTGGTCCATGGGGTCACGAAGAGTCGGACACGACTAAACAACTAAACAACTACAACAACAATCATATCTCCTCTCAAGTCTCCTCTTTTCCAGGCTAAACATACCCAGCTCCTTCAAGCACTCCTCATAAGGCTTGGTTTCCAGACCCTTGATCATCTTGGTTGCCCTCCTCTGCACACATTCCAGCTTGTCAATAATTTTTTAATTGTGGTGCCCAGAATTGGACACAGATTTCCAGGTGTGATCTGACCAAGGCAGACTAGAGTGAGACTATTACTTCCCTTGATCTAGACACTATACTTCTGTTGATGCAGCCCAGAATAGTTTAGTGTCATCTGGGAATTTGATGAACATCATGCTCTCTGGCACTCTCTAAGCTATACTAAATCACATTTCTTCTGGCTTTATCCATGAAGGGGCCTCACCCCCCCTTGTTCACCTCAGAGTTTCCCTTTGTTCCATTGTCAGCCTATGGGCTCATTACCCCACAGGCTTAAGACCTCCAAGGAAATTAGCCTGAGTTAATTAGTTTCTAACACTTGTAGATTCCAAGGGATTAGCATGTTGTCTAATACACAGCTTAGGAAGTTTGCCTTGCTAAATTAGTTCTGTCACACATGTTGATTCCAGAGAATTAAAAGCATCTAACACACATCTTAATACATATGGGTCTAGTATCCAGTTTTAACACACCAGCCTAATTAAATTCTAACAGTAACTTGATCTGGAATTTAGGGTGTCTTGCACCCACAGGTTTATAACAACATTCATTCATCACAGGAAGAGCCCAGACACAATTCCACCCCTCTTCCCATGTGATAACTAGACAAGAGTTTAAGTGAAGCAACGGCAACACAAAGCAACACTCTTTTTCTATGCGCAATCTGTTTCCTGGGGAAACACACAGTTCTTGACAGCAATCTGTTCCCTCATTCTGCAGTGCCATTTTCTATGCTGAACATTCAACAATGACATGCCTTATATAATTTCATGTTATTCCTTTCAAGAGTGTGGAAGCAGGCTGAGTCACAACTATACTTGTGAACTGTCAGTGAATAATTGGCCTGGCCTGGCTAAAGTCATGCATTTTAAGTCCCACTGATTTCAGCGTAAGACATGCTCTCAGTGTGCCATTTGCAAAAGCACTGGCTGGATCCTTGGGGTGGCACACAGCCTTGTTTGGGTTCTCAGCAAGGCTGTTTGTATTCTGTACCAGTTTTTTCTGTGGTAGCCTGCACCTGAGAAGGGAGTTTTGCTTTTGGCCTAGAGAGGAAAGGACAGAGCTTTCACAGCCATAACTCAAGCAGCACATTACAAGCAGCTCAGTTGCAATATCTCCTGCTAAGCCCACTGTTTGCAGTTTCCTTTACTGTAAATCCTTGCCATCCTCCCTTATCGTCTATAAACAAAAGAGCATCAGACTTTGAGAAGCAGGCCACTATGATCACCTAGAAATCCCTCCTTTCTTCTTCCCATCTCCCCACAATAACTAATCTAGTAGTTTTAGTGGCATGAAGCTATTGCTGGAGAGCTGCACCCACCGCCCCTAATTTCCCCTAGAAAGGCAAGGTGAGAGCTTCAGTTACAAGAATGCAGGTGTCACAGGAAAACCGCCCCCCATCATTCAGTTTGTACAAACTTCACACACACACACTACATACGCTACGCTTCTGTTGTAAATTCATAGAAAATCAACCATACATCAGATCTGCACCGTTCCACTTTTATTTTACACCATGAAGGAAGGACTACAAAATGGGGAAGGTTTGATACAGGGCAGCCATAATCCCTTGAGCATACCAGCACATGCACAGGAGGCCCTGCCCAGTTGCTATGCCAACCCTGATGGTCCTAGACAGAAGTCCATCAAGGTCACAAAGAACTTGCATATAGGAGTGGATTCAGCACAGACTGGAACAAAGGACAATGATCAGCTCTTCCCTCTGGGGGCAGGAAACTGCAAACTCCCCTTTGTCACCTGGAAAGTACTCATGGGGAAGGGGGAAAGGAGGAACCAGCCAGGTGACAAGATACTCAGGTTACCACCACAACTCCTCCCTCAACCCCTCCTTTTTGTGATGTAGTTGTGATGTAGTCTTAGGGGTGTAGTTTGGGGGATTAGTAACTAATAAAAGTTGGGGTCTTCTTTTGTTCTGGGCTTCCATTTTACTTCATCTTGTTGCGGGTGGGAGTCCTGTTGCGACAGTTTCCAATAAAGGCCAAGCCTACAGGCTGCTGTTTTGCTCCAAGTTATCCTGGTTGGTGTCTTTGTTTCTTGTCCAAGGGAGCCCTCGGATTCCTCCGTTAACACAGGCATGCATGTTCCAGCAAGCCGAGTCGAAACACCTTCTGATAAGTCTATATCGACTGCAGTCTCCTGTACGCTCTTGCCATGCTCCCTTATCATTTGTCAATGTTAAGAAAAGAGCACCTGATTCCTTCTGGAAGTGTTGAGCCAAGATGTGATCATCTAAAACACCATTCCTTCTCTTCTTTTCCCACAGTAGCGAACCAGGACATTTGAGTAGCCCGAGGAGGCCAAAATATATGTTAATCCCTCCCCCCCCCCTCACTGGAAGACCAGAAGGAAGATGCGTTTTTAGATGCCGTTTCTCAGAGTTTGGGGGCAAAGTATTCCTGGCTAACTGCATTTAAAAACGTTTAAGCCTACCTTGAACATAAAAGGCGATGTGTTTCATGTTACCAACTAGGAATCTTTGGAATTCCTAGACACCTCACTCTTTCCACTCAAGAATATTTATTGTTGATTACTCCTACCACTGCCCCATCTCTGCTATTTTTCACTCCTTTGTTAAAGAGGTCTCCATCCCACTACCCAACTCTAAAAAGCTAAAGGTAAAGGACCCCTGAGAGTTAAGTCCAGTTGCGAACAACTCTGGGGTTGCGGTGCTCATCTCACTTTACTGGCTGAGGGAGTCAGCGTTTGTCCGCAGACAGTTTTTCCGGGTCATATGGCCAGCATGACAAAGCCGCTTCTGGCAAACCAGAGCAGCGCATGGAAACGCCATTTACCTTCCCGCTGGAGCGGTACCTATTTATCTACTTGCACTTTGACGTTCTTTCAAAATGCTAGGTTGGCAGGAGCAGGGACCGAGCAACAAAAGCTCACCCCGTCGCGGGGATTCGAACTGCCAACCTTCTGACCAGCAAGCCCTAGGCTCAGTGGTTTACACCACAGCACCTTGCATTAATAAGGGCAGGTATTAAACCTCCCTTCTCTCTGTCTTGGCAAGTCGTGGGCAGTCACGGTGCTCAAGATGCCAGCTCATCTTCAAGGGCAGCCCCACTTTGCAGTAGCCAATCCAATGGTTACAAAAGCTGGAAGATAGCGGTGGTGAGATCCATCTTCTTCATGAAGAGGTACAGCCTCTATATTAGATATAACTGAGAGAATGTACTATATTTGCGTCTCCAGGTACAAAGCTGGATCTAGCAGCAAGACTAGACGGCAAACCTGCAATGACCTCATTAACCAAGTAAATTCCTCCTACCAGAGCATCTGGTCTTTCCACTAATCCTGTCTCTCTTTGAATTTTGCTTCAGCTTGCTCAGCCTCCTGAACACAACCTTCAGTCACTGATTCAAACCTGGTAGCTTAGTCAATGATCCATGTCATCACCGTGGTTGATGTCAGAGGTCCACACAATCTCCCCAAGCAGTTTCATATTGGAGGTTTTATGTGTATATATGAAAAATAAAAGGGTATTGAGATTTTGACCTTTGTGGAATCCCATAGAAAAGTTTATGAAGAGCTAAGGAGTCTTTGCTCTGATTCTTGCACCTCCATAACCACTCAAGAGAGAGTTCAGTAATTTCATTAGCATCAGGCTTGACAGTCAATTGCTACCAGATGCATTTTTTCCTGTTTGCATCTTGACTGGGGATGGTTAACCTGTGACCCTCCAGATCTTCCCCCAGATATTTGGGGCCCAGGTTGCTAATAAGTATGGAACAGGAAAAGAAGTAAATTAGAGTGGTAAACAGCTGCCACACCATAAATCCCAAGGCTCCATTTGAGCCATTAAGACAATAAAGGTAAAGGGACCCCTGACAGTTAAGTCCAGTCACGAACGACTCTGGGGTGTGGTACTCATCTCGCTTTACTGGCCGAGGGAGCCGGCATTTGTCTGGGTCATGTGGCCAGCAGGACTAAGCCGCTTCTGGCGAACCAGAGCAGCGCACGGAAACATTAAGACAATACACGAAGCCAAACTAGTCATAGCTCAATGTGGTGCAGCAGTGAAGGAAGGGAGACTGAGTTCTTTTGGGGAGTCCATGCATGTGCTCACAAACACCACAGTTTGACTTACTATGGCCTGTGAACCAGTCCAGGCCTTTTTTTATTTGCTGCTTTTGTCACCCAGAACCATCCGCTTGCATGTACTTGGGCTGTGTTGTTCTTGGCACTGGCTAGCTGCTCGACTTTGCCTTACTCATTCACAGGAATGTCTCCCCTTCAACCCCTATGCTACGGGGCCAGAGAATGGGCATCAGAGCAGTGCAAGTGTGGCAGGCAGGCCTACCCACCCTCCCACCCCCACTAAGCCCACAGGGCCTCATCCACCAGTGCAAGACTGCAGCGGTCTTTCACTGCCTCCCTTGGCCCCCATGCAGCAAGTTTGCTCTCCCTGCTATATCAGATTTCCTGTTCAGAGCAGAGCTTCAGGCTTCCCAGAATCCAGCCCTGGCAACTCTCTCAGGATATTTTCCATTTGCATATATTTCCAAAACGGCTGACCTCACTTTAAGCTATCCTCCTAGTAGCAGCCCTTTCTCAGCTCCACATTATGCTAACTCACCCAGCTAACTCACTTTGTCATCTTTTTTCTAGAACGTGGAATAAAGTGAAAGTATATTACAGGAACCCAGGAGATCAGGGTTAAAATTACCACTCAGCCACAAAGCTCACTGTGTGACGTGGGCCGGTCACTGTTTTTCAGCTTATCCTTGCCCACAGGGTTGTTGTGAGAATAACATGGGGGAAAGGACAACCAGGAATGTCACATTGATCTACTTGGAGAAAACATGATAGAATGATTATGAAAGTAATACTGAATGAGAAAGAATGATAGCAATCAAAATGCCTATGTCCAACCAGCACATCCACAATTTTGAATTGGAGGAGTGTGTTTGTGGAATCATGGGGGGGGGGGGAACAAACTAATAAATATCTGGGACTCAACAGAATATTCAAGTCTACAAACATTGGTCTTTGCAAGTACTGGTTTTTTTGCTGTATAAGACTCACTTTTTCCCTCCTAAAAAGTAAGGGGAAATGTGTGTGCGTCTTATGGAGTGAATGCAGGCTGCGCAGCTATCCCAGAAGCCAGAACAGCAAGAGGGATCGCTGCTCTCACTGCGCAGCGATCCCTCTTGTTGTTCTGGCTTCTGAGATTCAGAATATTTTTTTTATTGTTTTCCTCCTCCAAAAACTAGGTGTGTCTTATGGTCTGGTGTGTCTTATAGAGCGAAAAATACGTTAGTTCCTTAGCAAATCCAATTTGTGGCTGCTGGCTGGGCCAGGCTTGCTTAGGTGATACATGCAGGCAGGGTGCAATCCATAATCCTGAACTATATATAGGCACTGAGCTCTCATCTGAACCATCTCTTGCAGTCTTGTACTTTTTGGTTAAGAGCCTTTTTATATTTGCCAGGTTGTTTTAGATTCTTATTTCCCACAACCGACCACGTGAGCGCATTTTTAGCAAGACAACAAAAAATAACATCGCTAGCACCTTCAAGACTAACACATTTATTTGGGCACAAGATTTGTTGGACTGCAGCTCACGTCATCAGATGCATCGTTCTTGGTACAGTGGTACCTCAGGTTACATACGCTTCAGGTTACAGACTCCGCTAACCCAGAAATAGTGCTTCAGGTTAAGCACTTTGCTTCAGGATGAGAACAGAAATTGTGCTCCGGCGGTGCGGCGGCAGCGGGAGGCCCCATTAGCTAAAGTGGTGCTTCAGGTTAAGAACAGTTTCAGGTTAAGAACGGACCTCCAGAACGAATTAAGTACTTAACCCGAGGTACCACTGTATTCTATGAAAGCACATGCACTTGAAAGTGCTACTTGATTCCTGTGGCTGCTGTTAAGCCCTGGCTAGTTGGCTACCACTTGGATTGAGAACATACCAGACCAGCCAGACCAGAGTAATCTATCCAAAACTACAATGCCTGTGACAGACAGAAGGAATTTTAAATTTGGTCTCTAGATCTTCTGGTGGGCCGGCTTTTTAAAAAAGTGTGAAGGCCAGTTAGCTTACTGAGAAGGAATGTGTTCAGGCATAACTAGAACTTATGAGTGTCAGAAATCAATGGTATATGTACCGTGGGGAATGAAATAATTTCCCCAAATGTCCAGTATGCCTTTGAAGAAAGCGCTTCAGAACGGATGCATTGTCTATCTAAATAGCAGAGCTGCTAAGCTCAAATCCTGCGGCTGGACTGTCATCATTGGCAGCAGGAGGAAGGAGGACTGCACAGCCACAGCTAACCCCCAGTGGCCCCAGTAAAATAAAAATAAATATTACAGCATGCATTTACTGGCTGGAGACAGATGAGTAGGACTTCCTGGCCAGAGCAATATATTTGAGTGGTGCAGAGAGCTGATTGGCCAGGTAATGGAAGATTGACATAAATGTCTCCAGGAGCCTCTCTAAATTCAAAGAGATTGTGGAAGGATGTGTGGGACAGGAAACAAATTGGCTTTGAGATTATTATTATTATTATTATTATTATTATTATTATTATTATTCAAATGGCTGGCATTCCACTTGGTAGGGACCAGTTTACATAATCCAAGGGAGAAAACAGCAAATTCCACTGGATTAAAAGGGGAATCCTTAGCATGGGCTGCTGTCCCCCCTAAATCAAGTAAATAAATAAAAATACTTGACTAAAAGTAGAAATTGCAGAAAGGTTTTGACAGATTTTTCTGAGCACTTGGGGTCAAAAGAAAGGGATGTAAAACAACTGTTGTCAAGACGTTTCATCCTGAATCCGCTAGACAGAGCCAGACAGAGGATGATGACAGGTGGGTGTCCTGCCCCCCCCATGACATAAATCCTGGCTATGCCCATGATCCTTAGCCTACTATGACCTGAAAGAACGTAAACATATGCACCACTCCCTCTTCCCCCAGAAAAGCTGTGCCACGTTTATGCTCTTAACATAAAGTGGCCATTAATTTGTGCTGTTCCTACCCTCTCTCTCCATTTGCAGCCGGGTTTAGAGGTTACACTTTAAAAGCCCCAATCATTTAGGGCCCAGTTAAAGGAACACAGGAGGAAGCATTTTTCCCCCCTTGAGCACTGAAGTCCAAATAGTGAAAACCCACATTTAAAAGCACTATTGCAACTTGCATACTGAAGCATCTGTTTAGACAAGTTGGTGCCAACCATTCAGGGGTTGCTAATTCATATCTCCATTAATATTGGACCTCTGCTTTCTCCTAGAGTGAAATATGGAGGGCCTTTAAGGAAGCGTTCAGAAATTCTAGCTGCCCTTGATAGTCAACCATTCATGTTACAATATCAAAGCATTTACAATATAAAACAAAATGAAAGACTCTCAGAGCCATTTTTATGGTTATGTATTAATAATGTTGACTTTATCGAGGTTCCTGAACACATACAATTAAAAGAAAATGTTTATGCTGCAATTCTATACACGCTTACCTGAAAGTAAGTACACCGAATTCAGTGAGACTTAAATCCAAGTAGACATATATAGGTTTAGCACTGTCAATCCTCTTATTTATTTCATGACTATTGATACTCCTTTTTCTGATTTGAAAGGTAATTTTTTTCCTTTCTGGAAATATTTTTCATATTAAACAAGATTGGCCTTTTCTTGGCCAGCAGTGAGTTTGTATTTAGCATGCGTATCCAATACACCCCCAAAGATCAGATGGCTCAACTAGCAGAAGGCTTTGGCATTTTTAAGACCAATACCATTTTTATAGCATCAGTTTTCATAGGTCTACTTCTCAAATGCGCTTTTTCAGTTAAATTGCTGAAACCCTCCGCTTGACAAGTTTGGAAAAACTCCGAGGTTTATTTTGTTATTCAGGATTCACTGTCCCGCCCCAAATACCAACCAATTCTTTTTGCATTCAAAAGCACTCTCAGAATAAAATTAAAAGGTTTTATTGAAAATGTAAACCAAGGTCTTTGTTTAAAAATACAGATTTCATCATTTGCAACTGTTACAGCTACAAAGTTTAACTTTTCCAGAGTCTTCTAAGATGTTATGCACGTTGAGTTCAGCATATTCTCCATTAAACTCAGTGGGACATAAGGATGAATGCATAGCATCAGGTAAACATGAGCCAAGAATCTTCTGTCACCTGAAACAGAACCTTTGCATTTCAAACCACAAGCTAAAAAGTCTAACATAGAACTGCTGCCATTTCAATATGTTTGCTATGTTCCTCTAATTTTTTAGGCTGCTATTCTGAGGCTCCAAGCATCCCCTAAAGCAGGGGTCAGCAACCTTTTTCAAATGTGGGCCAGTCCACCGTCCCTCAGACCATGTGGTGGGCCGGACTATATTTTGGAAAAAAATAATGAATGAATTCCTATGCCCCACAAATAACCCAGAGATGCATTTTAAATAAAAGGACATATTCTACTCATGTAAAAACATGCTGATTCCCTTACCGTCCACAGGCCAGATTGAGAAGACGATTGGGCCGCATCCAGCCCCCGGGCCTTAGGTTGCCTACCCCTGCCCTAAAGATTATTTTTCTCATTTTCAATTCCAACTTGATAAACTGTTAGCCTAAGTGGTACCCACACAGGCCCTGATTGGCCCAGGGTGCCTTCCCCATCAGTGATAGGTTGGAATCCCTGCCAGATCCACCTCAAAAATGCTTCTTCAGAGTGACTTCCCCAGCTTCCTGCATCTCTACACCTTTATAATTTCTGCCCATTACCCAGACAATAGTAAAAATGTAACCTTCAGCCCCAAACTTATCAGCACCAGAATTTGGAACAGCTGTCAGCAGTATCCAAGGGAAGGGAGTTTGTATGTGTTCTTGCCTATAAGATCCCAAAGAAAATAACATTAAGACTCTCATCCTCCTCCTTATATCTGTCAATATATCCTTATCCTCCTTGTACGTTTGAACTAGAAGCAATAATCCTTATCACAATTCCATTATTAAAACATTTTTTGAGTTGTCAGATCCATCTTTTAAAACACACGTACTGAACCGAGGTTTGTTTTGGCTTCTTTATCTGATTACAAAAGAGTTTTTTCAGGTATAGGGGATTAACAAGTTTTTTTTAAAATGCATGTAATTCAATATCCTGAACCCCCAGATTCAAAATGGTGCAACTTTAATTATGTTTTTCTGCATGGGATGCACAATCCCAACATGACTAGAACAGGAAATAAACTTATCACAAAGAAGAAAGGGTTTGATTCATAGCTGTCAACGTTTCTCTTTTTTTAAAGGGAAATTCCCTTATTCCAAATAGGATTCCTTGCAAGAAGAGGGAAAAATTGACAGCTATGGTTTGATTTCCCCAACAAGAAGTCCACTCAAATTAGTTTGAGTCTTGAGCATGTATGTGCCTCTATTTACTTGCCTGCAGGGAGAAAATAATGACTTAACTGAGTTTATTATATTTAATTGGGGGGAGAGTTGCCTTCAAGTGACCAAAGAGAGGGATTTTGCAAGATTTGGCTTCGTTAGGCAACTATCAATTTGCATATATGTATGAGCAGGCAGGAATAAACACTGAAGGATAGCAACATTTATGGAGATGAGACAGAATTGCATTTTCAGACATTTTTGGCTTACAAAATGTAGCCAGTGATAATGCAATTTGAAGGGAAGGGGGACATTGTGTGTTTTTTCTTATAAAACCCCCCTCCCCTCAGCTGCTTTTAGGGAAAACATACAGGAATCTTCTCTCCAGGCAAAGGTTAAAAGCTTCTTTTCATATTCAAAATGTGGCCTCTGTGGGTGCATTTGTAAGACAAAAAAAAAGTCTATTAAAAATCACCAAGTCATGTAGAATAGCAATTCTGCTCCCATTTGCAAAGTTCTGGCCAGTTCATTGGTTGCTTTTATCTCTGAAGCGAAGTCAAGGAGCACCCCAGAGTACAAACCTGAGGGTCAACTTACCCCTTGGCAAAACTGAGGGTTATATCCCACGCCCTGAATATAGTAGCTGTGTGAGTAGGGTGTGTGTTTGAATTGTCCACACAGAAATAAGCCCTGTTTGCAGAGAAGCTTGTAGAGAAGTATGCTAGATAGAAGGGTTTAGCTAAACTTCATTCCTGATATGCTATCTTCCAATAAGCTGGGGGTTTTGTCTCTTAGGGATACACCCCACTGGCAGCTTGAAGTGGTGGGGTCCAAATAAAGTCTTTTCGTCTGTCATGTAAAAGGTAAAGGACCCCTGGATGGTTAAAGGTGACTATAGGGTTGTGGTGCTCATCTCGCTTTCAGGCCGAAGGAGCCGGCGTTTGTCCACAGACAGCTTTCTGGGTCATGTGGCCAGCATGACTAAACAGCTTCTGGTGCAACAGAACACCATGACAGAAACCAGAGCGCACAGAAACGCCATTTACTTTCCTGCCACAGCGGTACCTATTTATCTACAGTGGTACCTTGGTTGGCAACCGTTTTGGATTACAACCATTTTGGATTACAACCATGTCAAACCTTGAAGTGTTGTGTCCCCCTTTTTTGGATTACAGTGGTACCTTGGGTTACATACGCTTCAGGTTACATACGCTTCAGGTTACAGACTCCGCTAGCCCAGAATTAGTGCTTCAGGTTAAGAACTTTGCTTCAGGATAAGAACAGAAATCGGGCTCCAGCGGGAGGCCCCAGTAGCTAAAGTGGTGCTTCAGGTTAAGAACAGTTTCAGGTTAAGAACGGACCTCCGGAACGAATTAAGTACTTAACCCGAGGTACCACTGTACAACCCTTTTTTATTATTATTACAACCAAATATTTTTTGGAGGCCCCATTGGCGAAAGTGCGCCTTGAGTTACAACCTGTTTTGGTTTACAACCAGACCTCTGGAAGGGATTATGGTTGTAAACCAAGGTATCGCTGTACTTGCATTGGCGTGCTTTGAAACTGTTAGGTTGGCAGGAGCTGGGACAGAGCAACGGGTGGCGCTGTGGTCTAAACCACTGAGCCTCCTGGGCTTCCCGATCAGAAGGTCAGCGGTTCAAATCCCCATGATGGGGTGAACTATCTGTATGCACTTGGCTCCTGTGTGCTGAGGTCTTTCTGGCATGTAAAGAAGGATTAGGCCATATGTTAATCATGACAGAATTCAAAGGAGTCTCGGGGCTAAGCTTTCAAGAGTGATTTAAAGCTACCTTGATTCACTTTCTTAGCTAAAGCACTCATTAACAAATGCAATTCAGCAAGAATAGTTTTGAGTTAGATATAAACTAACCTTGATTGCCGGTCCTCTTCTATGTTCATTGGTAAAGGACTGAAACCTTCATTCACAATGAAATGGGAGTTCGACACAAACTCATATGACTTGGCTCCTTGCTGCAGCAACAACAAAAATGATGAGGATGGTTGTCTGAAGACATGGCTCAGCTGATTTCACGGCAGGCTGCGTTATCCTAGGAGTTCTGTGCTTCATAAAGGTAGTCTTGACTCCTGCCATTTATCATTCCAGAACTTCTGTGCAGGAGACTGCCAAATGGGCCCATTGAAGATTTCTCCATGCTTGTCCCATGCAGAATCGAAGCCACAAGAGCATTATTTAGATAACTGCATTTGATACTCTCAGAAGCAACCATTCCTGAAATACTGTCAGTGAGACAACCATACCGTGAAAGCACTAAATGGTACTACCTGGAATCTAGAGTGCCAATTCAAAAGGCTTCACATCCTAAACATATTGATTCTCACGTTCCGCTTATGTCATGTCCAGTGCCTTTGATCTGTGGTGCACTTGGATCAAACCTGATTAATAGTAAACAGTTTCTAGTAACAAAACAAAACAAAACCCTTAAAAAACAACAGTTATAAAGGACAAGCAACCAAACAGCAACACCAACAAACTTTTAAGATTTTTGTTTCTTGGGATAAAAAGCACATCACTGGATTATCAGAAATATTATACAGTATTATATGTATTTATTAAGGAAAAAAAATCTGCATTTTTAATAATTTAAGGCTCAACAAGAGAACAAAACCCCAACTCTGACAACAAAATACTTTTCTGCTAGAAGGCTGAAAATACCACATTCACTTCACACACGAGAAAATCAGTTTTGTACTAAAAGGGGGGATATATTACTTCACTAAAAGTTTCTAGAGATTTTATGAAGTCATACATCACCGAAAAAGTGCTCTTTTCATCTATAAATATAATCAGACATATAGAAAATAGAAATATTTCAGCTTGAAACTACAGTACCAACAAATAATCCATTTACTTCCCATGGAAAAAGAGGGTTTGGACAAATGAACTGTGCTACAAATGAACTGTTTCTTTTTTAGTAAAATAAATTATCCGCAAGCAACATCAATTTGCACTTAAAAGCTTAGAAAGCCTCCTAGATAATGGGAGGTGTCTAGCTTAATCTTAGCTGGTTTTATAAATAGATGACAGTCTCATGGGAAGGGGAGAACATTAAAAACCAAAATGAAACAAAATAACTTGCTTTTTCCTGAAGGTTTCTTAAGAACGGCTACCATATTTCAAAAATGAATACTAAGTGACAGTACCATTTAGCTTTCTCTAACAATTCCATCAAGCAAATTTCACCTTCTTCCTATTCCCCTTGTCTTACAAGTCTGTTTCCCTGTTGGTATCCAGGCAGAGTGCATAGAGAGATTTTCTGAGATCCATGCTGCTTTTAGCTTTGATGTTGGCTTTCTCCACAGACCCGGTCCCATTGGTAACCCCCTCAGCGTTTTCCAAGTGCACAACGGATTTGTCCAAAGAGTTTTTGCTGGTTCGTCTCTTCAAGTCCCCGGCTGAGCCGCCTTGAGCAGTACTAGACTCCTCCTTGAGGATGGCCTCTCCCTCATGGTCCGTTTCTCGGTGGTAGAAGTAGTTGAAGTTGGAGACAATAACCGGGACAGGCAGGGCAATGGTGAGCACGCCAGCAATAGCACACAAGGACCCCACAATCTTGCCCCCCACAGTGACAGGCCTCATATCTCCATAGCCCACCGTCGTCATGGTGACCACGGCCCACCAGAAGGCATCAGGGATGCTGGAGAAATGCGATTCGGGATCATCAGCCTCAGCAAAATAGACGGCACTGGAGAAGAGAATCACGCCGATGAAAAGGAAGAAGATGAGAAGGCCCAGCTCCCTCATGCTGGCCTTCAAAGTCTGACCCAAGATCTGCAGCCCCTTGGAGTGCCTGGAGAGTTTGAAGATCCGGAAGACCCTGACCAGGCGGATGACCCTCAGGATGGCCAAGGACATGGCTTGCTGCTGGCCTCCGTTGCTGCTGCTGCTACTGCTACTGCTGCCTTGCGGCTGCTCCTTCTTCTGCTGCTCCTGAGCCAGCTCCGTCCCCAGCGTGATGAAGTAGGGGATGATGGCCACAATGTCAATGATGTTCATGATGTTCCTGGAGAACTCGGGCTTGCTGGGGCAGGCGAAGAAGCGCACCAGCAGCTCGAAGGTGAACCAGATGACGCACGTGGTCTCGATGATGAAGAAGGGGTCGCTGAGGGTGCTGGGCGCCGTCGGGGCGCTCTCCGCCGTGCCGTTGGGCGACGGGAGCAGGGGAACGCGCAGCTCCCGCTCGTCGCGGAACTCGGGCAGCGTCTCCAGGCAGAAGGTGATGATGGAGATGAGGATGACGAGCACGGAGACGATGGCGATGCCCCGCGCAGAGCTGGAGCTCTCCGGGTACTCGAAGATGAGCCACACCTGACGCTGGAACTCGTGCGCCGGGAGCGGCTTCTCCTCCTCGCGGATGAAGCCCTCGTCCTCGCGGAAGCGCTCCATGGCCTCGTCGCCCAGCTGGTAGAAGCGGATCTCGTCGGCGAAGACATCGATGGAGACGTTGACGGGCCGCCGCAGCTTGCCGCCCGACTGGTAGAAGTAGAGGATGCCGTCGAAGCTGGGCCGGTTGCGGTCGAAGAAGTACTCGTTGCGCAGCGGGTCGAAGTACCGCATGCGCTTCTCGGGGTCCCCCAGCAGCGTGTCCGGGAACTGGCTGAGGGTCCCCAGCTGCGTCTCGAAGCGCAGCCCGGAGATGTTGAGCAGGACGCGCTGCTGGCCGCCCAGGGCGCGCTCGCTCTCCGCCTCCGCCTCCGGCCCCTCGTCGCCCTCGTCGCCCCCAGCAGCCGACGAAGACGGCGGCGGCGGCGGCTCAGTGGCCGAGGGGACCCCCGCCGCGGACCTGGCCCTGCCCGGGCGGGGGGGCCCTTCCTCGTCGCCCGCCAGCATGGTCACGTCGGGTGGGCGCAGGAGGCCTCGCGGGTCGCGGCGCGCTGCGCCCGGCTCCGGGCAGCCCTCCTTGGCACCGCACTCGGGCAGCCAAGGGAGCCGCTCAGCCCGGCTCAGGCCGCCGCCGGGGCCGTCTTCGCCGATGGCCGTGGCGCCGCCGTTCTCCAGCGTTACCAGCGCGATCTCCATGGGGAGCAGCCGGGGCGGCGTCGGGGGCACCAAGAGACATCGGAGGCGCCCCGCATGCTGCGCCCCGTCCGAGGCAGCCACCTCCCGGTGGGGCGGCGCGCCTCCTCCGGCTGCTGCTGCTGCTTGGGCGCGCACGGAGCGCGCCAAGCGGCGGCCAAACGCGGAGAGGAGGCGGCAGGCTCTCGATGGCTCCTCCTGACGTCAAGCGAGGCTCTCGCCTTCTTCCCGGGCGGCGGCGAGGAGGAGGCGGGGGTCCCGGCGGCGCTCGTCTCTCCGGCGCAACCGCGGCCTCGCCAAATGCGCGCGCCCGCGCCCCCCCCCCCCCCCCCCCCCCCGCCCGCTAGGCGAAAGCCCGCCCCCCGCGGCGCGCCGGGCCCGGCGACGAAGAGCCGCTGCTGCGCGCTCCGGGCGGGACGCGGGAGATGCGCGCGCGCGCGCGCCGCCTGGACCTCTGCCTCCGGGTGGAACGGGAGTGCCTCCGGGCGCGCTGCGCAGCCAACGAGGTAGAGAGCCCCGGGGCGCCTCTCTCCAAACGGGTCCTCTCCATAGTTCTCCAGGGAGGGCTCCCGGCGCAACTTTGCGCACCTGTTGGGATGCGCGGGGATGCTACTCCGAGGCAGCGGAGGAAAGGGAGATGCGCCCAGGCGGAAGGGGGGTTGTTTTGCTTCGGCAAATACGGCGGCGGCGGGGGAGGGGGGGTCGGCGGCGGGGGAACTGCGGCTTCCCAGGGATAATGCAAGAGATTATTACTGTTCCCTTGTGATATTACTTTCATCATCCAGCGCACGAGTGGAGAGCGGGGGGGGGGGGGGGGGGGGAGAGGATTATATCTCAGGAAAGCCACACGGATGTTTTGCCAGTACATTTGCAGCAGCAGCAGAGAAATGGAGGCGTGCGGAAAGCCAGACATCTCTGCAAACGCCGCTACCATTTGCCATTTAGGCAGGGCTTCTTTTCAAAGTCTTGCGCATGCAGCAGCATCAGAAATCTTTTCCGGTTAAGGTTCGTCCGTGTTGTATCTCCGAGACGGGGATGGGGAGAAAGTGGCCGGGGAACCTGTGGCTGGTGCGTTTACAGCGAAGGTGAAATTTGGACCAGGGACTCGCCTAGTCACACACAGGATCAACAGGAGCCAAAAGATCTCAGTCTCAGATCTGAGACTCAGAGGCATAGATAGCCCCTTTCATGAACTGTATTTTTTGGGTTTGGTTTTGGCTAAAGGGATTTTACATCAACAGGGTCATATGCCAGTACCTCAATATATACACCCTAATGAAAAAACTCTCAACAGCCAAGAAACTGCTCTTCTTCCTTCTTCTCCTACATTAGAGGTGCTCCCTTAAACACCCCCACTGGCCTTAAAGGTAAAGGGACCCCTGACCATTAGGTCCAGTCGTGACCAACTCTGGAGTTTTGGCGCTCATCTCGCTTTATTGGCCCGGTACAGCTTCCGGGTCATGTGGCTGGCATGACTAAGCCGCTTCTGGCGAACCAGAGCAGTGCACGGAAACACCGTTTACCTTCCCACCGGAGCGGTACCTATTTATCTACTTGCACTTTGACGTGCTTTCGAACTGCTAGGTTGGCAGGAGCTGGGAACGGGAGCTCACCCCGTCGTGGGGATTTGAACCGCCGACCTTCTAATCGGCAAGTCCTAGGCTCTGTGGTTTAACCCACAGCGCCACCTGCGTCCCCTTAAACACCCCCACTGGCCTTAAAAGTTTGGTAACCTCTGATGGACACAGAGACTGGCATCAGTTCATGGCAAATGCACAGAGAATGACCAAAGAAGTATTAATAAGAATGGCCATTGTTTCCTCTTCAGAACAAAGGAGTGAAGGAGCTTTGGTTGGACCTGCCTAAGGTTGTCCTGAATGACCTCAGGTAGTTGTCATTGTCAACTATTCCTTTAAATGTTTTGGCTTGTTCATGGAGTATGGAATCAGCTGCTTTGTGGACTCAGGAGGCAGCAGCAAGGTTGTGGCAGATAACCCACAGGCATGGCCATGTGGCAAATGGGCATATAATCATAGATTTATGGAGTTGGAAGGGGCCATGAGAGTCATCTAGTCCAACCCCCTGCAATGCAGGAATCTTTTCCCCAATGTGGGGCTCGAACCCACAATCCTGAGATTAAGAGTCTCATGCTTCTTTCTATGACTGTCCTGAGATCCTGGTGCAATGTTGCCAGAGATGGGCACTGCTGCTCCTTGTCTTTCCTTTCTTCTGTGCTTCTGATTTCTAGGCATATGTTTTTGCCGACTTCAAGGTCACTGGCATTTCAAATCCCCCTTTGTACTTGTTTTCAAAATCTTAAGGACTAGAAACTTAATTAAAAGAAGAATCTGCACCAGCTAAAACTTGGGGGCACTGAATACAGGTGCTTTTTGTTTGCTTGCTTGCAACCACTTGCTGACAACACACATTCCCAGCTTCTTTTTTTGCATTGTTAGTCTAGATCAGGGGTCAGCAACCTTTTTCAGCTGTGGGGCGGTCCACTGTCCCTCAGACCATGTGGTGGGCCAGACTATATTTTGAAGAAAAAATCAATGAATTCCTATGCCCCACAAATAACCCAGAGATGCATTTTAAATAAAAGCACACATTCTACTCATGTAAAAACACCAGGCAGGCCCCACAAATAACCCAGAGATGCATTTTAAATAAAAGGACACATTCTACTCATGTAAAAACACGCTGATTCCTGGACCGTCCGTGGGCTGGATTGAGAAGGCGATCGGGCCGCATCCGGCCCCTGGGCCTTAGATTACCTATCCCTTGTCTAGATGACCCTTTGGGACTATTCTAATGCTACATTTTTACAATTCTGTGAAATCAAAAACTTCTTCTTTCCGGTTCAGCCTCTCCCATTGCTATTTCACTTATACAGTAATGCAATTTTAAAACCCAGGAATCTAAAACAGAACCTGACTAAACAAAGGGCACTTAATCACCTACCCATCACACTGAGCAGTAAAACAATAAAATGGGCTCAACCTGTAATCTCTCAGTTAATGTTAGAAATTACATTTGCTGAATGGGACTTACTTGCAACTAGGCAATATAGAAGGATGCTATAATATAATGCCTTGCTGGATAATATTCTGTAGAATTAAGTGCTTTAATTTTGCTTCCTGCCAGTTGAAGAAAAACTGCTTCTGTGATGCTGTTTAGTGTGGAAACAACCGGTGCAGTTTTTCCTGCAAAGTTTTTGTTGTGGAGATTGCTGTGGCCTGGTGCCATTTTGTTGCTGCAATTACTATTTTTCCTGTTATTTTCCCTATTGCCTTTGCTGGGTTTTTTTTGTGTGTTTTTTGAAGTTGTTTTTGAAGGCCACCTCCAAACGGGGGGTGGGGGTGGGGTGGGATAAAATGTTCCAAATAAAGAAAATGAAATAATAAAACCTGCTGAGCCAGGCTTTTCTGGGGCAGGAAGAGCCCCCCCCCCCTAGCCCGTTGCAGAAAACTCCTGGGTCACTCTGCAGCGATATTTTCATACTCAATCTGTCTGGCATCTTTATCAAGCCATATCATTCCCAATTTCCTAAGGATTAACTCATTTCCCTTTAATGCAAAACGTTGCCCTCATATTTCAAATCTGCCCCAAAGATACAAAATATCCCTGCGACAGAAAAAAAATTAATTATGTTAAATGGTTGACATTAGTGATTATTTCCTGCCAACGTGGTCCTTTTGATATAATTTTCTTCCAACAATTTAATACAGTGTTAGTGGCATCTAAGGTTACAAGCCTGCAAAAATAATCGGGGTAGATTATTTATTGTTGAGAACTGGAGGTTACCTTATGAGGGGAGGGGGGTCGAGAGTCAACTGTGGGGTGTGAGAAACTTGCAGGTACATCAACTGGCCACAGAGACAGGAGCTATGAAACTGCAGACGTAGCTTTATCTCTGCCATTCTATGCAACCGTATTTTTAAACCAGAACTGCTGGGGATATTTCTTCATGTTTATTTTTTTTTGAACGAGAACTAGGAGCTGCACTCCTGCTCATGTTACTCACCAGCCCAGCCAACCCCCTCTCCCACCCTATGCCAAACAACCCCAACCCCTTAGACCTGTCAGTTTGCATTTCTTAGTACAGAAAGTATTGGTCTGATGTGTAGAGATCGTTCCTATTCTACTTAATTCAAGAGGGTTCTGGCAGCATCTCTATGTGAAAGAAACAAGCAGAAGGTTCATAATATTTGGGTGATTCCTTCAGAGAAGCCGAGTACAGCTGGCTTATACTGGTTCTCTTTCTGTCAAGGGCATACTGACTATAAGAAGCCAGAAGGAGCCTGGGTTTCATTTCCTTTCTCTATCTCTATCTCTTTTCCTATCTTTCCTACCTTTTCCTATCGGTGTAGTGTTCTGTATATAGTGTTAAGGTTTAGGCTTATTATAAATTATTGT
Source organism: Podarcis siculus (assembly GCA_034642415.1). Lineage (NCBI taxonomy): Eukaryota > Metazoa > Chordata > Lepidosauria > Squamata > Lacertidae > Podarcis > Podarcis siculus. The sequence goes on from JAXCMG010000101.1 coordinate 744,759, forward strand.
AAGTTTAAGTGAAGTCTCCTGCAACTGGATTTCTTATGGACAGCGCCATTCCTGAATGTATTGATTTTGTGACCATTATGCTCATTTTCCTTCAGTTAGTACAAAAATGGTATTATACACCTGTAAGGTTATATCATATTACAAAATCTGGAAGTAAGAATTGTTGGTGGAAATGTGGAGTGATGGGAACATACAGTCATATGTGGTGGGATTGTCCGTTAGTTGATGAATTTTGGAAACAGATTGATACAGAAATATCAGGAATTGTGGGTAGGAAGGTGGGAATATCTAAATTAATGGTTCTTATTAGTCTGAGTAGCACCGAGTTAAAAACAAAAGAGGAATGTAAATGGGTAAAATGGATGGTAACTGCAGCCAGACAGGTTATAGCGAGTAATTGGAAAAATGCAGAAGAGCTAGGGGTGAACCAATGGAGGAAAAAACTGAATAATATTATAATTTTAGAATATCTAACTGTGAAGATACACAGAATGAAAGGGTTTAAGGTCAGTGAGAAAGAGGAGGATTGGTTTGAGAAGATATTGAATTATTTGGGTAGGTTTGAACAATTTGGGGCAATTAAAATGTTAAAAGTTAAATAAACCTTGTGGATGGGGGAGTATTAACGTATATAAAATTGTACATATGGTTGATTTGAATATGTTATTATTGATTATGTATACCCAATGTATCAGTCTCCTGGGAGGTTTCACTGTTTGTGTTTTGGTTGTTGGTAAAAACATTTTTTAAAAAAAATGCCTTCAGTAGCAGTAAAGCTCTGCTGAACGAAATATTAATTGCCTCTGCTCTATCTTTTGGGAATCCTGCAACGTGTCTAAGTTTTTACTCTGCTAACTATACTCTGGAGTTCTGCTCTGGATCAATATTGAGTAGAATTCCAGCGACGGGAAACCTTTCTGGTTCCCACTCTGAGGACTAACATTTGACAGGTGGGTGGGGCAAACCACCTATCAATCACATGGCATTCTGATGTCACACGGTGGACAGGTGTTGCTCCTGTCCGCTGTCCAAATCAGCAGTTGAAATGGGGAGTGTGGGAAGGTGTAGTGGGAAGGTGGGAGTGTGGTGGAGTGGTTAAGAGTGGTGGACTCGTAATCTGGTGAACCGGGTTCGCTTCCCTGCTCTTCCACATGCAGCTGCTGGGTGACCTTGGGCCAGTCACACTTCTCTGAAGTCTCTCAGCCTCACTCACCTCACAGAGTGTTTGTTGTGGGGGAGGAAGGGAAAGGAGATTGTTAGCCGCTTTGAGACTCCTCAGGGTAATAATAAAGCAGGATATCAAATCCAAACTCTTTTTCTTGCAAACGCTACCCTACACTAATTTCAACCACTCATCTCTCTTGCTCACTTCTCCCCCTTGCATGTCAGAGGTGCAAAGGAGAAGTGGGGGGGTCACAAAAGGCTCAGGCCCCCTTTCCACCTCATGCTGCTGCCCCAGCCAATGTCATAGAAAGTGGTCTTGGCCAGAGGGGACAGCACAGGAAGGAGCCACTGGATGGGGGATCAGTGGCAGCTGCAGGACTGGCTTGGCCACACCAGTTGGCTGCCACTTCTGGCCACCTTCCCCCGTCCTGCGCTCCTATTCCTCCCAGGCTGACTCTTCATTCTGGGGAGAGGCTGAGGTAGCACAGCAGATGACCAAGCTAGGTGGCAAGGAGGAAGGTGGCCAGCAGGAGCACCAGCCAGCCCGCAAATCTGGCTGGCAAGTGGAGGAACCAAAAGAGCTTGAGGGAGCTGCTGCAGCCTGTTCTATGTGGGATGTGAAACACAAGAGCAGTCAAGTACAACATTCCTAGAGTGAACATGTTTACACATGGGGAGGAATGTTTGTCCAGCCAGCAGGTAAACTTCCTGTTTCCTTCTGGGCTGGACTTCCTCTGCGTGTGACTGGAGGTGGGTGTGGCCTCACCTGTTCAGGTAATGACAAAAGCACAGGGCAGGGCAGCCATCTCTCTCTCTTTCATCACATGCATCGAAGAAACAACATCTACTGAGCCAAAGATGCCCTCTTGGCTTCCAGCCAAGAGAGGACAAAGGGACTGTCTTCTTTTGAGACAGATTCCAAGTGTATGTTACTTCATTAAGCTAAGTCTGCCTTCTGGGATCTGATTGTGAACAGAATGTGAGTAAACTCTTTTTATACTTTTGTAAAAGACTGTGTCGTCTCTTATATTTTATGAGGGGAAAAGGGGGGAAATACCAGAGCAGTTATTATAGAGGCTTTAGCAAGCCTGAGCACACGCATCTGTTGCAAAGTTTAAAATAAGGGGAAAGTTACTCTGCTGAAATTGTGGAACTTTTTAACACAAGTTGGCTAAGGATATAATCAGACAATATATCCTCTCCTGCATCCCTGAACATCCCCACATTCTAGCTGTCCTGCTGTGGATCACCAGGGCTTCCCTTCCAGCATCTCCTTCTGTGGCCAAGCAAACTGCAGTTTGTACAGTCTTACATTTTTATTACATGTAAAAATAGATTGGGGGGTTTCTTTGCAAAGGGCTTAATTAGAAGCAGACCTACAGGTTTAAAAGATATCTCATGTCATCATTTTGGGAGGTCTAAGGGGAAATCAAAAATTAACAGTGGGACTGCTTCAATGTAAACATGCTGTTCAGTGGGACTTACTCCCAAGTAAACGCACTGAGAAATCAACAAAATGATTCAGTGAAACCAAGTTGGGAATCCTTATTTTTGATGTAATCCTTGTTTCTCTTCAGCCCCAGTCTAATGATAGACCCTCTGAGTGTCCCTATTTTCCAGGGACGTCCCTGATTTAGAGAAGCCATCCCGGTTTCTGATTTGATCCCAGAATGTCCCGCTTTTCCTTAGCATGTCCTGATTTTCACTAGAGCAATGTTGGAGGGTATGGTGTTATCCAACCCCAAGCCGTCTGAAGGCAATCCTGTATAGGGAAGTTTTTTTAATGTTTAATATTTCATTATGTTTTTATATATGTTGGAACATGCACAGCATGCTGGGGTGACCCAGTAAGATGTGTGGGGTATAAATACAAAGGTACCTCAGGTTAAGAACTTATTTCATTCTGGAGGTCCCTTCTTAACCTGAAACTGTTCTTAACCTGAAGCACCACTTTAGCTAATGGGGCCTCCTGCTGCCGCCGCACGGCCAGAGCACAATTTCTGTTCTCATCTTGAAGCAAAGTTCTAAACCCGAGGCACTATTTCTGGGTTAGCAGAGTCTCTAACCTGAAGCGTCTGTAACCTGAGGTACCACTGTAGTAAAATTATATTTATGGAATGGGATGTCCATATTTTCACTGGAGAAATGTTGGAGGGTATGTAATGAGGAATGCCTGTTCATCTGCTGTAGTGCCTCTGCATGTTGAATAAGTTTCTGGGGTATCTTTTTAAATAAAAAAAAAAATCTGCTATTGTACAGCTGAACTCCTGCAGAACACAAAAATATGAGGTTGTTTTTATAATGACACAAGTTTCTTTCATAACATGATAGTGTTTAGATTCATTTTAATTTCTTTTCTTCCAATTATGCTTCCACAATAAAAGCTACTTAAAAAGAAGATTTAGAAAGTCAACAGCAGCTTCAGGAGGGGGGAGGGCTTTTACATCGGCTGAATCACCTGTCCCACTGTACTGCATTCAATTTTAAAGTATCAGTACCTGAGATTTTAATTTCTGGTTTTTTCTTCCTGCAGGATCACTATGGTTTTCCTGCAGGAAGGTTTCAAAATATCAACAACAGCAGCTTTAGAGGAACATTTGAAAAATAAAACAGTGTATGAGGAGACTTGCCAATAGTCCATAATCTAAAATCAGTGGCGCAGAACCCCATGAACTGAATTGCCAGGACAATACAACTAGGGGAATTGGCTCAATCTTTCCCCCCCTGTAGTATGTTTTAGGGCATACTGTTGATTCACACAAGACAACCATGAAGCCTTGAGTATGCCCTAGTCCTGTATGTGGGAATGTTGAGGGTGGCAGGAGAGCATATATTGTTTATTAATATCCACCCTAACTTGCGCTAGCACGTTCCTTCACTTAGCAGGGTGCGTTCCCCTTCTTAAAAGGTAAAGGGACCCCTGATCATTAGGTCCAGTTTTGGCCGACTCTGGGGTTGCAGCGCTCATCTCTCTTTATTGGCTGAGAGAGCCGGCATACAGCTTCCGGGTCATGTGGCCAGCATGACTAAGCCACTTCTGGCGAACCAGAGCAGTGCACGGAAACGCCGTTTACCTTCCCACCGGAGTGGTACCTATTTATCTACTTGCACTTTGACGTGCTTTCGAACTGCTAGGTTGGCAGGAGCAGGGACCGAGCAACGGGAGCTCACCCCGTCACGGGGATTCGAACCGCCGACCTTCTGATCGGCAAGCCCTAGGCTCTGTGGTTTAACCCACAGCGCCACCCGTGTCTGTTCCCCTTCTTACACAGCAGAAAGCTGGTTGCAAGCTCAGTATCAGCAGTACAGGAAGTTCGCAGGATGGAAAGGAAGAGAGATAAGTGGCTGCGTGACTTGACCTTTTACCAGGTCTGGAAAGGTCACGCCCACTCACTAGTCACATGCAAGGAAGGATGCTCCAGGCCAGGAGGAAGAGGAAGTTTCGACTGGCTGGACCAAACATTCCCCTGCATGTCCACTCTAGCAAAACAAGGAATGTTGTACTTGACTGCTCCCACTGGATGACATCTCACACCGTAACTTCTCTGTCCTCCACACTCTTGAGGAAACAGCAGTCACAGTTGACAATGGAAGCTTGTCTGTCATTATGGATCCTCACATTGAGGAAAGCTTCATAAGCTTTCTGGGAATTGCGAATGATCTCTGGAACATTGATTAAAAACCCGTGGGATTGCAGGAGAATAGCTGAAGGAAATACGGGCACAGCAAAGGCATGGAAAGTCTGTTCTTAGAGCCTGCTCAGTCAGTTCCTATTTTCATGAATCCAAATTGCTGGGAATGGGGAAAGGAGATAATGTTTCTGTGTAAGCTCCGAGAGGGAGACCCCAGTTGAAAGGCTCTTCTGTTTCCTGTGCAGTGGATTAAATTGCAACGCCATTGACAAATCACAGCAAAACATCTGCATGGAGTGTATTCTCTGTACTGAAGTCTAATCCCCCCTGAAAAAATTCATTAATGTATTCAGGGCATTCACATGCTTCTATCTATAGCATCTGGCTGGTCTATTTCAGCCTCATCCTTGCAGGTGATGATGTTTCTGGGGGCGTTTCCCAGTGCAAGTTAGGTTTTATTTTGATTTAGAAAGAAACTGGTTTTCACCCAAGCCTTGTGGCAGGAATTGGGAACTAGGAAGAGGACATGTTTTCTGGTATGTATGAGCAGTGCTTTTGTTCCATTTAAAAATGTTTAGGGGTGCTCTCATTTTCCTATTCATATTGAAATACTGTCCCTCAATGAGGCCAAACTTAGATTCACAAAATGTTTAGGGGTATGCGTACCCCTGTGCCCCCCCCCTCCCAGAAAAAAGCACTATGCATTAAAAATGGATAGGTTGGAGGCCCAAAAAGGAATTGCTGGGGGACAAAGAAACAAGACAAAAAAGCCCACCCCTCTATAGTATCCCACTGTGAGATTTCTGAACATTAACTGCCCAGTTATAGGGCTGCTCATCTAGCTCCAAACTTGAGTGGAGGAGAGGGTGGAGAAGGGTGTCTACTGCTATGGGATAGTTTGGTATAGTATCACACACATCCTCAGCCCTAATTTCATCTTTCATTCCAGGATATTTTAAGCTGTTGGGGCATTTGGGGAACACTGTGTACAGTTCCGGTCACCTGGCCTCACAGAGGGTATTGTGGAGTTGGGAACGGTTCAGAAAGGGGCCACTAAAATGATCAAGCAGATGGAGTGACTCTCAAAGGAGGAAAGGCTGCAGGCAGCCAGTTTAAAGAAAAGGCAACAAGAGGTGACATGATAGAAGTACATACAACTATGCATGGCATAGAGAGAAGGAATTGAGAGAGAAAATTTCTCTACCACAACACTTGTGGGCTTTCAATGAAGCTGAACGTTGTTGGATTGAGGACCAATAAAAGAAAGTACAGTGGTATTATTTTTGAGTGCCATTTAAGCACACTTGTTGTTGTTTAGTCATGTCCGACTCTTCGTGACCCCCTGGACCAGAGCACGCCAGGCACTCCTGTCTTCCACTGCCTCCCGCAGTTTGGTCAAACTCATGCTGGTAGCTTCGAGAACACTGTCCAACCATCTCGTCGTCTGTCGTCCCCTTCTCCTTGTGCCCTCCATCTTCCCAACATCAGGGCCTTTTCCAGGGAGTCTTCTCTTCTCATGAAGTGGCCAAAGTATTGGCGCCTCACCTTCAGGATCTGTCCTTCCAGTGAGCACTGAGGGCTGATTTCCTTCAGAATGGAGAGGTTTGTTCTTCTTGCAGTCCATGGGACTCTCAAGAGTCTCCTCCAGCACCATCATTCAAAAGCATCAATTCTTTGGCGATCAGCCTTCTTTATGGTCCAGCTCTCACTTCCATACATCACTACTGGGAAAACCATAGCTTTAACTATATGGACCTTTGTCCGTAAGGTGATGTCTCTGCTGTTTAAGATGCTGTCTAGATGCTGTCCTACATGCATACAAAAGTATTACTGTTAATTACAGGCTAGTTTTAGACAGATCCGCAAGGCCAGTTTGGATTTCCCCACCCCAGATAGTTTCAGTGGGAATGGCCTTGTGTGCAAACTGGTTTGTAGTAGACATGGATTCCACCATGAGACATGCAGAGTTCTTAACTGATAGGTTTGTGAAAATGCTTTCAAAAAAGCTGCCCGAGGCATACAACAGAAAACACAAGCAACATTAGGTATAACAGGAGATGAAATATCAAGAGACATCAAAAGACTTTTTATGTACGTGACAACAGCAGCAAGAATGCTACTGGCCCAGATGTGGAAAGAGCAGAAAGTAGAAAGCTCAAAGGAAGATTGGATTTTAAAAATGATGGACTATGCCAAAATGACAAAGTTGACTGTCAGAATCAGACATCAAGATGCCTAAATACCTAGCAATCAAGTCAAGGTTCAACAACCAAGATTTGGTTGTGTTTAGAATAAACCCATAAGTGGGGAAATGTCTCCTTATATCAAGATGAGGAATACAGTGGTACCTCGGGTTACAGATGCTTCAGGTTACAGACTCCGCTAACCCAGAAACAGTACCTTAGGTTAAGAACTTTGCTTCAGGATGAGAACAGAAATTGTGTTTTCCGCGGTGCGGCAGCAGTGGGAGGCCCCATTAGCTAAAGCGGTGCTTCACGTTAAGAACAGTTTCAGGTTAAGAACAGACCTCCAGAACGAATTAAGTTCTTAACCTGAGGTACCACTGTACATTGAAATACAGAGAAATTGTTTTAGTTATAGGAAATTAACCAGTGTGAGGTTGATGGAAGTCAAAAAACCAAAAAAATAATTAAAAGAAATCCACCCCAGAAGGGTCAGCATCTTGGGAGAGAAATGACATTCTGGGATGTCTATTATAGTTACCTTATATTATACTTATTTTCTTACTTTTTGCGTTTGTTCTGTTTTTTTTTTTTTGTTTATGGTTTGTTTTCATTTTTTGTATTCAGTTGAAGTGTTTGTATACTTTGTTTCATTTGTATCTGCATAATAATTCAATGAAAATTTAAATGAAAATAAGAAAGATGATAATAAAATTAACAAAGACTGGATAAAATTTATAGAATACCTTAAAACCCATTGTAATTATATAGGAACATTAGCAGGGCTATTGTAGCATTTGTGATGCAGAAAAAATATTAAGATATAAAAATGGAGGAAGTAAAGAGTCAGGATGCATGGAATTAGATGCATGGAATTAAAGTTAATTTTGGAAGCCAGGGAGGGGCGGGGGGAAGTCTGTAGGGTGGGAGTGTCTTAAAGGTAAAGGGACCCCTGACCATTAGGTCCAGTCGTGGCCGACTCTGGGGTTGCAGCGCTCATCTCATTTTATTGGCCGAGGGAGCCGGTGTACAGCTTCCAGGTAATGGCCAACATGACTAAGCCACTTCTGGCAAACCAGAGCAGCACACGGAAAAGCCGTTTACCTTCCAGCCAGAGTGGTACCTATTTATCTACTTGCAGTTTCACATGCTTTCGAACTGCTAGGTTGGCAGGAGCTGGGACCAAGCAATGGGAGCTCACCCCGTTGCGGGGATTCGAACCACCGACCTTCTGATCGGCAAGCCCTAGGTTCTGTGGTTTAGACCTCAGCGCCACCCGCTGTCTTAGTATTGTATAAATGGAAATATATGAAATGGATGGAAATAATGTTGAAAATCTGAAAATATATTTTTTTAAAAAGAAAAAGAAAAGAAAACACAAGCAACAGATGCAGTTCCCAAAAGACACAGGTAGCATGAAGAAGTGTCATAGAATCATGGAACTGTAAAGCTGGAAGGGACCACAACAGTCATCTAGTCCAAACCCCCTGCAATGCAGGAATGTTTTGCCTAATAGGTGTTGAAGCAGTGTGTTAAGTTGTGGGTGAACATATCAGAAGACACAGCGATTCTTCAAACAGCTCTTGTTTATTCACAGGCCAGAACTGAACTGAACTGAAGGGTTCAGCCAGCCTGCTTATATAGAGCTCCACTACAACGCAACTGTAACAACTTTCTGTAACTATCCAATCACTGAACGTCACTTTCAGTCCCTTATTTGCATATGCGGACCTGAGTGAAAACTATCTACAGTATCCCCCTGCTGGCCCAGGGTGAGAACTTCAGTACATAACACAGTGAGTTTCTCACGCTATGAAACTGACTCTGTGAGTCAGCAAGGACATCATAGACAATCCAGCTCTTGTTGCTGTTTACCGAGAGTCTTGGAAGTATAACAGGGGAAGAACCTGCCACATCTTCAAGAGGTGCATCCTGGCCTTGCTGCTTTTTTGTTTGTTGTTTGCCTTCGCTCACTGCAGCTGATAGACTGAACTAACCCTGAGCCATCAAGCTCAGCTTAGGGTGCCCTGCAGCTTGGCTCTTCTTACCTGTCAGTTGCAGCAGCAAAGAACAGCAAGCTTAGGAAAGAAATGAAAGAAAATGTGCCACTGCCACCACTGTGAATGGCAAGCCCCACGGTTAGAAGTTGGGGGATTTCTACTCCTGCTGGAGAGAGCTGGCAAAATCTCCCTGCCAAACCCTGCCATTTTTTAGCCCACAAATAGGAAGGAGATATTGAGAGGCAACTTGTGTCCATAGCATCTTAAAAAGCAGAGACTCAGTTTCCAACAGAGACATCACCTTGCCAACAAAGGTCCGTATAGTTAAAGCCATGGTTTTCCCACTAGTGATGTATGGAAGTGAGAGCTGGACCATAAAGAAGGCTGATCGACGAAAAATTGATGCTTTTGAATTATGGTGCTGGAGGAGACTCTTGAGAGTCCCATGGACTGCAAGAAGAACAAACCGATCCATTCTGAAGGAAATCAGCCCTGAGTGCTCACTGGAAGGACAGATTGTGAAGCTGAGGCTCCAATACTTTGGCCACCTCATGAGAATAGAAGACTCCCTGGAAAAGACCCTGATGTTGGGAAAGATTGAGGGCACAAGGAGAAGGGGACGACAGAGGACAAGATGTTTGGACAGTGTTCTCGAAGCTACCAGCATGAGTTTGACCAAACTGCGGGAGGCAGTGGAAGACAGGAGTGCCTGGGTTGTGCTCTGGTCCATGGGGTCACGAAGAGTCGGACACGACTAAACGACTAAACAACAACATAGCTTGGGCAGCACAGGGCAAAGAATGAAGGGAGAAGCCCAAGCACAAAGGACCTGTCTAATCCTCAATTCATTCCCTCTGAAACCTCTTCCTCTGAATCATCATCATCACTTGTTACATAGGAAACAGCTCCAAGTGACTTAGGACATTTTAAAGAGCATAAGCGCAAGTAAAACAAAACAAAACATGATAAAAAACAAGCAGTTCATAAAAATCCTCAATGACAGCAGCAAAAAGCTTCAGCAGCACAACTAACAGGAAATAGCAATAGAGCACAGGTCTCTTAATCTCGAGGGTTCAATCCCATGTTGGGAAAAAGATTCCTGCATGAAAAGTTTTAATTGAGACCAAAAAAAGTTAATATTAAATAATTTTGGGGCATGCAGATAAATTACAGATGGTTTTAATCATCTGATCCATGGAAGGTTTTCCATGCATGAACAGAGTCTCATTTTATATTCCAAGCAGAGAATAACTTCTTGGGCCAAGATGCTCAATTCACAATAGCTCCAATATGAGCTGTGCAAATTGATATTCAGAACCAAGGAATACAGAGGAGGAGAATGAAATCTTTCCATTCCATTCCAAAACTGGGGGTCCATAATTGGTTTGGTCCGGTCCAGTTAAATTCCAGGTGGAAACCCGGATTTTTGAACGCAGGGATGAAACTGATTCTGTGCATGAGCCATTCATGTTTATTTGGCTTTTAAGTATTTTTCTTTTCTTTCGAAAAGAACATCAGTTCCCTTGTATCATTTTTATCTACTTCCATTTAAGTCAACGGGGACATATTGACTTGTGAACACAGACAAAAAAGCAACAGACATCACCGCTGAAATCAGTAGGAAGGTTTAAAGAGGTTGCAGCTCAGGAAATGTGTCATGGGGACAAACTTCCGACGAAGCATTCCCAAGGCTGCAGCCTCTTTCTGACCCCCACTGTTCAGCCAACAGTGTATAAAAACAATAACTTTGACTTTAATGGGTCTGAATATGCATTAAGTGTGCTGCTGCCATCCCCTGCCCCTCTGCTCTCCACCCCGGTTTTTGTTCTGCTCTAAAGGCACAAGTACAACATCTTATGGCACCTTACAGATTTAATGACATAGTCTAGGCAAAGCTAAGCACCTTTAAGCCTCCTTGATTTCAACAGGCTAAACTTCTTCTACCCAAACTAATGAGGCTTGATGTTGCCTGATAAACTATTATAGCATGAGTTTTCAGAGGCAACCAACAAATGCCACCAGATATGCCATTTAGAATAACAAGGATTTATTTGTTTTACTATTCACAGAGATAGAATATTTCTTTACACGATAAGCTTAGAGTAACTTACATATGGTCTCCCATCTAGAGTGCTGACCAGGCCCACACCAGCTTAGCTCCTATAGTGTTTCTGAACACAGGTTGCAGGCAAATGGTGCTGCGATCCTGACCTTCTTGTGGGCTTCCTATGGGCATCTGGACTAGATGGCTTTTGTTTTGCTCCAGAATAGCACTTCTTGTGTTCTTAATAATGCCGTGGTAGCAAGTCTGAAGCCATAGTTCACAGCATGGGGAGGCCATCATGATTATGGGCTTTTAAGATGTATCCAGCTTGCTTCTATGAGAAACAGAATGCTAAGCCAGGTGGATCTTGCCAGGATGGCAATTCAGATGTGTCCGAGATGGAATAGTTGGAACATATAAACACGTTCTTCATGACTGCAAGGTCTGCCCATTAAGACCTGCCAAAAGAATCATCAGTTTCAATCCAGACGAGTTCCATTCGACGAGGGTTCAACAATGAAGGGCTCCGTTCTTCAGCACAAAGGCTCAGAGTCAACTGCTTTGTTTCTGATGCCATTAAGACTCCCAGAAGGGAACAGCGCAGTATCCTTTCCCACCACTGGAAGAGCTTCATCTTGGAACAGCTGGTATAAAGGCAGTCAAAATTCCAGTCTCAAAATGTCTTTTGTCTTTTTCACTTAAGTCCAGCAGTAGAGGTTTCGGATGACAAGCGAAGATTTAGATGAAGACCACCAGGTTTGGAATCCAGCTGGGAATATATGCGCCGCAAGGAGATTGCAAGAGGCGTAGGCAGCAGTGGCCAGAACCTGGAACTGCAGTGGGTAGACAAGGAGAAGAAAATAGATCGGCTATATTGGTGATTTCCATCAGTCAAACAATATAGATAGATAAATCCTTCTTAATCAAATCTAAATAAATAAATAAATAAAAATTGCTTCCGGTAGCACCTTAGAGACTAGCTGAAGCACAGTAACAAACTTAGTTGGTCTCTAAGGTGCTACTGGAAGGAATTTTTATTTATTTATTTATTTTTGACTCTGGCAGACCAACACGGCTACCTACCTGTAACTTCTTAATCAAATTACAGTTAAAATTAGCAATTAAAAACAAAGCAGAAGTACTAAAAACAAAATGTCTAATTCAATTACACTGACTACTTAACCCGCTGGCCATGTATCTGGGAAGGATCCACTGGTGTATGGGCACCAATGAAGCACCCTGTAGCCACTGCCACATGCCAACAGGAAAAAAAAACCTCCCCTTCAGTAGCACCTCACAAGGTGCTTTGAAGTTCTTACTTTGGGCCTTCAAAGCACCTTGCACTTGATGCCATTGTCCTATCTCTGTGTTGCAGTAGCATAGCCTACAGCCTTTTTGGGGATATTGTGGCCACCCCCCTCCTTGGAACTCTGCTGGAGCCTGTGATATGGATGGGGCACAAACCAAAAGATGTTATGGCCTTTGACAATAAGGATAAAACCACGAAACAAATATGAGTCCTGAGACTCCACATCTCCTTCCTCTTTTCCTATGGGGTTGAAGCGATACAGTGTCTTGATTTAGTCCCTATGCTCATGCAGTGGACAATCGCCCAGGATTGGAGTTCTGCTGGAACAACTTTAGATTGGAATCAACTTCCAGTAACACCAGAGGAGCAGAGGCCAAAGTAATATCCACCAGACCTGGATGAACTATAGCAGGGGTCGGCAAGGTTTATCTTGCCTGGGCTGGATTGGTCCCGCGGAGATCCCTCCAAGGGCTGGACTGTGTGTGTGTGTGAGCGTGCGCACCCGTGACTTTCTTAAGTAATGTAGGCACAAGAAGGCATAGGTAAAGATAAAGGGACCCCTGACCATTAGGTCCAGTTGTGGCCGACGCTGGGGTTGCAGCGCTCATCTCACTTTATTGGCCGAGGGAGCCGGCATACAGTTTCTGGGTTACGTGGCCAGCATGACTAAGCCACTTCTGGCAAACCAGAGCAGCGCACAGAAACGCTGTTTACCTTCCCGCTGGAGCGATACCTATTTATCTACTTGCACTTTGACGTGCTTTCGAACTGCTAGGTTGGCAGGAGCAGAGACCGAGCAACGGGAGCTCACCCCATCGCGGGGATTCGAACCGCCGACCTTCTGATCGGCAAGTCCTAGGCTCTGTGGTTTAACCCACAGCGCCACCCGCATCCCTACAAGAAGGCATAGAGAAGGGTTAATAGCTCAGCTATCGAAAATAAGAGCTTCGGGATGGAAAAAGCCAAAGACAAAAGATGCATCTTGAGAAGCTTCTTCAAGTAAAACAGATTAGAAGTTAGACAAGCATTATGTGGGAGAGAATTTGAACCATATGCAGCAGGAAATGGAGAGAGAGAGAGAGAGAGAGAGAGAGAGAGAGCATCAGATTCAGCAAAACCAGCCTTACTGTGTGAAACAACTCAATGACTTTGACGAAGAACCACCAACACACTCTTGCCATCTGCTGGGCAAAGGCAGGGAAATGCTGTCAAATGTTATAGACATCAAAAGACGTGTCCTTAGAACTGTATCTCCCATCTCTCCATGTTCTTAAGCCCAGGGCAGGGCCTTGCCATTGGGGACAGCCAGTAAAAGACCATAACTATGTCTCATGACTGTTCTTTCTCATGACCTTTCTGTCACCGGAATGGCAGAAGATGCTGCACACCATATAAAGCAACAATCCAGCACAGGAAGGTCCAGAGGTCTGCTTCATGCCATCACTAAGATTGTTTGGGTGATAGGTAAAAACTTGTCTCTTTCCCCAGCCATCTGGTGGATTAGCACAATTTTGCTGTCAATTGTTGGTGTGTTTTTACTGCTGAGCCTTTTGCTGCCATTTCACTGGTTTTGCTCTATGGGGTGTTTTATCTGTAAGCTGCTTTGAGTACCTGGCAGCGGCAAAAGGTGGGGTAATAATAATAATAATAATAATAATAAAAAATGACTTTTATTGCAATGCATTTTTTTCATTTTATGCAAAGCTTTTGAATTTTTTAAGTCGCTTGGAAACTCTTTATGGGTTAAGTAAATTAAAACTAAGAATCATAGAATCATAGAGTTGGAATAGACCCCAAGGGCCATCGAGTCCAACCCCCTGCCA
>JAXCMG010000101.1:763913-780312 GCA_034642415.1 Podarcis siculus
TCTAGAACTACAGAACACATCAATCACCACCATTTAAATATGAGTCTGTAAGATTCTGGTGAACTTTTATGGACATTTTCAACATGGATCAGTTCTCTACTTTATGGCCAGGCTGGGAGTTCTTTATTGTGTAGGGAGGGAACTTTTTATAGTAGCATCCCCAACCGGTTTTCCAAAATGCAGAAGGTGACAAGAAGCAGTGAACTATATTTAGCAGAACTGTATAAGCACAGATGCAGGTGGCACTGTGGGTTAAACCACAGAGCCTAGGACTTGCCGATCAGAAGGTCGGCGGTTTGAATCCCCGTGACAGGGTGAGCTCCCGTTGCTCGGTCCCTGCTCCCGCCAACCTAACAGTTCAAAAGCACATCAAAGTGCAAGTAGATAAATAGGTACCGCTCCACCAGGAAGGTAAACGGCGTTTCCATGCGCGGCTCTGGTTCGTCAGAAGCGGCTTAGTCATGCTGGTCACATGACCTGGAAGCTGTATGCCGGCTCCCTCGGCCAGTAAAGCTAATAAGGCTTACACTTAATCTCTAGTGCTCTGTGCACCTGGGTTTTAGTGGGAAAATTCCTCTGCGTGGCAACTACCATGCAGAATATATGTGGCGGGAAAAACTAGAGCTTCCTTTGATCCTTAGCTTGAACCTATTCCTTTGCAATGGCATCGTATATTCACAGCTTGAGGCAAAGCCAAATGAACACAATGCGCTGAACCGAGCTTCTTGGAAACAAGCGGAAATGTGTGAATTTGGAGCAGACTTACCCTGTGAGAGCAGCCTTCCCCGTACTTTCTTCAAGGACACCCCCAAGACGCAACCTCGTTTGACTCTTCCGGCAGGCACTGCAGATGGCAGAGGATGAGCTGGAAGCAATGTCTGTTTCTGCGCAATTTTCTTCTGAGGAGGGAGATTCCTTTCCCAGACTTTGGCGGAGCTTCCCCAGGTATGGCTTTCCCCCCTCTCCTTTGCTGCGAAGGTTAACAAGCAAAATTATTTATTTGTTCGTGGAGTGAGCACTAAAAGATGTGCAGACACCAGGATGAATTTGGTGCTTTTATTTGAACAGCTGGATGGAAATGATTCCTTGCACGGTTTCATCACATTGATTACAGCTTGAGGTCTTAGGCATTTTCCTTTCTTTGTGGGTAGCAGGATATGAAAAAGTAGTAAGGTCACATGCACTGTTGAGTTCTCATGCAGTGATCTTCAGATGAAGGATGGCGTATCAATTTAATTAATACCATCACCACCACCATCATCAGTAATGCTGTCCAGGGTCCTCTCCCTATCATATCATTATTATCATGATCATCATCTCACCCTTCATCCTAAGATCCCAGTTTAAAGCAACTTACAAACACAGAAGAAAGGGGAGTCCTAAAATATGCACAGGGCGGGGCAGAGCCAGTAGGAGCCCCCAAGGTGGGCTAAGGCCAGGGTATCAGCTTTCATCCTTTCTCCATGCTATGTGATGTCCCCAAAGGATTAAAGTTACAGGAAGAATGGAATAAATTTAATGGTTATTTAGTTAAATTTGTTAAGTTAAGTTAACCGGAAATAGCTTGCAGATACTTAATGGGCTTAGGATTTTATTTATGTTAAGTGAGGAATTAATATGTTTAATTATATAAGGTGAAGATTTAAGGATGTTAATGTCTAAGTAAAATTTCATAAGAATTGGGATTTGGAAAACCGTTAAAAGGACATGCAATGAAATCCAACCAAGGGGAAGCGAGGAAGTCACTTAACAATGTTAATAAGTGTAATTTTCAATAAGGCGATGATTTATGTTTGTTATGTTTGTTTGTCTTGTGTGTTTGTTTGTTTGTTTGTTTGTTTGTTTATAATATTGTGAAAACCAATAAAAAATTGGGGGAAAAACAAAGGGTTAAAGTTACTGTCATTTTCAAAACCCTTTCTTCCAGCGCGTTTCACTGACTGTGCATTTGCAACAGCTTCCTCATAGACTAATGTGAATTCATGGGATAAATTTGGAAGGCAAATGTAATTTTGGTAAGACTAAGGAATGTAGGTTGTGCCCTGCGTACATCCCTACGTGTCTTTGGTCAGATGCTGTCGTTTGTGTCTTGCCTGACTAAAAACATTATTGGGCGTTCTGGAGATAGTGAAGAAACTCTCCCAGCACTGGATAAGGCTGAGGTCTAGAGCATTTCCACTGAATATTTCCTAATGCGAAATTCTGAGGTGAATTTTGTGGTTCCTTCTTGGGAGAAAAACCCAAGGAACCCTGGGGAAAGCAAAGAGGCTTTTGGTAAGGCTAGCAAAATTTCATTGGTGTGCAAGACTCCTCACAACCTGACAAATTTGCAATCAATGTGTGCATTTGTTTCCATTTTGCACCACTAGAGGTCTCATCTCAATTCCTTCTGGTGACTGATGCAAATGTAAAATCCATGTACTGTTTTTAAGAAAGTCTTTGTGCATCCGTCCACTGCTAGGTTTTACTTTGCTAGGTTTAACTCTGAGTTTTGCCTGCTCTTATTTATTTAATGTTGGTGTCTTATTGCTGTTTTCAAATTTTGTAACCTACCCTGAGATCTGCGGGCTGAAAAAAACCTCTGAAAGAAATAAACAGATGATTAAATAAAAAATGTTTTTTTAAAAAGGAAACCTTTTATAATCACTTGTTTTAGCATTAGCATTTCAGTGGTAGAATACTGTGCTACTTATATCAGTCAATAGCAGAGGGGATTATGAACTGCCACATACACAAATGTAATGTTAGGAATCTGAATGGTCTTGTTAGGAAAAAACCAAGGTGGTTTCTTGCTGTTGTAAAAGTGAATTCAGGCTAGAGATGGCGAGATGAACTAGTAGTGGCATTTGATGTAATGGCTACCATTAATGGGTTCTGCACTCACATTGCAAGAAAGGTTTATCCAGATGAGCATATGAAGCCGTCTTGTTCTGAATCAGACCACTGGCCCACAAATTCACAGACCAGCAATTGCAGTCTCAAGGATCATAGCTCTGATAGACAGGTTTAGGCATTCAAATCATGTACTCTACCATTCTTAACCAAAATATTGGCCAAACTGGCATGTAGTAGGGGTGTGTGTGCCTGTGTGCATGTGTGTAATTACGGGGATATTTACAGTAAATTAATCAGCATCTGGGTCCAAGTGGAGAGTTAAGACTTTTTCAATATCATGTCAGCACTACGGACATGCACACACTGTATCCTTAAAGCTGTTTCGAAGCACATTCACAAACACCCCCAATGAATTCTTGGCCCTGCAGTTTGTTAAGGGTTGCTGGGAATCATAACTATGCGAGGGATAAACTGCAGTGCCCAGATTTCTTTGCGGGAAAGATTGAGCTTTCAAATTTGCTTTAAAGGTACAGGGCATGTACACACTGAAAACACAGCAAAGCCGTTTCTCCCCAGATTTATGTTGCCGTACGCAACACCAGATTTGCTTCCTCACACCTGCACCCCTCCCCAAATTCCTACTCCAGGAAGCCGAAATCTGCACATGCACAACGATTATCGAAAATGTACCTACCTTAGCACAACCATAGCTTACGTTTTTGACTCAGATGGAAGCTGGTTTGAGAGGAAACTCATCAATTGGCAGCGTTTCTCAAGAAACTACAGGATACAGGTGGATTGTGGCTAAAGCCATGTGTCTTCAGCTTCAAACACCAGCACTGGGATGGAGTTGGAGTAAACAGCCGTGCATACACAGCCACGGCCTGCTGCAGTGTACAGATTCCAGTGAACTCCTGGGAGAACTGAGGTTTTAAAGTGACATATAGATATTAAATTTCTGCAAACATGGCCAGAAACATCTGGCAAATATAGAACAGACCCATCTCCTGCATGACAAGAAAATGAAAAATAAAATTTGTTGAATTTCTGCAGAAACAAATGTCCTATGAATCACACGTCTTCTGCATCATTTGTAGTCTGGATGTAAGGATGACCCAAATGCCGCACATTCCATTGCCCCATTTGAGGTCAGTAAAACGTGGGTGGGAGAATTTTGGTGACTTTCCAAGGTGGCAGGGTTGGGATGAAGAGGTGGCAGCTACACCTCAGACATCTGGTTGTCCTCTCTCTGCCCCCCAGGTGTGTGTGCTGCAAGTTCCAGTTGGCTTTTTGGAAAGAGCTAGGAAAGGCAGCGAACTTTGGGGGCAAGAAAAAATATTTCCGTAGGCATTGTGGTGGAGAAACTGGAGTCCCACAGCCACCTGCTGCAGAGCAAGAAGTCTTCTTCCCACCCCCCTCCAAAAGGGAGACAAGCCTCTCTGCTTTCAGAAACCACCTCAAAAATTGTGACGGTTTTCCGGCCCACTCATGAAAATTGCGGAAATTGCCTCCTTCCTCACTTCCACAGCCAAAGAATGTGGCTGTGAAGATTGGGCCCAAAGTTTCCTCCAGCTCTACTTTCCCCTGACCAGGGAACAGAGCTGCCTCATCACCGACCATCTCTTGTTGGGTGGAGGAGTGATGCCACCCTTCTGCCAGAGTAGCATGGCTGCTGCCAGGGGAACAAGCCCTGCCACCCCCAAACTGAGACTGGTGGGGAAAAACATGAGCTTGGGGCAGCATGCCCCGCTCAAAGGTTGGGTGAAAAGCTCTTAGGGCATGGGTGGAGAACCTGTGGCCTTCCAAATGTTGCCAAACTACAACTCCCATCATTCCTGACCACTGGCCATGCTGTTAGAGTACCCAGCAACATTGGAGAGCTATGTGTTAGGGGAATTTTGAACTCAACACCAGCTCTAGCAATGCAGAGAAATGAGCCAGATTTGGCTGATGTATACTTGGGACGTACAGTTATCGGAGGGGGATAAGAGGAATAAGAAAGAAAGGTGGATTTGACTCCAAAAGGCCTCAATTTATATGGCTTATGAATGGCTATCTAAAGGCAATCTCTCTTCTGTCTCCATCGCAGCAGTCGCTATGGATAAATTATCTCTCCAATATACCTTGCGGATGTGAGCTGAATCTGTAATGTTGAAGATTTTCCACATTTGCGTTGATGCCACGTGGATGACTGCATAAAATAAAGTTTGTAAAATAAAATAAGTTTGTAAAATAAAATAAAATAAAAGCCCTATACCTGAAATATTAATTGACCGTTAACTGTACAGCCAAATACAGTCACTTGGCAAATATTGTTACCTCAGTTGCTTTGCTCCATGACTCTGCAAATACAAGAGTGAAGGGGTTTTGTTTGCTACAGAAGTCAGTAGACTCACATCCTTCATTTAGGAGTATTTAATTCTTGACACCTGTTTATGAATACCTCTGGGGTTCCAGAATTAAAAACAAGAACTGTTGAATATTTAATATCATTTGTATAATGTATTGAATTATAAATAATGATTGCTTACTACCGTTTTCATAAAAAACATATTAAAATGTTATTTAAAGGCAGATTTCTAGCACACAATTCTCATATGGCAGAAAAAAACAAGAAGGCGCTTTAAGATGCATCGCTTCAAAATGTCGTAATGGGAGTTCAGTACAAACCAGAAGCACGAAAACATTGTTAGGAAAAGGTGCCCTGGAAGAGGTTAAATTTTCTGAGTCCATTTGAAGACCTTATAGATGACATTCATCATTCAGTAGGAAAGGAGTTTGGAAGCACAACTCTCATTTGCACTTTCAAAATGCGGCTGGCACTGGGGACAGGCGGTCCCTCATCCCAATAGTTGAGCTCTATCCAAATAAGTGGTACTCAGACTAGAACCATGAAAGTTAAGGGCATAAGTTAGTTTCACTTTGGGATCAGCCACACTTACCTTGTGCCCCGCGCTTTCTAGGAGCAGGTCTGTGCAATGCCCCCCCTTTTTGCCCTAGCACTTTCCCCATAAAACTTATTTAATGCTGTAGGGAAAGACCTGCCAAAAAAGTTGAAAAACATCTTCATGTATGCGACAACAGCCGCGATAGTTCTGGTAGCACAAGGATGGAAGACTGAAGAAACCCCAACTAAAGAATCATGGCAAGAAAAATTGATGGACTATGCAGAACTGGCAAAATTGACATTTAGCTACGGGACAAGGATAACTGTGACTTTAAGGATGAATGGGAACCGTTTACAAAGTGTCTGAAGATGCAACAAAGCGAACTGGACTCCTTGACAGGTTTTGAATAAACATTCACAATTTTTTTACTGATAATAATCAGCTAAACATTTGAGGATCTATACAACATTGTAACATGCAGAAAACAGCATTATTAGAGAAACCAAAGACTGGAACTGAGGGTTCTGTGTGGGAGGGGGAGGGAGGAAAAATGGGGGGAAAATAAGGATGATATATTTTTGGATAATATGTCTTGTTATAATTTTGAATAAAAAAATTAAAAAAAAAATATTTAATGCTGGATCGGAACAAACAGAAATTCAGACGAACAACAACAGCGGTGTTCGGACACGGCACTTTTAAGTGCTGATCTGTGTCTAGAAATGCAGAACAAAAGGAAGTCCAGATGAGCTCTAACATTTTATCCAGGCCAATGTTTCTGAACATAATGCTTCATCATTCCAGGGACCATTTCTGGTCGTTTTGTAGATGTCTGGTAGGAGTTACACTTGCTAGCAGCTTCTAGCAGCTTTTATGCCTAATTTTTTGATGAAGGAGGTGGAGGAGACATTTATACCGCTTCTTAAAGGTAAAGGTACCCCTGCCCGTACGGGCCAGTCGTGACCGACTCTAGGGTTGTGCGCTCATCTCACTCAAGAGGCCGGGAGCTGGCGCCGTCCGAAGACACTTCCAGGTCACGTGGACAGCGTGACGAAGCTGCAACTGGTGAGCCAGCACCAGCACAGCTCACGGAAACACCGTTTACCTTCCCGCTATAAAGCGGTACCTATTTATCTACTTGCACTTAGGGGTGCTTTCGAACTGCTAGGTGGGCAGGAGCTGGGACCAAACAACGGGAGCTCACCCCGCCACGGGGATTCGAATCGCCGATCTTACAATCAGCAAGTCCTAGGCACTGAGGTTTTACCCACAGCGCCACCCACATCCCTTACCGCTTCTTAATTGTAAGCTAATTCCTTCTTCCCCCAAAGAAGTGTTTACCTCATGTCCTTTCCGACCCAAATTCAAAAGCCCACCCGAATTCACCTGGGTCTAAACATGCGGGGAGCTAGCGTGCTTGTCCCTACTTCCCACCCACATTTTTCAGGGGTCAGCAAACTTTTTCAGTAGGGGGCCAGTCCACTGTCCCTCAGACCTTGTGGGGGTCCGGACTATATTTTGAAGAGAGAGAAAAACAAACGAATTCCTATGCCCCACAAATAACCCCGAGATGCATTTTAAATAAAAGGACACCTTCTACTCATGTAAAAACACGCTGATTCCTGGACGGTCAGCAGGCCGGATTTAGAAGGCGATTGGGCCGGATCTGGTCCCCAGGCCTTAGTTTGCCTACTCATGCTTTGCATGGACTGATAATACCTGAGAAAGACCAGTCCTTCAACTCCATTTCACTAGAGAGTAACCCTTCAAGCATCTCCTCTATCCGATCATCATCAGGCTGTATTAATAAATGAAATTCATCCAAGCAAAGGCAATCAGATGGCTTTCCCGTAACATCCTGTACTTGTACGGCATCCAAGAGAGCATCTCAATTGGATTCGATTTGAGTTTTTCTCTCTCATAGAATCATAGAACTGTAGAGTTGGAAGGGACACTGAGGATCATCTAGTCCCAAAACCCTGCAATGCAGGGATGTACAGTTGTCCCATACGGGGATTGAACCTGCAACCTGGGTGTTATCAGCACCATGCTCTAACCAACCGAGCTATCCAGGACCAGCTTGCTAAGTGGTATGTCAACACATCATAGTGGGATATCGATAGACCCCTCTGCCTTTCCTGGCAGGAACCTGTGAGAAGAGGATTCCTCATCACTTGAAACCATTCTGCTGGATAACACTGTTGACGCAAAAGGAGGGAAAATATTATCATCAGCACAGAGTAGGCTCTGCCAGGACCAGGTTTTTCTCTGCTTGTCATCAAGCTGTTGTCCCAACTGCTTCAAAGCCTCCACATCTCTTGAATTCAGGAAGGAGACTTGACAGAAAAAGCCTACAGTCATTCTGGTTAGTAAGGCTGAAATCCTGCATCCATTGACCCTAGGAGTAAGCCCCATGAAACTCGCTGGGACTTCCTCCAACATAAAAACCTGCAGGATTACACAGCGAGTTAATTACATTTAAGTGTGATGCAAGTGAGAAATTAAAATACGGGAAACTCCCGACGTGCCCACAAATTGCATTTTTGAAAGCCAGGGTACCAGGATGAATAGAAGCCAAGAAACTGCCTGGGTTCAAATCTGTATTTAGCCAGCAAGTTGGTTTTTGGGAGGCTACCTTAACAAGATTGTTATGAAAATAAAATTGGATATACTATAGGGTAGAGCAAGGCGACTGAGAGAATCGTTTGTGGTTGAGATTTGAACTGTGGAGTTTGCTGGTCCTCTTCACATGACCTCTTTAATGTGCATTCAGGGTGATCTGTGCTCTTAATGGTATTGGGCTGGTCACACACACTCAAGTGGATTGGCACCCTCAAAATGTTCGCGATGGTCACAGGGCACAAAGTAGCCATCTGTGCATGGTCCGTAGCTTCCAGCAAAGATCTCAAAGCTTTTCCTTCCAGGGATGCTCCCCTTTTCTTTTTTACTACCACCTTAGATGCGCCACCAATGTGCCCAACTGATGCCACTTCTTCCTGGCATAGGCAACTCGCTGCCGATGCTTTTGTGGAACCAAGAGAAAGGTTCAGCATAGCAATCACAGCCTGAACATTAAAAGCTGCAAAAGTGAAAGTAGGATGGTGTCACAGTGCAGATAACGTACGCTTACATTAAAAATGGGGGTGCAGAGAGATAATACTGCTGTATGCTCACTCTCACTAGCTGTGCGGTGTGCTTGCATTACAAGGAGGGTTAAAGGGAAGTTTTGTGGCTGACGGGTCCTGTTTTGTTTCGTTCAGGGACAAAGTAAAAGTGGAAGGCGTCCCAATGGAGGAAACGCACACAAATACAGCAAGGGCAGGATCCACACTTACCTTTCCTCTGCATTTTCCCAGGCATGGTCCACGCTTTAAAACTTCATGTCTGAGTGCCCCCCCCCCCCCGGTTTTGCTCCAGAGCTTTCCCCGCGAAAGCCCACTCTTTATTGCTGAATCGGAGCAAACGGCAATGCGCAGGAAACCTGAATTGAACTTTGCTCCGATGCTGCTTCAAAAGAGCAGGTTTTTGCAGGGCAAATTTTTTTAATAAAAAATAAAATTTAAAAAATGGGGGGCATTCAGACACAGAGCTCAAACACCGGAGCTCTCCTTCCCCCCCAAGGGCTGTGTCTCTGCAAAACTGCATGTTGGGGGGGGCGGGAGGGATAAGAGCAGCACCCCTGCTGCTGCTGTTAGGGCAGATGTTGGCAAGAACAGCAGCCACAAGGCCCCTATGGATCCTGCCACCTGAGGCAGTCACCTCCCCTTTCCTCATGGGTGGGCCAGCCCTGCAACTAACTTCCACTTTTTGGGTGGGGAGGGTGGACTGTGGGAATAGAAACAATGGCTTGGGAGGAGTCAAAGAGACCACTGCAGAATCATTAATGCAAGAGTACTAAAGAACCTTTATGTGGCAGACATTCCAGGGCAAATTCTTTCACCAATTCTCTTTGAAAGCATACACGCTGAAGGTTCCCTTCAACAGCGCATCTTGGGCTGGCAGGCTGCGCTCCTATCTCCCACCTAAGAGTATCTCCAGTGGGTTGTAAGCGTAATCTGGCGTGGGCAGCAATTTAGCACAACAGCAGACCACAGCGATTTGGGTTTGCTCTCTTCTTCTGCTACGATTCCTGTAGTACTGTGGGTGATGCCATGCCACTTTTCTGCTGGTTTTTATTTCATTCCCTCCCCAACTTGTTAAAACAGAGAAGGAAAGTGAAGCATGCTGCTCAGCCTCAGGTTGAGACACCGAGTTCCAAATGAACATGTCAAACTTCACTGTTGTAAGAGGGTGGAGACATAAAAATAGAATAGAATAATACTGTTGTTATGACAAGCTGTACATTCAGTTGAGGTGGGTGGGTGTGTCTTAAAAGAGTGGGACATTTCAGAACACGAAACTGGGTGAATGTACTGAGCCAGGCAATGCCAGGGCTTAGCCTTCAAATATATCCTTAATGAAAGTACATCAAAGGTCTGCTTTAGCAGCCAGGAGCATATTCTCCTGTCTCGCTACTACAGCCCTTCGAAGGACCAAACCTTTCATCTTACCTGCAATTTATCTTTGCCATGTATCTGTGGGGCTGGTGCATTAAGCTGCCCCAACGTCCAGGGTTGGGGTAAGCAAAAGGACGGATGGACATACCTGATGCTTTGAGAAAACTACGCCACAAAAACTGGAGGCGGTGAGTTTCAAAGATTAGCTGTGCTGAATGCAAAGCAAACCCAAATGCCTCTGTGGCGTTTGCCTCCTAGGATGGGTCATAAGGAAAGGGTTAAAATAGGTGTGATGTGATTGGCCAGTGAGAATAGAAGGGCAGAATCAAAGTTAGAGTGGGAGGTTTTGAAAGCCAGTTGAGGTTGAGGTTGAGGTTTGGAAGTTGAGAGTTGAGGTTTGGGAGTTGACGGTTGAGGTTTGGGAGTTGAAGAAGGAAGAGGGAGGAATCGGCGGTGGGTTGGTAGAGTTGTATTGTGAGAGAGTGAGAGGAATTGTTAGGTGGAGTCAGATAGATCGTTGGAATAATCAGTTTGGAGTTGTTAGGAACTAAGAATAAGAAACTGACAAGAGAAAAATAAACTGAAACCATAAGCTTGTTCCTGCATTTAAAAATAACCTTGATTATCTGTTTATGTTAACAACTGACTGGACTCCGTGTGTCCCCGTGAGATACGGGGTGGTGGCAGCGGGAAAAGCAATCGCAGTGGCGGCACAGGGTCAATAGACCGTCAAACGTCCGGGGGCCCTGTGTGTGATCGCCACAGCCTCCTTCATTCCTAGTGAGGAGAGGTGAGCAAACAATAAGCAGCAAATTCGCCCGCCTGCCCTGTAGCACCATGCCCTCTTAAGCTGCGGCTTGAAGGGGAGAAGATGGAAGAGAGGGCCATGGCAGCTCCTTGCCTCCTCTCTCTTGCTCAGCTGCTGCTCTGGGCATCACGATGGGGAGTATTGAGTCTCTGGTGCTGCCCATGAGTTGCTTCTGCCCATTCACCCACCCTCTCTCTGGGGGCTGCAGCATCAAAGACTGGTCGTGGAAAGAGCACCCACCTCAACCTCATGTTTGACACTCCTCCTCAGCAGCACAGCCGTGGTCCAGGGAACACAGTCCTCCCTGCCATGCCTCTCAGAGAGAGGGTGAACAAGACCTTTGCCACTGTTATGTATTCAGTGGTCTGTGTTTGCCTGAGCTTGAGTCTGGACTAAGGATTCTGAGCTCCTGTGTTCTGATTTGATACATGATGTCCAACCACAGAACATTTCAGGATTTGGGCCTCTGCCATTGGCCCTTGAACTCTGAGTCGTGATTTGCAGCTTGGAGGTCTGGACAGCCAATCACGTTGGGAGTGGGAGTGGCCCAGGCTTTCGGGAATGTACATAAGCAGTTGCTTTGCTCCTGTTTCCCAGTTATGTAGTCCAATAAAGGTTCTTGCTATTATCACTGCGTCTTGCTATGTGGGAACCCACCTAGACTTGGTGGGTTCCCACACCTAGACAGTTGGGTGAAACAGGGGTTGCTGCTGCCTCGGATGGCTCACCTGCTTTCTCCCACTAGAAGTCTCAATCTGGTCATTCAACCTCCTTCAGCCTCTTTCTCTGCATTGGGAAGGTCTGGGCCAAGCGAGACCATCGGGAGATCCTACCTCCATAATGGAAACAACCTCAAATATTGGAGACAGCATGCACCGTGAGCCTTTGAGAAACCTGCTACCTTTAAATAAGCAAACAGGGGCTTATTACCAATATTTGTGCTCTGGTCCTCTGATTAGATGTTAAAGGAGGTGCTGCCTGCTAATAATAATATCATAAAATTATAGAGTTGGAAGGGAACTTGAGGATCATCTAGTCCAACAATGCAGGAATATGCAGTTGTCCCATACAAGGATTAAACCTGTAACCTTGACATTATCAGCAACGTGCTCTTCCCAACAGCAGCCCTACTTGGGATGACTGGTTGGCAACACATGTATCTGCTATCTCTCAGGACTCACTCCATTCCCAAGGACTTTGCCACATGTGCTGCTAGGGGTCATCACAAGAACATATGAAGGGTCTCCTGGATCAGGCCCATGGTCCATCTAGTCCAGCATCCTGTTCTCACAGTGGGAAACCAGGGAGCAGAACATGAGCACAAGAGCATCTCTCCCCTCCTGTGGTTTCCAGCAACGGGCCATCAGAAGCATTGCTTCAACCCTGGAAGCCACCAGCCCTGGCTAGCCCTCTCTTCCATGCATTTGTCCAACCCATTTTTAAAGCCATCCAAGTTGGTGAACAGGGGAGAGAGTTCCACAGTTTGACTATGGACTGTTCTTTTACCTTCCTGAATCTTCCAACATTGAGCTTCATTGAATGTCCACAAGCGCGTCTTAAGAAATGCATTCCACTTGCCGCCTAAGCAAGCCCTAACTGGGAGTGGAGAAGCAGCAGGGATGGGGGGGACCCACCCCAGAGGACTCTCAGTGACCCTCCCATGGGGAAAGGGGGATCCCAGGGCACTGAAGGCAGCCTCCCTACTGGTCCAACACTGGAAGTCATCTGGCAGGGAGGCCAGGACCAAAGTATGGTGCAACCAATCATATCAGGGATGGAGCGATACCTTTGCTCTGAACTTCTCGTTGTGTTTTTCCCTTCTGCTCCGGGCTGGGCAAGTGGAGGATTTGACATATATTATGTAGCTTAATAATAATAATAATAATTTATTTATACCCCGCCCATCTGGCTGGGTTTCCCCAGCCACTCTGGGCAGCTTCCAACAGAACACTAAAATACAATAACCTATTAAACATTAAAAGCTTCCCTAAACAGGGCTGCCTTCAGATGTCTTCTAAATGTTTGGTAGTTATTTTTCTCTTTGACAACTGGTGGGAGGGTGTTCCACAGGGCGGGCGCCACTACCGAGAAGGCCCTCTGCCTAGTTTCCTGTAACTTGGCTTCTCGCAATGAGGGAACCCCCAGAAGGCCCTCGGCGCTGGACCTCAGTGTCTGGGCCAAACGATGGGGGTGGAGACGCTCCTTCGGATATACTGGACCGAGGCTGTTTAGGGCTTTAAAGGTCAGCACCAACACTTGGAATTGTGCTCGGAAACGTACTGGGAGCCAGTGTAGGTCTTTCAAGACTGGTGTTATATGGTCTCGGTGGCCGCTCCCAGTCACCTGCGTAGCTGCCGCATTCTGGATTAGTTGTAGTTTCCAGGTCACCTTCAAAGTTAGCCCCACATAGAGTGCATTGCACTAGTCCAAGCGAGAGATAACCAGAGCATGTACCACTCTGGTGAGACAGTCTGCAGGCAGGTAGGGTCTCATCCTGCATAGCAGATGGAGCTGATAAACAGCTGCCCTGGACACAGAATTGACCTGCGCCTCCATGGACAGCTGTGAGTCCAAAATGACTCCCAGGCTGCGCACCTCGTCCTTCAGGGGCACAGTTACCCCATTCATGACCAGGGAGTCCTCCACACCCACCCGCCTCCTGTCCCCCAAAAACAGTACTTCTGTCTTGTCAGGATTCAACCTCAATGTGTTAGCCGCCATCCATCCTCCAACCGCCTAGGTTAGCAGTGACAATAATTGGAAAATAGAATCGCTCTGCCCATATATGCCTGCATTCGCCCCATAGGACGCACACACATTTCCCCTTCATTTTTGGAGGGGGAAAAGTCGTCCTATAGAGCGAAAAATACAGTACTTGTGCACTTCGCAAAAAAATAATAATAAGGTATTTCAGAACCTTCTAAAATATTTTATCGGTGTTCCTTTCTAACAATCCTACATCAGATATCCAGAGGGGCGTTAATCTGATTACGTGTTGCAATTCCAGATTTTGCAAAAGTGTGCAGCTGCTCTGTAGCCTGCAAGAAAGGATTCCTTCCTTTGACACATCCTTTGTGCCAAGCTTAGGCAAAAGGCTTCATGCTGGACAGGGAAATCTTTCCGTTCAATATTAAGAAGCTAAACTTTGCATGTTACTCTGTTAGCTGTGGCGCTCACTGGCTGCCTTCTGATTTGCAGGGATTAGGAGTCCTATCAGTGAGTCATAACTTCTGACTTGGTAACATTATCTACCCCCCCCACCTCTCTTTGCATCCCTAGGCACTTCTGCTGACTTCTGTTGACTTTGTAATATAACCTAGCCTCTTGACATTGTTATATAATTCCCAGAGACTTTTGCAATGGAAAAGGCTCTTGCAATGAAGCAGATACGTAATTAAGTTTCACAGGCGTTCTTGTTTTCTCCTGCATTTTCTCCTCCTTTCCCTTCCACTTCTTTTGACACTATCGTTAAATACTAGAAAGACGCCCCTTGTGGATTGTGAACTGTCAGAGAGGCGGGGCTCACTAGTTCCCAGGCCAATTAATCCCTGGTTCTTCCCACTCCAGACTGATTTTATGCAGATATGATCTCTGTGTTTGTACACACACGTTTAACCCTGATGAAGTGTTTCCAACTTCACTGAAGGTGAATTAGCCTTTCAAGCGTATCAAGTGTCAAGGGATTAACAGCTCCCTCACTCACATTTATTAAAAACCAAGTCTGGGCTGAAATGGCCCCCTCCCTGCTTCTACGGCCCCATTTTCAGGCTGTGGGATGGCAGCATAGTGATTGTCAGACATATGAAAGGTGATTGTTTTAATAATAATAATAAATTTTATTTATATCCCGCCCTCCCCAGCCGAAGCCGGGCTCAGGGTGGCTAACAACAGTAAAATAATACAACATTCTAAAATCATTTAATTATAAAATTAATTCAAATCAAATTGATGGCAACCATTGGGCTAGAGTTCTGTGAGGATTACAGAAGGAGGGGGTCAGGCTGTGCCTTGGCCAAAGGCCTGGTGGAACAGCTCTGACTTTCAGGCCCTGCAGAAAGATGTCAAGTCCCGCAGGGCCCATGTCTCTTGTGACAGAGCGTTCCACCAGATCGGGGCCACGGCTGAAAAGGACCTGGCTCTGGTTGAGGCCAGCCTAACCTCTCTGTGGCCCGGGACCTCCAAGCAGTGGCGTAGCATGGGTTGTCAGCACCCGGGGCAAGGCAAGTAATTTGCGCCCCCTAACCCGTGGATTTGCGCCCCCTAACCCTACAAATCTATGCCTATGAATGATGGTCCCTCTCTCTCTCTCTTTCTCATATTCCAATTGATTCCCATTTCCGCCGATCAATCCCCGAAGCTCTCACCCAGCGAAATTCGTGCGTAATTACGCTTCGCCATCCCTAATCCTGCCGCTTCCACCGGGAAATCATGACTGTGCGTTTCTCCTCTCCAAACTTTCCCCGGCCCTTTGCCGGCCGGCGCAGCCCTTTTGGCTACGAGCTCCCCTCCTTCTCTGCCCGCTTCCGACCCCACCTCCCCGTCCAGCCTCCCTACCTCCTGAAAAAAGGCGCCGGCGCCGAGCAGGACACCCCCCCACGGCCATCGGAGAGAGGCGGGGCCGAGGGAGGCGAGCCAATAGGCGAGGCGGGGCGGGGTAGGTGGCCACGGGGGCGGGCGCTGCCGCAGTCCTCAGGTGGGCAAGGTAGAAGCAGGCGGAGGCATAGGGGCGGGCCAAAGGCATGACGCAGCTGGGCCCTCTGGACTCGCGCCCCCACCCAGATGTTGCGCCCGGTGCGGCCGGCACCCCTGGCACCCCCCACGCTACGCCACTGCCTCCAAGATGTTTTTGTTTGAAGACCGTAAATTCCTCTGTGAGACATACCAGGAGAGGCGGTCCCGTGGGGACCTTGTACCGAGTTTCCCAGCTACCTGCCTTCCCCTCAGAACAGCCTCTGTGAACAGTGCTATAGGCTGACACAGCATACCCCCATGGGGCAATAGGGACACAAATATGTGATGTTTTGACAGCTGCTGGTCATCCAAAAAGAGCCATTGCCAGAAGTCTGATGGCGGTGAGAAAGAGGGGGGAGTCTGACACAGGGAAAAGCAGGCCAGCTGCCCACTTTTGGTCCTTAATCCCAACTCCATCACCCATGCAAACCGAAAGTGAAATTTTGGCTCGCTTCTATTTTTTTATAGTCCCAGGCAGGCACCAGAGGCAGACGGTTATCAAGCTCAAAGTCACAATGCCCCATTATTTATGAATAGTTAAAACCTAGGAGCCTGGTTTACAAATGAATATATTGGACAGCAGCCAAACCTAATAGTAGAATCATAGAATCATAGAGTTGGAAGAGACCACAAGGGCCATC
>JAXCMG010000101.1:784192-801046 GCA_034642415.1 Podarcis siculus
ATTATTATTATTATTATTATTATTATTATTATTATTATTATTATTATTTATACCCCGCCCTCCCCAGCCAAGGCTGGGCTCAGGGCGGCTAACAAGCAATATTAAAAACAAGTTGAATGAATACAACTTAAAAACAAGATTAAAATACAACATTAAAATATTGAAACATTAAAATATTAAAATGCAGCCTCATCACAGGAGGAGAAAGGAAAAGAAAAAAGAAAGGGAGGGAGGGAGAGCTCCAAGCCAAAGGCCAGGTGGAACAACTCTGTCTTAGAGGCCCTATGGAAAGAAATCAGATCCTGCATAGCCCTGGTCTCATGAGGCAGAGGGTGTTGCTATTTATGGACCTTAAGGTCCTCCATGGGGCATACCAGGAGAGGCGATCCCATAGGTACGAGGGTCCTAGGCCGTCAAAACCAGCACCTTAAATCTGACCCAGTACTCCACCGGGAGCCAGTGCAGCTGGAAAAGCACTGGGTGAATATGCTCCCATGGCAGAGACCCCGTGAGGAGCCTCGCTGCAGCATTCTGCACCCGCTGGAGTTTCTGGGACAGCTTCAAGGGCAGCCCCGCGTACAGCAAATTACAGTAGTCAAGCCTGGAGGTGACCGTCGCATGGATCACTGTAGCCAGATCTGGATTCATTCAAAGTAGCCAGGTTTTCCTTTACCACCTCTTTTCCTATCTTGGGCTGCTACTAGCAGCTGGTTAGGCACTGTCCGAAATCCTCCAGCATATTCTCAGACCAGGTTCTAACCCCAAGGAATCTTCCTACCCAGCTGCTCCATCCAGTGGCTGGAATAAGAAAACGGCACACTATGCCCTTTGACAGCAGCTCTCAGCACTGTGTGGTTAAGTCAAATGGAGCTACGAAAGAACCGTGCTATTCAAGACAGTTCAGCAATAGCTTGGAAACCCACAAAGCACAGAGCTTTTATGCTTATTGCACTAAGTGCTTGTTCAAAGCAGGGGTCCTTTTTATCACCAGTTAAGGAAACTGTGGTGGCATTAAGTGGAGTTAAGCTGCAAGGGTATTAGCTGGCAAATGTGTGTAAAATGAAAGGTCACTTAATTCAATAGAGAATACACTTTGGTCTTGCTGACATTTGAGGAGCAGTCTGAAGCCCAGCTTTGGTACAAGCAACCTGTCTCTCTCAGGTTCACTGCCAGTGTAAAAATCTTGCTCACACAGACAGGACAAAGTGCTCCAGCATTACTCCAGTTTGTTACAGAATACACCAAACTCTAACACTTCACCCTCCTGCTTGCCTGTCTTCTAAACAAGGGTTGCCGCTGAATTTATCCAAATCAAAGCGCCGAGGTTCCAGCTTAGGTAAAACATGGGAGGAATTTTGAGAGAGGTTAAAGGTATTTCAGTAAGACTATGAAAATTTCACATACCCTAAAAATTGTCACACGCTGAATTTCACCGAAAGCAAATCTTCAAGAAGAATTTGAAGGTTCTTGCTCAGAGCCAGACAAAACATTGAAGTAATTGCAACTGCATTTCCCTAATGTCATTCAGATGCATATATAGATCCAGCCTTGTTCTTTACAGGTGCCAAAGCCATAAAGGGTGGGTTTTTTAGTAGAGTAAATATTAATTTTAAAAGCTCAGGATAAACAAGCATCCGCCCAAGTCTGTGCACTGCCTTTGACGATTCTGATGTTTTTATGGAAATGTAATTTTAATTCCAAGCCACAGTATTCAACTTCAGCAAAAAAAAAAAGTAGTTTTATGCTACTTTAATAGAGCAGTCAAAATAAACAGGTCCAAAACCACAGCTTACAAATGAAGACATATCCTCCTCCCATTTCCTCAGCTAACGAGAAACAAAGACTTCATTGTTTGCACTTACCTATTTTGAATGTTGGTGACTGAGCTTGAGCAAGTTATTACGCTCTCAGGTAAGAAAGTCTGGCTTCTGTTGTCGGGGATTTCTGACCACTCATTCCAATCTTTGTGACTGAAATGAGGCCACTGGGCAGGAAAAGGTTCTTCAGCATGCTTGGAGGGTGCCGAGGTACAAAATGGGACAAATCGAACCCAAGGGAGGAAGCCCTACAAAACAGCCCAAAGAGGACTGGACATACTTAGCAGCCTCAGAGAACTGAGAATCAGTAGGAAAAGAAAACTGGTGTGTGTGTGTAGGAATGGAATCAGTGGAATGGCTGTCTAGAGATGGGTGGTGAAATTAGATGTGACCACAGAAGGCCAGGAAGCTGCAAAACATCTGACAGGTTGTCAGGAAAGGCTGGCTGACAGGCAAGGGGTGCAAGAGAGGATGAAGAGACACAAAGGACTACTTGAAAATGATTTAACTCCAAGCAGACTTGCTAAGGTGCATAAGACTGAATCGGATAAGTGCTGGAGATGCAATGAGGTCGAGGGTACTTTCTTTCATATGTGGTGGACCTGTAAAAGGGTAAAAGAGTATTGGGGAGGGAATTATAATGAATTGAAAAGAGTGTTTAAAAGCACTTTTCCAAAACAAAAAACGAAACCAGTGTCCTTTTCGTTTGGGAAAACTCAGATGGAAATTCCCAGGTGTCAAAAAAGGTTATTTATGTATACCACTATGGCAGCCCATGTTTTATTATCCCCCAAATGGAAAAGGAGTGAGGTCTCAACCAAAGAAGAATGGCAACTTAAACTGACTTTGAGAAGACTTTTTCAAGACATCTGAAGGCAGGTCTGTTTAGGGAAGTTTTTAATGTTTGAAGTTTTTTTGTGCTTTTTATTTTCTGTTGGGAGCCACCCAGGGTGGCTGGGAAAACCCAGTCAGATGGGCAGGGTATAAATAAATTATTATTATTATTATTATTATTATTATTATTATTATTAAATTTATTTATACTCCGCCCTTCCCAGCCAAGGCCAGGCTCAGGGCGGCTAACAAGCAATAATAAAAACAAGTTGAATGGATACAACTTAAAAACAAGATTAAAATACAACATTAAAATATTGAAACTTTAAAATGAAACATTAAAATGCAGCCTTATTATTATTATTATAATTATTATTACTGATGGAATATGCACAGTTTGTGGATCTAACTTACAGTACATAATAAAAGAACAAGAAGAACATTCATTTAAAGAAGATTGGAAAATGCTTATTGAATATATGGGGGGAATTGTGTACTCTTGAAAACGTTGGCAGCATTAAGATAAATTCAACAGTGTAAATAAGTTTTGATGGAAGTAATAATGGAATACTGAATGGTTTAGTTTATATAAAATATGCAGGGATTTATGCTATGCAAAATGAACCATGGAAAGAGAAGAAGGGAAGAAGGGAAGTCAAAGATTGTCTAAATGAATATTCTAAATTGTAAAACAGAAAATTTCATTAAAAATTATATAAAAGAGACACAGAGATATGAACATGGCTGCCCACAGTGTTTACACAGAAGCAACCATGTTTTCTCCTGGAAGTGTGGGGCAGGAAGGAGCTCCACTTGGCAGCCACTCAAAAAACTGGGTAAACAGTTTTAAAGCAAAAACCTACTGGTGGTGGTGAAACAGAGGCAG
The DNA here is from genome assembly GCA_034642415.1 of Podarcis siculus. NCBI lineage: Eukaryota > Metazoa > Chordata > Lepidosauria > Squamata > Lacertidae > Podarcis > Podarcis siculus. The sequence continues at coordinate 787,730 of JAXCMG010000101.1, forward strand.
TCTTCCAGACTACAGATTCCAAAGCACACCATTGATTCAATCCAGGTCATGATCCGCCCGGATCACATCAAGCGTGTTGAGTTTGGAATCCAGATTGGGCAGAGACCTCTTCCAACTCTTTGCATCACAAAATCACAAGAAGTCTTGTGATTCAGATCTAGTAAAGAAAAAAGGGGATCATAATGAACGCGGGTGGTGCTGTGGGTTAAACCACAGAGCCTAGGACTTGCCGATCAGAAGGTCGGGGGTTCGAATCCCTGTGACGGGGTGAGCTCCTGTTGCTCGGCCCCTGCTCCTGCCAACCTAGCAGTTCAAAAGCACAAAGTGCAAGTAGATAAATAGGTACCGCTCTGGTGGGAAGGTAAACGGCATTTCCGTGCGCTGCTCTGGTTCTCCAGAAGTGGCTTAGTCATGCTGGCCACATGACCCAGAAGCTGTACTCTGGCTCCCTCAGCCAATAAAGCGAGATGAGCTCCGCAACCCCAGAGTCGGCCACGACTGGACCTAATGGTCAGGGGTCCATTTACCTTTTCCTATTGAATTGGCATGATTTTTATATAGGGGGACCCCTCCCACACAATAACTGGCTCTGCACTGCTCTAGACACCAACTAAAGTTTACATTGGTGTCTAGAGTAGTGCAGAGCTAATATTCAGGGTGGGAGTTGATTTCACTGGGTAGGAAGGGGCAGGAGGAAGATGGGAAAACAGTCCAATTTGTTTAAGGCATCTTTCTGTTCCTTTCTAAGGTTGGAAAGCTAAGTTGCAATGCTAGCGATGCCGACTGAGATGGTAGAGCCAGGATCTTTTACTTAAGCATGAATTTTTCATTTGAAAACAGAGGGCAGAAAGTTCTGAGTGCTATTTTCAGTTGAGAATCCTGCGATGCTGGTTGCCAGTCTACACATTTTTCTTAGAAGTCCCATCAGGTGTTCAATGGGCTTGTTCTCTTAAGCGTATTAATTAAAAATAAGGGGTTTTAAAGTACAGCGGGGCTGCAAGGCAAACGTTCTGAAAATGCCTAAACCAGAAATTAGCAACAGTAATTCCTTTGGATAGTACTATATGCTGTAATCGTGCATACAACTGGTTTGCAAGGACCTCAAGTGCAATGATCTAATTCTACCTCTATATTCAGCTGTAGGTTCAGCGTGTGCAGAACTCTGACAACAAGAAAGGTGTCGTGTTCTCTAACCTCCGTTGGCCCTCTGGCTCAGAGGAAGATGCAGGAAGAGGAGACCATCTCCGCAGAACCATCCCTACACCCCCTTACAGGCCTAAGGGTGTGACTTCACTTGACTGCTTCAACCCAAGATGGCTTTCCCATTGTAGTCCACACCATAGCTGTCAACTTACAGATTTGAAAATAAGAGACCAGCAGCCTGGAAAATATGGGATCAGCAGCCAAAATAAGGGATTTTGGTTTAGCTTATGCAGAAATCCGGCACTGATGGAGCCAGGCTGCTTTGGCTGCGACTGACTGTGTTTTGCAGGGGGTTGGACTAGATGATCCTAAGGGTCTACGACTCCCACCAAAGAAGAGGGGCAGACAAAACTGATGAACGACGTTGAGATGGCAAAGCTTACAGGCAGAATTAGAAACCAGGAAGAGGACCTCTTTAATAAAGAATGGGGAAAGTTTATAATTTAGTTGAAAAGCTATTGTAAAGAGTTACATACATTGGTAGGATTGACAGAAAACTTGTAGTAAAAATTTGAACTATGGATGGACAAATGATTTATAAAAATAGAGTTATGAAAGGGATGCAGAGGGGGAAATCACTACATTAAGATGCTGCACTGGTTGGAGGGTATGCTAAGCAGCACGTCGGGGCTGCCGTCGTCCTGGCGTGAGGAGTTCCATCGGCCTTTCCCCGCCCAAGAGAGAGGGGGGGAGGGAGAGAGACTTTCGCCCACGCCACCCGCGAGCCCGGCATGAGGCGGTTGCGGCGCCACAGCGGCCGCTGAAGTGCCGCCCTTCTGCGTCCCTCCCCATCCCCTCCTCTTCCTCCTCCCTCAGGCCGCCTCCTCAGCCACTACCACTCCCGCCTCTGGCTTCCCCTGGCAGCGCGACAGAAGTCTCGCAAGAGAGGGGCTGCCTGCCCGCCCACTGCCACCCATCTCCTCACAATGCGCCCCTGAGGGGGAAAGGGAGAGACAGAGATGCGGCAGCTCGTGCGCGTGCTCTCTCTCACGGCGGAGGACCCTGAGCCACTGCTTCCCTCCCGAGCCGGGCGAACATGAAACCCAGGAAATTTAAGGGACATCATCAATAAGGGACAGCAGTGGGACATGGCACTGGGATAAGGGAGTGTCCCGCCAAATAAGGGACGGTTGACAGCTATGGTCCACACTGCCTCTATGGGGTAGGAACCAGTGGCTGGAGAATCAGGCATTTTAAGAAACAAAGGGCACTTCCAGGCTGCCACTATTTTGACATACCAGCAAATTCGGATCTCACAAATAAAATGGGTTGGGAGGACTTGCATGACAAACATTGTCCCCCAACATTGGGTTTTTTATTTATTTATTATTATTTTGCACCAAGAAGAGTTATACACTGGAAAGTGGGGACAACATTTGCTTTGATGCAACCAGTGAAGGTGGTGAAGGTCCTGTGTGAGTGTCTGGAGGCAGTTAGAGGATGGATGGCAGCTAACAAATTGAGGTTGAATCCTGACAAGACAGAAGTACTGTTTTGGGGGGACAGGAGGCGGGCAGGTGTGAAGGACTCCCTGGTCCTGAATGGGGTAACTGTGCCCCTGAAAGACTAGGTGTGCAGCTTGGGAGTCATTTTGGACTCACAGCTGTCCATGGAGGCGCAGGTCAATTCTGTGTCCAGGGCAGCTGTTTACCAGCTCCACCTGGTATGCATGCTGAGATCCTACCTGCCTGCAGACTGTCTCGCCAGAGTGGTGCATGCTCTAGTTATCTCTCACTTGGACTACTGCAATGTTGCCTATGTGGGGCTACCTTTGAAGGTGACCCAGAAATTACAACTAATCCAGAATGCAGCAGCTAGACTGGTGACTGGGAGCGGCCACTGAGACCCCATAACACCGGTCTTGAAAGACCTACATTGGCTCCCAGTACGTTTCCAAGCACAATTCAAAGTGTTGGTGCTGACCTTAAAAGCTCTAAACGGCCTTGGTCCAGTATACCTGAAGGAGCGTTTCCACCCCCATCGTTCTATCCGGACACTGAGGTCCAGCGCCGAGGGCCTTCTGGCGGTTCCCTCACTGCAAGAAGCCAAGTTACAGGGAACCAGGCAGAGGGCCTTCTCAGTAGTGGCACCTGCCCTGTGGAACGCCCTCCCACCAGATATTAAAGAGAGCAACAACTACCAGACTTTTAAAAGACATCTGAAGGCAGCCCTGTTTAGGGAAGCTTTTAATGTTTGATGCATTACTATATTTTAATATTTTGTTGGAAGCCGCCCAGAATGGCTGGGGAAGCTCAGCCAGATGGGTGGGGTATAAATAATATATTATTATTATTATTATTATTATTATTATTATTATTATTATTATGTCATCTAGTGGGTCAACCGCAGGTTCGGAGTAGCCAGGGGGCCTCAGAGATCTCTCCCAGCTGCTGAAGCGAGTTCTCCTTGGGTCAGTTTCAGCCGGAAACTGCTACAGTGATCTGTCCAGAGTCTTCACATACTGTGCTGGACCTCTTGTGTCTTGATTCTACTCTATGAGATGTACTCTGTCCTTCCCATAAATGCTACAGATTCAAGCTAGCCTCTCCTAAGAGCTTTGAGCTGAGCTGGGAAAGGACACAAACATTTCTTCTGCATTTCTTTCTAGCCAGCAACATTATCAATTATTAGCATTATTATTGCCTTGAGAACAATAATAAAGAATTTAATCACTGCCACCACGTCCCTCGACGGGATTTGGTGTTATAGTTTCTAATCTGGATCAACTTGATTATAAATTGTGTGTCAGTGTGCTAAACATTCCTTCTGCGTTTTTTTTAGCATTCTTTATCAACTGCATTTGAAAATGGTAATAGCAAAGAGATCTGTGTGTGTGTGTGTCAGGTACAGGTTTTTTGGTTGTGCTTAAGATTACACCCAAGGGGCGTGGGTGGCGCTGTGGTCTAAACCACAGAGCCTAGGACTTGCCGATCAGAAGGTTGGCGGTTCGAATCCCCGTGACGGGGTGAGCTCCCGTTGCTCGGTCCCTGCTCCTGCTAATCTAGCAGTTCAAAAGCACGTCAAAGTGCAAGTAGATAAATAGGTACCGCTCCGGCGGGAAGGTAAACGGCATTCCGTGCGCTGCTCTGGTTCACCAGAAGCGGCTTAGTCATGCTGGCCACATGACCCAGAAGCTGTACGCCGGCTCCCTCGGCCAATAAAGCAAGATGAGCACCACAACCCCAGAGTCGGCCACGACTGGACCTAATGGTCAGGGGTCCATTTACCTTTAAGGTGCTACTGGAAGAAATTTTTTTATATTGTAAAGTAACTTCTTCCATGGGGATCCCTCCACCCTTTTTTGTTTTTTTCTTTTTTACAGATCAAGAAGTGCAGGCAACCAAGGAGGCTCCAGAGTGCTGAAGAAATGATTAAATTGAAAAAAGAACACAAACCCCGTCCTCAAACCACTGCACAACAATAAAGATGAAGAGGAAGAAGCAGAAAAATGAAAGCATCTTTCATAAGGGAGACGACTTTTGGAGACTTTCAAAAAATTGGAGAACGTAATTTCACACGGCACTAATATTAATACATGCAGTTGAGCCCAGTGAACAGGTCATTATATACATTATATACATATAAATATACATTTATACAGAAACCAGAAGCATTTCTATTGGGCATTGTGGGGAGTGATATAAATAGAAAGGAATGTAAGCTCTTTTTATATGCAATAAGAGCAGCAAGAATATTATTGGCCCAAAAATGGAAGCAAGAAGAGTTACCGTCGATTGAAGAATGGAGGATGAAGTTAATGGACTATGCAGAATTAGATAAACTAACAGGAAGGATTCGAAACCGGCGAGACCAGAAATTCACGGAAGACTGGAGTAAATTTACAGACTATTTGAAAAGTAATTGTGAAGAACAGACGACGTTTGTAGGGTTGCAAGAAGTTTTGTGAGGAGTATTATTAGAAGTATTGTAAAAATGGATAAGGGGGAGGATGATTTGTTAAGAGATGTAAAGGCAATATGAAGTTAAGAAATGCATAAGAAGTGGTTAAAACGGTGGATCATCAGAGGTGCTGATGGAAGTCTAAAAATATTGTATAAGTGATAAGTTTTGTGGTACATTTTATAATATATATGTTAAAATCAATAATTATAATTTATATGTTAAAATCAATAATTATAATTTATATGTTAAAATCAACAAAAATTATTATTAATAAAAAAGGAACAGGTCATCCTGGACTGCAGAAGATAATTTCAAGGGGGTCTGTCCTCAGCTGCCATGTTACTGAGCAGGCAATGTTTCCCTTTCTCCCAGTCCTGACCTTTTTTGCTCGTAATTTGAGAAAAAGGAAAAGATCAGCATGGTTTGACAGAACAGTGAAGGGCAGGCGGATTACACCCAAGGATGACAATGGACCCATCTGCTGACAGTAGCGGCACCAGCTCTCAGGGGTCACATGCCAGGCAGGGTGTTGAGAGGTGTCTTGGCCGACCTATTCAATTTGACCACTGCTGCTTCGAGGTAGGAGAAGCTGCCTCTGGAGGCTGAGCTGGGAGAAGCCATAAATACTGTTTTGTTCTGTATCAGTTACATACATAGAGCTCTGCCCAATCATGTAAGCTAATACTCTGCCAGATTGTTTCAGACTTGCTGGAGCCTTGCTCAGGTTACCACGGAGCACTTCGGTTCTGCGAAGTGTGCTCTTCGTCAGCTGCAAATTGCACTTGGTATTTCATGACCATGCAAATTTTGGCCAGCCACAACAATGATGACCTGGTTCAACCTCGAAGAAAGATGGTTGGATATACTGGTGCATAAGACAAATTGTCTCACCTTTATTCTTGTAGATCATGGATAGGCAAACTAAGGCCGGGGGGCTGGATCCGGCCCAACTGCCTTCTTAATCCAGCCCGCAGATGGTCCAGGAATCAGCGTATTTTTACATGAGTAGAATGTGCCCTTTTATTTAAAATGCATCTCTGGGTTATTTGTGGGGCATAGGAATTCATTCATTATTATTTTTCCAAAATATAATCCGGCCCCCCACAAGGTCTGAGGGACAGTGGACCGGCCCCCTGCTGAAAACGTTTGCTGACCCCTGTTGTAGATAAACCTCTGCTTTAGGTTGTTTACATACTGTCTTCTGTTATATATTATTTACTACAAAGGTATGTCTTAATTATGCATTCTCAACATATTTTTAATTTTAATTTTCCTTATTCTACTTGTTCATTCAGTGCAGTTCTGTTACAACTGATTTTGACAGCTCGATGACTAAGCTTTTTAGGAACGAAACGTCAGATTACTGGAACACCATCCAAGCACTGAACCACAAGTGGACTCTGTTTACTGCGTTTGCTATTTTTTAAGATAAAACCTATTTGGGAAAGAAACTGCTTTTGCCATTTTCATGGATGCTTATTGTTTGTTTATGGATCGTTGCCTTGGTGATATTATCTTGGATCTCTAGCCAGCTGCTGGGCCATGTGTACCAACACGTAATGTAAAATCTTTACTAGATAAAGTTGAAAGTGCAGGAGATTCAGAGAGATGGAGCAGAGAGAGGACCTAAGGTCAGGCATCACCATGTTAGGACCACGCCCAGCCAAACAGAAGGCTTTTGCAAAGGTGTTCAGAACCTGGCTGGAGACAAATCAGGAGCAGCTTAAAGACTCCAAGCAGTGTGAAGCTGGCTTGACAAACAATAAAAATCAAAGAGTTTAAGTTTAAGGAAAAAATAAGATAGAACAAAGCCTTAACGGGATGCCGGCTACAAACCTCGTTTCACTGAACTATTCCGTTTCCTCAGAAGGAAATAGAAAAATCATAAACATTAAATGACCAAAATTCACAAGAAGGGGGCAGAAGTCTTTAACATCAGCAGCAACATCTAGACCATGGGAACGTTTCAGCCCTGTTCTTGAGTTTGTTTAAAATCTAAAACAGCTTATCTTGTATTCCTTTCTTTGAATTTGTGCTATTTAGGTTTTTTTAATCCTTTTTGTAAAGGCAACACTACCTTTGAGTCCTCAGTCCTTTATTGCTGCGCTTTGCTTCACCTAGATCAACCCAAGATTATAAATACTTCAGAATTTTTGGGAGTTCTACCCCCTTCTTGTGAATTTTCATTTAACGTTTATGATTTTTCTATTTCCTTCTGAAGAAACTGAATAGTTCAGTGAAACAAGGTTTGTAGCCGGCATCCCGTTAAGTCTTTGTTCTATCTTATTTTTCCCCTTAAACTCTTTGATTTTTATTATTTAGTTTATTTTCATAAGATAATATTCCTAATCGATTACTTCTTGTTTCAGGGATTTTCACGGTATTTCATTTGTTTTCTGCAATTTCTCGGTTCTGTGACTGTCTTTTTTCTACTGGCTTGACAAACAGTGCATCAGACAGTACCATCTTACAACAAAGTGCAGGATACGTATGCATTTTCCAGAATATGCTGTGTTCATGGATTAATAACCCAGCACTGGAAATGCAGTAAGGGAACATTAAACAGGAGTGTGGAAACAGCCTACTGTTGTGGTCATGACCATGGTCATCCTCGTTAGCAATAACAATATGAGAAAAACCACAAAATTAATATACTCCAGAATTTTGCAAAGTCCTGCCTAATAATAATAACAACAAGAATAAATATAATTCTACTTTATCATGCAAGATTGGTGCATGTACACTATAATTTGTATTACATGACAGAAAAAAGCAACCTGCACCTTTCATAAAATTTAACACATAAAATGTAACTGGCAGATACCTCCCCTTATCAGGGGTCGACACTGTTTATTGCAGTGTGGCGTTATAAAGAGATACCAGCATTCCTGAAGGCCATTAATTAATTAAAACAAAATATTAAACCCACAGGTTGTGGTAACTTGTCCGCCTTTGCTGTTTGGAGTTCCTGAGCAAAGGGCTCTTTGGAACCCAGATTTCTAGAAATGAAATAAAAATGGTGGACTGAAACAAAATGGCTCAGGTGGAAGCAGGTGAGGAACAGTGTGAAGAGAGGACCTCCAAGAACACCTGAAAGCCACACTCACTGAAAGGTAAGAGCAAGCATCCCCAACCTTCGGCCCTCCAGATGTTTTGGACTACAATGCCCATCATCCCTGACCACTGGTCCTGTTAGCTAGGGATCATGGTAGTTGTAGGCCAAAACATCTGGAGGGCAGCAGGTTGGGGATGCCTGGGTAAGAGGGGAAGGCACAAAGAAATAGCCACACTGAAACTTTCTGTGCTGCCATTCGGATATTTCATGAAACTCACATTTTCCACATGAGCGGGGCAAAACAGGAAGAAAAGGCAAGGTAGAATTGCAAAACGGGGGCAATATAAAGCAGCATTTCACCTGCTGTATATATTGGGGATGTGGTTAGGTTTTTTGCATTTTATTACTGTGCTTCTGCAATTCTGCAAATGGTCCTCACTGACCTGGCGCAAAAACCCCTTCTTATCTGGAAGAGCCCTGGCTGCCTAGATAAAACACTCAGGCCATAATCCCACACACCCTTACCTACTGAACTCATTGAGGCTTTCTTCTGAGTAGACACAAATAAGGTTATTTAGTTATTTGCTTGATGCAAGCAGAGCCTCCAGCGCATCACATTCTGTCAGGTAGAGAAAGCAATGCCCTAGTAGACTTGCAGGGCTGCTGAGTCACAAAAGGCGGAACTGACCGCAGTGGGAAGACAAGTGTGGCTACTGTTGAGCGCTGGTCAGGCACACAGCTGCTTATAAACACCGCTGCTAAAGTAGGAGCATGTGAAACCGCAAGGCCAATTTCTGAAAAGCTGCCTGTGTCTAGAAACTGGGTTCGGTAATGGAATGTTCTTGAATGGTGTAAATTTCTTTGCCAACATAGCTGATGTTTATACAAATGAATAAAGAGCTGTATCATCAGGAATGACTTTCAGTTTTAAACAAGGCACACTTTTTCCAGCTGCAAAACACACCCCATAATGCTCGAAGTCCTGCGTAAACCAATAATAAATATGGCAATGAAAACTGATATTACCAAAATGAGACAGGTTTTTTTGGGGGGGGGTTATAAACTTTCTAACATAATTTAATTGCAATTTGAAAATATAGTAGAACTTGGGGGAGTAGATTGAAGGAGATTTTATCTTAGGTGCCTTAAAATTTTAGTGTCTCCCCCCCCAAAAAAACCCCCAACCTAGACCTATAATTCCTCCCCACCTCAAAATTGGGGGAGGGAGTCTGCCAAATTCCAGTCAGAGAGGTACAGTAGTTTTTGTACAGGAGATGGCTTCAGCAAGTTTGAGTAAGTTGAAACACTATGCTAAAGAATCACATTCCAAATTAAAATTAAAATAACAAAATAGAAGATGTAAGGGCTGGATAGAGCAGCAATATGAGGTGTGGTAATCCGGAAACACTGGATTTACCTTAAGAAACAGCTGCTGCTTCATCAACTCAGCATCCGAGTGAGAAAGGCAAAGGTAATGTAAAGGTAAAAGACCCCTAGACAGTTACGTCCAGTCAAAGGTGACTATGGGGTGCAACGCTCATCTCACTTTTCAGATGGAGGGAGCTGGCGTTTGTCCACAGACAGCTTTCTAGGTCATGTGGCCAGCAGGACTAAACCGCTTCTGGCGCAACGGGACACCGTGATGTAAGCCAGAGCTTGCGAAAATGCCGTTTACCTTCCTGCCACAGTGGTACTTATTTATCTACTTGCACTGGTGTGCTTTCGAACTGCTAGGTTGTCGTACAGGGAGGTGTCAAAGAATCAGGAACCTCACCTGTTCTCCAAGAATTCTCAAAGACTACAGAAAGGAGTTCTGAGATAACATCGACAAGCTCTTTTAATACCCTTGGGGGCAGCTCATCAGGCCCTGGAGCTGAGGCATAGCTAGGGGGGCTGGGGCGCATTGGGTGCCACACAATGGGGGGCGGCAATTACCGTGGGGCCTGCAGCACATGGAGCCACACGTCTCTCCTGGGAGCTCAGGCGCCTGCAGGCTCCGCGCTGCCTGAAACAGCAGCATGGGGCTTGCATCTGCCCACCACCTTCCCCTCAGCTACCCTATGGCTGAGGGTGAGGCGGTGGGCAGGCTCCATGGAGGCTCCACACACCCAGCTTGACCCACCCTGTGGGCAGCTTGCTGCCCTGGAGATCTGAATTCATTTAAAGTAGCTAGAATCTCAGGGGTCAGCAAACTCTTTCAGCAGGGGGCCGGTCTACTGTCCCTCAGACCTTGTGGGGGAATGGGGGGGATGAACAAATTCCTATGCCCCACAAATAACCCAGAGATGCATTTTAAATAAAAGCACACATTCTACTCATGTAAAAACACGCTGATTCCCGGACCATCCGCGGGCCAGATTTAGAAGGCGATTGGGCTGGATCCAGGCCCTGGACCTTAGTTTGCCTACCCAGGAGCTAGATGTTCCCTTACCACCTCTTTTCCTATCTTGGGCTGCAGCGCTACCCTTGCATTGTTTAATCTTTTGGGCCCTGCTTTCCTTTAGGGTGAAGACCACGCAAGGAAAACCCAACAACTATTAATTCAACAAGGGACGCGGGTGGCGCTGTGGGTTAAACCACAGAGCCTAGAACTTGCTGATCAGGAGGTCACCGGTTCGAATCCCCGCAACAGGGTGAGCTCCCATTGCTCGGTCCCTGCTCCTCCAAACCTAGCAGTTTGAAAGCACGTCAAAGTGCAAGTAGATAAATAGGTACCGCTCCGGCGGGGAGGTAAAAGGCGTTTCCGTGCGCTGCTCTGGTTCGCCAGAAGCGGCTCCGTCATGCTGGCCACATGACCCGGAAGCTGTATGCCGGCTCCCTCGGCCTATAAAGCGAGATGAGCGCCGCAACCGCAGAGTCGGCCACGACTGGACCTAATGGTCAGGGGTCCCTTTACCTTTACCTATTAATTCAACAAACTTTCAGCATTGCAGCTCCAATGAAGAGCAGGGTTCACATGACACCTTGTATCCGTTGCCTGTACCTGGGTTCATCTGCTTGTGGGAAAAAGCCTACACATGTTGATTTTTGAAACCTGAAGGAAGAGGTCTTTTGCTCATGTGTTGCTCCAGCCTTGCATTCTCTCCAGGTGGCTTTGAGCCTGAGCAGTTTCTCCCCAGGGACAGCCTCTCCGTGTCTTTGTTCTAGCAGCTGCTACCAACCAGCCACGAGATCAAGTGAAATAGTGAGAGAGAGATGAAACGGGAAAGTTGAGCGGAGCTCAGGCACAGACAACAGGCTCATCCGGACTTCCTTTTGTGCAGTGTTTCTAGGCACAGGTCCCCACTTCAAAGCTCTATGTTCAGGAATCGCCTCCCCCCCCCCCAGCTTTCCCTGCGAAAATTCACTCTTTAAAGCTGGAGTAAACTTTAATTCGATGAAGAATTGATGCTTTTGAATTCTGGTGCTAGAGGAGACTCTTGAGAGTCCCATGGACTGCAAGAAGATCAAACCTCTCCATTCTGAAGGAAATCAGCCCTGAGTGCTCACTGGAAGGACAGATCCTGAAGCTGAGGCTCCAAGACTTTGGCCACCTCATGAGAAGAGAAGACTCCCTGGAAAAGACCCTGATGTTGGGAAAGATGGAGGGCACAAGAAGAGGACGACAGAGGACGAGATGGTTGGACAGTGTTCTCGAAGCTACGAACATGAGTTTGACCAAACTGCGGGAGGCAGTGGAAGACAGAAGTGCCTGGTGTGCTCTGGTCCATGGGGTCACGAAGAGTCGGACACTAAACGACTAAACAACAACAACAAACTTTAATGAATTGATGTTGGCTCTAATTGAGCTTTAAAGAGAGGTTTCCTGTGGAAAGGGGTGGGGTAAAATAAAAAAGGGCACTCAGATGCAGAGCTCTAAGGTACAGACCAGTGCCGAGAAAGTATGGTGCAAAAGGGAAGTCCAGTCGAATGCCTCTGTTATCGTACATCTCAGGTCCTAAATGCCAACAACCCAGAAATAAATGCTCCAATTTTCGAACGTTTTTCAGAAGCCAAACATCCAACATGGCTTCCATTTGAGTGCAGGACTCCTGCAACCAATCAGAAACCGCGCCTCAGTCGTCAAATGTTTCGGAAGCCGAAGGGGCTTCTGGAACAGACTACGTTCGACAACCGAGGTTTATCTGTACTAAATTGTTCAGGGTCATTCGGACAAAAAGAGATTGTGAAGAGCTCCAGTAGGACATCTCCAAAGGTCAAATGCAATTCAGTGTAAAAAAGCGTACACTGGTACCTCTGGTTATGAACTTAATTCTTTCCAGAGGTCCATTCTTAACCTGAAACTGTTCTTAACCTGAGGTACTACTTTAGCTAATGGGGCCTCCCGCAGTTGCGCAATTTCTGTTCTCATCCTGAGGTAAAGTTCTTAACCTGAGGTACTACTTCCGGGTTAGCGGAGTCTGTAACCTGAAGTGTTTGTAACCTGAGGTGTTTGTAACCCGAGGTACCACTGTACAACAATGCATGTTGGGGCAAAAAGAAATCAATTTTACTCATGGGGCCAATGAAGATGTTGCAACAGCTATGAAAAAGGCAAATTCTATGCTAGGGATCGTTAAGATGGGAAAATAAAACTGCTGATGTTTAAATCATTTGCCAATATCAAAATGCGACCAAAATTATCAAGGGGATGGAGCAACTCTCCTATAAGGAAAGGGTGGAAGTTTGGGACTTTTTAGTTTAGAGAAAAGGTGAATAACAAGCAGGGCTGGGCGATATCTGGCTTTCAACATTGCAATATATCACCAGCTAAACATTGTGATAGACCAATATATCACAATATCTGAAATAAGAATGGAGCTATGTAGAGGCACTGACTGGCTTCACGTTTCCCCCCAAATTTTTGGATAGCACACACACACACACACACACACACACACTGTGATTCACAATATTGCCAGGTCAAAAATTATGAAACCGATATCACGATATGGACCTCAAACCGGTTTTGGACTATATATCGATATATTGCCCAGCTTGCAGAATAATCAAATGGGGAGAGTGGAGATGCAACGTCTTATCGAGTGATATGGGAAGTCAAAGAAAAACAACAATGGTAGCATGTGATGTTTGTAAGATGTACTGTATTATGTGAAAACCTAATAAGAAAAGAAGAAGAAGAAGAAGAAGAAGAAGAAGAAGAAGAAGAAGAAGAA
>JAXCMG010000101.1:829183-845790 GCA_034642415.1 Podarcis siculus
ATGATTCTATGATTCTATGATTCTATGATTCTATGATTCTATGATCTCTGCTGAATTTAAGATCTCTGCTGAATCACACCAAGTGTCCATCTAGTTCATCACTGAGAAGCTCAAACACAGGTCTAAACACAGGTCCCTGTGGAACGCCCTCCCATCAGATGTCAAGGAGATAAACAACTATACAACTTTTAGAAGACATCTGAAGGCTGCCCCGTATTGGGAAGTTTTTAATGTCTTATGTTTTATTATATTTTTCTATGTGTTGGAAGCCGCCCAGAATGGCTAGGGCAACCCTGCCAGATGGGCGGAATATTATTATTATTATTATTATTATTATTATTATTATTATTATTAAAGAGGCTAGCTCTTATGATTGTCTTCAGTACCTGGTATTCAGAGGTAGCCTCTGAACATATGGACCAAAGAAGAGGCCATATGTAGGTAGGGCTGAAGTTCCATTCATTCAGATATGCTGTTTCACATGCTGGCCAACCAGTTGCTTCTGGAAAGCCAACAAAACAGGCCACGCCTGCTCTTGCCCCCAAGGAACTGGTATATGGTGGCCGGCATATTGCCAAAGAACATGGTGTTCCACTTAGCTATCATAGTTTAATAGCCACAGACAGACCTCTCCTCCATGAAGCTGATTAAACCTTTTTCTAATGGCCCATCCCAGCATTTTGTGGTATTTATTATCTATTTGCACTGCAGTAAAACATTGGAGTTGGTTGAAGCCTGCAATAAAGGTATGCTCCTCAAATAAACTGCAGTCTAAGCAAAAGGTGGCAGACCATAGTTAAATATACAACAATGATGATGTCACAAAGTGACTGTGAGGGCATCAGAGAGACAACAACACAAAACTGATGACCAAGTTCATTGGTCTAAAGTACTTACTTTGGAATCATTCCAAACTTTAACAGAAATACTCTGGGAGTAAAATGAACACAACATATAGCACCAGCATTGGGCCCTTAATTAGGGGCAATGATGGAAAAATGATTTTAAGAAAGAGACCATAAGAGACCACCGTGGGTTATAATTGCTATGTCGTTCTCTCACATAAGGGACAATTATTGTTAAAGACCAGGCAGGTGAAGATGAAGTAATTACACATAAGATATCATTCATTATGGATAGGCCATAAAGACTATAAAATAGAATTTGAAATGGTTCTTATTTTACGCAGAGGAGAAATAGACAGCACTGTGACGCAAAGAACAAGGATCATGGTTCAGACTTCATAAATGTTTTGTTTGGATTGGTCCTTAAGGAAAGTGTGTTCCTAACCATGGTTGACCATTGATACTCCTCCTCGTGGGGATGCGGGTGGCGCTGTGGCCTAAACCACAGAGCGTAGGGCTTGCCCATCAGAAGGTCAGTGGTTCAAATCCCTGTGACGGGGTGAGCTCCCATTGCTCGGTCCCAGCTCCTGCCCACCTAGCAGTTTGAAAGCACTTCAAAGTGCAAGTAGATAAATAGGTACTGCTCCAGCGGGAAGGTAAACAACATTTCCATGCACTGCTCTGGTTCGCCAGAAGCGGCTTAGTCATGCTGGCCACATGACCCGGAAGCTGTACGCCGGCTCCCTCAGCCAATAGAGCAAGATGAGCGCCACAACCCCAGAGTCATCTGTGACTGGACCTAATGGTCAGGGGTACCTTTACCTCACGGGTTACCAATATATATATATATAGCAATTATTCAAACTATTATACACATTACTATAACCAAATATAAGATTGTCCCCTGATATCACAGGTAGGATCCAAAATTATTTGGAACAATATTGACTGAACGTTCCATATTAGCAGGTTATGAATCTTCCAGACTTCAAGGAATGGTTCCAATGCATCTCAAAAGCTTTAAAAAGGATCAAATTTAAATGCCATCGGGCCCAAAAGGTATTGTCTGAGCCGTTCTGTACCCTGCTCATCTCCTTAGTGGAACACAAAGAAATTACTTCAGTATTGACTCTTAATATTGTCCATCTTTATCATTTAAATTCTAAGGAGCAAGGTGGAGGAGGAACACCAGGTCATCTGTGTCTGATCATATTACCTTATTTTGATTCAGCAATCATAGAGATTAAGATGTAACACTCGCACAGGAGCAAAGGACCATTGCTTTGTTTTATGACTGCAGATCTATCACAACCCAATGTTCTCAACCTCATCCATCACCTCCTCCAGCAGCACAGCCCAGTGCCAATCACTAGCACACACAAAAGCTCTTTTGAAAGAATATAGATCAAGTAAGGGGAAAAAGGGAGCTAGCCCATTTCACTTTTACTACAGGCCTGTGGCCAAAGATTTGGTATCAATATGCTGGTTGAAATCTCTGCAGGTCTTCACCACTGTGCAGTTCCCCTCTCTGACCATGGTCTCCTTTCCCTCCCAGACTCCTGTCTTGCATTTTCCTCTTCCTCACATTTCCATGGTCCAATATCCCACCAATCTTGTTCGCTAGACCCCTTTTCTTGCCATCCATGTACTCCCAAAATCTCCCCAAGGGAAGGAACAGGAGAAAAACAGGACTCCAATAAACCAGTCACAGTATATCTGAATAAGATCCTTAAAAATTATCTTTAATAGATGCCAAGTATGAACAGACGATAAAAGTGACAGAAGCAAGTAAAATTGCATAGATGAAAACTATGCATTTTATATGTTTTAAATATAAACTCATAACATTTGCTGTCTCAAAAGTTGACAAACCAAACCATTTCAGCTATGGTTAAGTCAAATCAGCAGTAATATGACAATGAGGTACATACTTGACTCAAAGTGTAAGCAATTTGTAAATTACGGAAATCAATAGACCCATGTCAGCTTCCATGGTTTGTTGGCCTGATGGTGCACTTTTCTGCAAAGAACCATTCTGTGACCTTGCTCAACAGTAACACTGCATCGTTAAAATGAGAGGTATGTCAAAGAATCCATATACATTCCTACCCACAGCTGTTATTTACATAGTTTCAAACCAATGTGCTGGGGGGGGGAGTGTGTTTAAGAAATGTCTTGGAAAACCAAAGTTAAGTTCTAATGTATTCTTCTTTGCTAAATTTAGTCACAAAAATATCCTCTTTTTTTTTTTACTTTTGTACAAAAGTAAAATATACATTTGATTCCAGTCACATTTATAGAAATGCTACTGAAGCAACAATTTAATCAAATATAAATATACTCCCAAAGAATTCAGTTGTGTTCAAATGACAGCCGGACAGGGAAGACTTTAAAAAGTATAAATCATATATAGTGCGACTAGAGGAGTGGAACAACTGATCAACATAGATATGAACAAGGATTTGTTTTCCCAACAAAATCGGAGTAAAAATCTCAAATTGATTACAATTCTTTGAAAAAAGGCAAGGCATGCTATTTCCTGATCATACGCACATTTGTGGCCTAATTTATTCAGCACCCACAGAAAGAAAATGGGGGGGGGGGGTTACAGATATTTTTAAATCTGTCAATTAAAATAAAGACAGTGCTTAATTCTGATTTATGTCTAGAATTATTTCAGAATATAACAAAATTTATGTCACCTAACTGTCTTTTAAAAAGAACTGTCCTGAAATGAAAATTTAATTTAAAAAGACCAACTATAGAATCGTCAGTTCTAACTGCATATGGAACCAAATGGTCCCTAACAAGGGAAGTGAAATTTAACTCTTAATATGGTTTTACTTTTCTGGATTATATCTGACAATACTACAGAAATTACATATAGGAGAAAGTGTTGTGTGTTCAGCTCATACCCTTTTAAAGGTTTTTTAAAAAATATATATTGAAACCATAAAGAATATTCAGCCTTCTGGGCAAAAACAATTTTGTTAACTGACAAATTTCTCAACTCATGTAACAATGTTTGTGACATGTTGCAGGGCTTGCATTTTCTATCATATGAACTGTGGTTTGGCAAGATGTACTAAACGGTCCCTCAATTTTATTTTTAAATCATACATTATGCCTCATCTTTCCCATGTGCTGTAGTTTTAGTACCCCACAAAACACCCCAAAATCCTGCACTCATAACTGAATGCATGTCTACAAAAAACTTAAGGGGAGAGGATACAAGACATAGCTTCACTTGTCGTTCTCCGTGTGCTTCCTCAATAAGGACTGTAATGCTCAGCTCCAAATACTCCGTTTTGTAATTATTTACACGCCAGCTGAGAGCTTTATTTGTATGGAGGACTTGAACAGATAGGTCAGGACTCAAAAAAAAACCTGAATAGGTATAGAAACCGCAATTAAATGTTATGGGGACAGGACTCTGCCAGACGAATTAATTTGTTCAGGCCCCAACACCAGATATTTAGTAGGAACAGAGGTCTGGCGTACCCAAACAGCAGGTGACATGGCAAAGCATTTTCTGGACAGTTCCACGTTAGACTAGAGACAGGAGGAGTCACATTTTTATGTTTTGTAAAAAAAAACAACTCCCTGCACATAGAAAACTAATTGTCGCCAAGGTGGTAAACCTTGGCTTGGCTTCCAACTGTAGACAAGAGCTTGCATGATTCAGTGCTCCACCACGAAAAAGTAAATTCTTGGAACAAGGAAAACTAACATGTTAAGAAGGTTGTATTGGAAACTTTCTTCCCAATGGACTCATTTTCCATGTGCAGGGAAGGTTTGGGTCATTCAGCCATATGCAGTCTCATCTGCAGCCTAAAAATGTACAGCAAGGTCCAGATATGAGAGAGATGGTTTGCAGCCCAGCCTACTCCCTGATAGATTGTGTAATGACATGGGGGGGGAGAGGTTTCCAACATACTCCCTGCCCACACACAACTGTGACCTGCGGTCTGAAGTGGTATAAATAGGCTCTGAGTAGGCTTACCTTTCCCCCTGCCCTTAGCACAGATCAGGCCAAGCAGTCATCAAAATAAATGGGTCTTTTAATGGAAATAATCGACAACATTCAATGTGAGTTGAACTCCACTTGGAACAAATAACACACATCCTCTCATTTGCATGTCACCTTTTAAAAGTATGTCAGTAATGGTCTCCATAATAACATGTGATAAGAAAATATACTGATTTCACAGGAGCTAAGGACTCCCATTTCAGTTAAAATTTGCTTTGGGGGTTTTTATTTGATTTTACAGTAAGAGTGATAGAATGTGGCCTTATGTACCTTTATCTCCAATCTTTCTATATGGCATTACACAGTTAGTCCTATTTCTATACGTGTTTTGGATCAGTATTTGGGGGGTGGGGAGTCACTAACTTCCCTGTCCTTGGAAGAGAGACTGCGTTGTATCCCTGCAGTGTGTTCCTATTCAATGATCTCCCGCTTATGTCGTCCAGTTGATATTAGTTGCTTCCATGTCAAAAAAAGAGCCATTCCAAGCCTTTTTGGTATCTAAAGCAGAACATCCAAGCAGCCTCCCCCCCCCCCCCCGCAACGGGCACTAGCCTAGCGCTGGACAGTTATACTGCACAGGCCACCCTAAAATGAACGGGAACAGCACAAGAACACTGCAATGACCTTGCACATCTCTGTTCACTTCCGTGAGCTTTGTGTCGAAGAGCTTCCCAGTGAATCGTACTTCAGGAGTCAGCCCCATCCGCTGCTCTTACTTAAAGGCCACCTCTGTACCAAGGTCAAGATTAAGGTAAGACCAATGTTAAGATTAAGGAAACGCCAACTAGTTCTAGGCCTTTGGAAACTTTGCCCTTGCCCTTCCTTGAATTAAACCTGCTAAGCCTACAGCCTGATTTGCACCCTTGATGAATCAGCAAATAAATACTGAACAGCCAACGACTGTGTCAGCACAACATCACAAACCAGGAGTCCACACCAGTGGATGGAGAGACATTGCTACAGCACTGCAGTAACCAAATGCCAGCAAATCCATGATTCGCCGTGTCCATTTTCAGATCACTCCTACTGGGGGCAAGCTACAGCACTCACTTTTGAGAAACCATCAGTCACCAAAACAAAAGATGGCAGGAAAGAAAATTAAAAACAAAAAGGTGTATTAAGAATCAGGCAGCAGTTTAGTGCACCTTCAGACCTACAAGCGCATTTCAGCACATATTAGTGCAAAGGAATGAGTCTGATTTTAAGGGGAGGAAGAAATGCATGCCTATGCTACATGAAGTTATTCCCTGCACTCCGTATTTGCCCAGTCCCTTTGTTATAAATGAGTAAGCGACAATCATATTCCACAAGCCACCCCACAAGCCCTAAAAATCACCTATCCCTGCCAAAAGCAAAAGGGGGAAGCCATAAACCAAACCGCTGCATGGCATGCATACTTTCTCTTAAACATGCAGAATAAGGAGCAGTCCAGCAGATAAACTAAGGTGAGGATAACCCAGCCAGTCAACACAGAAACACACCAAGCCGCCCAACTGAGGCCTCATCCTCTCTCAGGTAGCACTTCCTGATCAAAGACCCCATAGGGCACTGAGCTGATTATTGCTGAGATAACTACACACAATGTTCAAAGTCAGTTTAACAGGCAAAGACCTTCCCTAAATTTAGGAGTTTGGAGGAATCAAGGTAGACCACCAAATCTTGCACTCTAGCAGGGGCAACTGTGACTAAATTGGGGAGAAACTGGATACTGAAAATGGAAAATAATGTAGAGCTTCCTATAAACGACAATATTTTTTTCTGAATATGCTGCAGTCAAGTATTTAAGAGGTCCTTCTGTTCTTCCTACCATTTTGAACCAAACAAGTCACAAAGTTGCATCTTTCTGTCTACCTGACATATCAGGTTTGGGCAAAGCTGCAGAATGAATGCTCCTTTTCCAATGTAAATGCTAGATATCCGTAGCTGCTGAGAAATAGAATACTGAGAATAGAATGGAGGCCTGGGATCTATGTGATGGAAAAGAGGGTTCAGTGTATAAGGCCACATGCTAAGCATGGGGAAAAGAGCCTCAACTTTGACTTTTAGAAGGAAAAAGAAAAGAAAAAAGATTAGTGCCTATATCAGTAAAAAAAATAAAAATGGACTTATTGATTTCTATGGACTATAGCTTCAAGACTTGCATAATTGCAGAAAATGCCTTCTCAGAAAACGCTGCAGCCTTCAACAAACACAACAGGAGGAGAGTTGTTACAATGGATGGGAAAGCTTCAGGCGAGTCAAATTTTAAAATCCAAGCGAATTTGGGTGGAAAGGATGAGAGCTCCGTTGGAAAAGCAGAAGCCTCTAAGAGGAGCAAGTGTACAGATTCAACATACCTCCATCCAACCTGCTCCTTGCATAGCTAAGGCTGCTGCAAAAGATGACCCTTACTTCCTCTAGTGTAGGATGCCAGGCTGCCAAGGTCCAAACCAGGGGAAGAATGGGCCAATACGAAAAACAAACAAAACGAACACAGAGTGCAGCAAAGTCTCTATAGACAAACTGGGGGAAGACTGGGTCTTGCGGGAGTAGCATTTGTCAAAGGCAAATGTTAGGTTGCAATGTCACTCAGCTGCGGGGTGCAGAGTACAGGAGGAAATTAGGTCTGCAAGAGTGCTGGTTGTCTCTGCCCTCTTCTTCTGCCTCTCTGCTTTACACACTGTCTCTCTCCCTGGCTTTTTCTGCTGTGCCTGCATTTGGCATGGTCGAATCCTGCTATTGTCCCCATTGACTCATCCATGCCTACTCAGGTTCAGCTCTTTTCATAGAGGCACTTTCAGCAGTCCAGTGGCTGTAAGGATAAAGGCACTAAGCAACTATCTAAAATCAATTGGTTGAGTCTCTTCAGCAAGTCCTAGGGGAATACAAAAGTCTCTAAGGTTCAAACAATGACTGCGAAAATAACTGGGCTGCAATTTGGATGCATATAATCGATAAGTTTCATTTTACATTCTAAGAATGCACCAAAAGGCATGCTTCTCCACCTTTTTTCTGCTCTAGGAGATACAGAATATTTAGACATTGCTATATATAAACTGGACTTAATTTTCCATATAGCTTTCCCTTTAAGGGATGGGATATGTTACTTTCTATTAAGGCCGGGACAGAAACCATCTCATTTCCCTGAGCGATGCAGGAAAACAACAAGTCTCTCTAGTATTCTCTTCCTAGCCTTCATCCTAACAAGCTTTTTTATTTTTTTGTATTTATTACTGAAACCATGCATTAATTAATGTTGAGTTACACCTTAGTCAAATAGGCCATAATGCTGAATATTTGAAACATGCTTTGATCTCCAAAAGTTATTGTTCCCATTTGACTAACATATGCACTTAAATACAGTACTTTTAAGTTACTAATCAGATACTTAACAAATAAAAAGGAGTGCACTTTGGTGAATGCAAATTGAAACCAAAAAAAAAGGGCCTATTTTAAAGAAGATCAATTCAAACAAAACCTTATCCCCTATCATCTGAGGTAATGTTCCAGACATGCAGTTATAAAATAGATAGTATCAAAGTCAGACATGCTTATATTAAATTCTATTGTGCTATCTTGCAACAAAGGGGCTAAAAAGTTTTGCATCCATTTCTGAAGAAGGGAAAGAAGTATGTTGAAACCATCTGCACTTAAGAGACCTTAGCAGCATTGCAGATGTTCCATCTTCCCCCCAACACACAGAATAATTCTTCGATTTTTAATAGTGTATACAGCAAAAAAAAAAACAAAAAAGAAAAAAACCTGGCATATTTTCATAAGGTGCTGTGTGTGAATCTGTAGATCAGAACTACAAAACTTTTCACAAAGGAAGGAAATGTATATGTCGGTCAGTCTAAAGAATGACAAATACTTACTGCACATTACTGCTGAATATTATTTGGATGCATTTTCTTGGATGCACTGTGCAGTTTTGTAGAAACGTTTCCTTGAATCCATGCATATTTTAAGTATTTATTTTTTTTAGAGTCCTCTTGAGCTGATTTTTAAAACGGTTGGAAACTTAAAAGTTATGGGGAAATGTCTAGGGCTAGAAGCATACAATTTCTATTTATAACTAGGCTAGTCCAAAGAGTTATAAGTAACCATTTCCACCACTTGGAAAATACCCTTTTAAAAGAAAACAAAAGGAAAAGTGAGATTCTTTCATGGATCCTGAAAGCTTATTGAATCGCTGAGCAAAATTCGCAATGCAACAATGCATTTACGAGGTAAAGCATTCGAAGAGTAAAGCATCTACAAAGTGTGACTGCTGGTCACTTAAAGTCTTCAAGCTGCCAATGTTTCTCTTTTCTACGTGTTTTTAAACATCAGTCAGCAGCTTGCTTTTATTAACACAGTTTTGGTTGGCTATGGTGTAGTTGCCAGTTCTGAGGTTAGCCTCTCTAAAATTGTCTATGCTATTATTCATATCCTCTTCAATTTCCATGTACTCAGATTTGCTGATTGTGGAGGAGCTACGGCGACTCAGATCACTGTCAGATGCTAAATTAGGAGAGCTAACTTTAAGTAACTGAGCCTGTTCTTCCCCTTCTGTTTCTCGGTGGTAGAAGTAGTTGAAGTTGGACACAATGACAGGTACAGGCAGGGCAATTGTCAGCACACCAGCAATGGCACACAAGGAGCCCACGATTTTGCCTCCAATTGTCACAGGGTACATGTCACCATATCCTACAGTGGTCATGGATACCACTGCCCACCAGAAAGCATCGGGGATGCTGTCGAAATAGGTGCCAGGTTCCTCAGCTTCAGCAAAATACACCGCACTGGAGAACAAAATCACCCCAATGAAGAGGAAAAAGATTAGTAGCCCTAACTCCCTCATGCTCGCTTTGAGGGTTTGTCCCAAAATCTGGAGGCCCTTAGAATGTCTGGAGAGTTTGAAGATTCTAAAGACTCTTACCAGTCTGATGACTCTCAGGATAGCCAGAGAAGTGGCCTGCTCCCCCTTTTGAGGCCCCTCCTGCTCAGCCATCTCTGTACCCAGAGTGATGAAGTATGGGATGATGGCTACTATGTCAATGAAGTTCATGATGTTCTTGAAGAACTCGGCTTTGCTGGGACAGGCAAAAAAGCGCACCACCAATTCAAAAGAAAACCATATGATGCACAGAGTCTCCACCACGAAGAAGGGATCAGTAAAGATATTGGACTTGTAATAGACTGTCGAGTTGTCGCTGCGGTTTCGGGGTCCCATATACTCCCTGTCCTCTTTCAACGCTGGCAAAGTTTCCAGGCAAAAGATCACTATAGAGATGAGGATCACCATGACGGAGACTATTGCAATGATCCGAGCTGGCCCAGAGCTCTCGGGGTATTCAAAGAGCAGCCACACTTGCCGCTGGTACTCCTTCTCAGGCAGGGGCCTCTCTTCCTCCTTGATGAAACCTTCGTCTTCCCGGAACTTCTCCATGGCCTCCTCTCCCAGTTCATAAAACTTTATCTCCTCCGAGAACATGTCTAGAGGCACGTTAACAGGCCTGCGAAGCCGCCCTCCAGACTGGTAGTAATAGAGGATGGCATCAAAGCTGGGCCGGTTCCGATCAAAGAAATATTCGTTCCTCAGGGGGTCAAAGTATCGCATGCGTTTCTTGGGATTTCCCAGCAAAGTGTTGGGAAACTGAGCGAGGGTCTTCAGCTGTGTCTCAAATCTCAGGCCAGCAATGTTGATCACAACCCTCTCACAACATTCGTGGTCATCATGGGCCCCAGGTCGATAACTGTCCTGGGGGTGACCTGGCAAAGCAGAGGTCTCGTCCATATTGTCCCCGGCCATCACCGTCATGGCAGCTGCGGGGTGGGAAGGACAGACTCACTAGAAGACGTGATGGGATGCGGAAGGAGAAGAGTTCTGGGATCAGAAGCCGCCAGAGCTGAAGGAGATTGAAGAGTTGAGGATTTCAGAGAAGACCGATACTTGGATATAGATGCAGAATCACAGCATGGAGAGGGGCTAAGGAGAGGTGAGGCCCTTGGTGTGGACAGCTCCCAGAGCAGGAAAATAGGATGGAGAATGGGGATTAGGGCTGGGAAGCTCAAGGATAAGGGAAGAGAGGTAGGTTGAATGGCATCCAGGCTAGGAGGGGAAAGGACCTATAGGGTGCTGGTCATTGGGGAGGGTGGGAAGAAAAAAGGGAGAGAGGTTCTCCAGCTTCATCAAAGGACAAAGGGATGGCTGGGGTCTCTTAGCACACATGCAACACACCGAGACGGGGGTCCCTTCGGAGCAGTTTCCTTCTGTCTTTTAATGCAGTCCTTTTGTTTTTCTCCAGGATGTGACCATGCTGCTGCTGCTGCTGCTGCTGCTGCTGCTGTACTGCGGCTGCTGTCACACACTTCCCCTCAATAAAATAAATAAATAAGCACGGTGACTGGAAGTAGACTGCTTGAAATGCCGACTCAGCAATATCCGCGGACTTCCCACTTTGCTCTGGAATGGCCCCTTCCTCTTTGTTTTTATTTTACGTTTTTAAGGAATAAAGCTCACTTCGAGGCAACTGGTAGATACTGTAAAGGGACAAGAAGCAGATGCATAAAAACACCTCTCTCTTCCCACCCCAAGACACAAATGCACAGCAATTCCAGGGCTGTGCAACATCATGCAACTCTTTCCAGGCTGCAGCCCAACCCTTAAAGCAGCAGTCCTGTAACGCAAATTAACATACTTCCATGCACACATGAATTTCGAATGGGTGCCCTTCACGAAGTCCTGTGTTCCTGCTGGTCGTAACTTCTCAATCCCTACTTAACAAGACTTCCTTCGCTTCGCAATTTTTGCCTTACAGCCCACATCCGCCTGAACGATGTGCGAGCAAAAAAACCCAAAAAACAGAGGGGTTGGAATAGCACGATCTTTCTTAAGAAGAACAGAATCCGGGGAGAAAAACCTCTCCAAATATATATTGGGGTGGAGGAAAGAGCGCGCGGGAAAGAAAAGGCTTTGCAACTAGTAACTGTGCCACCGCACACACTTCTTTGAGCAGCGCCCCCCACCCCGAAGCCAACCCCGCGCTGCAAGGAGCAGGCAACTTGCCTCGGATGAGCCTTCCTTACCTGCCGCGGGGAGGCCGGCGGGGGCCGTTGCAGCAGCAGCAGCAGCAGCAGCAGCGCAGGCGAGGAGCGAGCGAGCGAGCGAGCGAGCCCCGGCCGGAATGCGTCAAGGCGCTTCTTCGCCTTGCAGTTGCAGCAGCATCCAAGGCGCAGCGGCGCACACTCGCCGCCGCCGCCGCCGCCTCCTCCTGCTGCTCCCTCTCGGGGAGAATCTACGGATCGCTTTACAGAGCCGCCTGCGAGATGGTGAAATATTCATACAGCGAAAAATTCATTGGGCTGCAGCGAGAGGAGGCTGGCAGTTCAGGAGGAGGCATGGGCAGGCAGCGCATCGAGGGGGTGGGCGAGGGGAGGAGGGGGAGGAGCAGGAGGAGGAGGAGGAAGAGGAGGAGGAGGGACCGGGTGGTGGGGGTGGTGGTGCGGGGGGTCCCCTTCTCCTCTCCAAGCCCAGCGGGATCCGGGGGCCTCGGCAGCCGGCTGCCACTGCTCGCTCGCCCGTCCCGGACGCGGCTCAGGCGGACACTGGCCAAGGCGCATTGCTGCTCCTGCGCGCGGGTCCCCCCGGAGCACCGAGGGAGGGAGGGGCGGGGGCAGCCGCCGCCGCCGCCGCAGGACACGCGGCACCTGGCAGGCCGGCAGGCGGCGGGGACGGCGCGCAACGGCGGCGGCCAAGGCGAGCCACCTCCGGGCGCACGGACCTGGGCGCAAGGCGAGCGGGCGAGCGGGCGGGCGGGCGGGCGGGCGGCCGGGGCGTTGCGAGAGCCTCCTGGCGCGGGGTGGGTGGGTGGGTGGGGGGGGCGTCCTTTCCCCAGGCCACGCCAGCCGGCCGAGACCTTTGGCCGCGGGCTGGGGAGGCTCCTCCGCGCCGCCTCCCCTCCGCGACCTTCGCGCGGATTCGGCATTGCGCACCGGAGAGGTCCCCCCCGCTCCCCGACGCAATGCAGGCACCGCCGCCAGGCGCGTTGCGGCGCCGGACCCGAGGGCGCCCCCGCTCGAGGAGAAGCTGCCGCCGCCGCCCATCTGCCCTGCGAAGCCAGGGGGAGCGCCTCGCACGCCACCCCCGGGGTGCAAGCCCGTCGCAGTGACCGGGGGGGGGGGGACCCGGACGGGAAGGTCGGCGACGGCCCCGGGTCGAGTTTGGGCGAAGGAGAGGTGCCTGGGCGGGTGGGGAGCCGCTTCTCCCCCACCCCCAAAGGGGTAAGCGCTTGCTGCCTCTGCGGACGTTTGCTGGAGACTTGTGGCGACCCCCCCCCCCCCCAATACCGCATTGCCCTGCTCCGGTGCAGGGCCCGGTGCCTAGGCGCGCAAGAGCCGCTGTCCGCCTTCCTGCCCACATCCTCCCTTTTCTCGGGATCCAGAGACCCCCACCCCACCCCACCCCATCCTGCGGCACTTGGGCCGCCCCGTCGAGCGCCCCGTTAGCCGCGCTCGTTCGCAAGGCGCCCGTCTGTTTATGGGACTCTAGCTGGTCACAGCATATAGGTTAGTGGGACATTCCCGCGCTCTCCGGCCCGAGAGCGACGGTGGGGGCGCCGTCAGGCCCGCGGCTGCTTCGCCTGCCTCCTAGCCGCTCCCTTGGCTAGTGGTTTCACGAGGGCAGGGAAACCTGCAGAGAGTGCAGCAAATGCGCCTTCCCCCTCCCGCCGCAGCAGCAGCAGGCCCGGGCTGGCCAATGAAGAGGGATGCACCTGCAGAGCAGCTGAGCTGGTGCAATTCTCTGCGCCTCAACGCCACCGCCGCCGCCCCCCCCCCCCGCCTCCTCCACTCCGGCAAGGAGCTGCTGCAATGGAAGAGCCGCACAGGAGCGCATGCACTCCCGTCTGCTGCGGGGGCTCCGCACAGAGGCATTGCAGCTAGATCGGATTCTGCCACGTCAGCCAAGAGCGGCCGCCAACCTGATCTCAACTTGGTGCTAGTCCGCGCCGTTCTCCTGAGCCACCGACCACCTCGAATTGAGGTCATCGACTTCCAACCTCAGAGAGGCATTCTGAATCACGTGCTCGCTAATGGACTGCTTCCCTCCCTCGGGGACATGGCAATGGATTCAGTAAACTGGTGGATACTGGGGGGTGGGGGTGGGGATAGGTGGAGAATGACTTAATCCATAGCAGCAGCACATTTCAGGGGAAATTGCCTTTCTCATGCTGTCATATCATTTACTGAATTCATTGAGTCAGTCGCATCACTTGGGTGGTACATGCGCTGGTTATCTCCCGCATGGACTCCTGCAGTGCGCTCTACATGGGGCTACCTTTGAAGGTGACCCGGAAACTACAACTAATCCAGAATGCGGCAGCTAGACTGGTGACTGGGGCCATATAACACCTGTCCTGAAAGACCTACTTTGGCTCCCAGTACATTTCTGAGCATAACTCAGAGTGTTGGTGCTGACCTTTAAAGCCCTAAAGGTAAAGGTACCCCTGCCCGTACGGGCCAGTCTTGACAGACTCTAGGGTTGTGCGCTCATCTCACTCTAGAGGCCGGGAGCCAGCGCTGTCCGCAGACACTTCCAGGTCACGTGGCCAGCGTGACAAGCTGCATCTGGCGAGCCAGCGCAGCACACGGAACGCCGTTTACCTTCCCGCTGGTAAGCGGTCCCTATTTATCTACTTGTACCCGGGGGTGCTTTCGAACTGCTAGGTTGGCAGGCACTGGGACCGAACGACGGGAGCGCACCCAGCCGCAGGGATTCGAACCACTGACCATGCGATCAGCAAGTCCTAGGTGCTGAGGTTTTACCCACAGCGCCACCCGCGTCCCTCTTAAAGCCCTAAAGGAGTACCTAAAAGAGCATCTCCACCCCCATCGTTCGGCCGGGACACTGAGGTCCAGGTCCAAGTCCAAGGGCCTTCTGGTGGTTCGCTTATTGCGAGAGGTGAGGTTACAGGGAACCAGGCAGAGGGCCATTCCAGTAGTCACACGTGCCCCAAGGGACACCCTCCCAGCAGATGTTAAACAGATAAACAGGCAGCCCTGTTCAGAGAAGTTTTTAGTGTGTGATGTTGTATTGTTTGTTTGTTTTTTACTATTTTTCGTTGGGAGCCACCCAGAGTGGCAGAGGCAACCCTGTCAAATGGGCAGCATATAAATAAACAAATTAGTAGTAGTAGTAGTAGTAAAAAGGTAAAGGGACCCCTGTCAGTCCAGTCATGACTGACTCTGGGGTTGCAGTGCTCATCTCACTTTACTGGCCAAGGAAGCCGGTGTACAGCTTCCGGGTCATGTGGCCAGCATGACTAAGCCGCTTCTGGTGAACCAGAGCAGCGCACAGAAACGCAGTACCTATTTATCTACTTGCACTGGCGTGCTTTCGAACTGCTAGGTTGGCAGGAAGTAGTAGTAGTAGTACACCTATATTATTTACTGCACCATGGTGACTTGCTCCCCAAGTAACCTCAAATGGAAGGCAGATGGTAATTTCACAGGGTGACATCCATAAATCATCATTGTGGGCTGCCAGTCTGGATTGAATCTAGGGGCCACTATGTTGTGGTTCCAGCCTTCCTGGGGGGTAGGGCTCAAAAGATGCTGCTAGACTCTGCAGTTGGATTCCATGGCTGTTACTTTATGGTGTACCGTGGGATATGAAACGCAGAGCAGTCAAATACAACATTCCTAGAGTGGACATAAAAAGGGGATGTCTGGACCAGCCAGTCAGAACTTCCTGTTTCCTCCTGGGCTGGGACAGACTTCCTCTACATGTGACCAGAGGTGGGCGTGACCTCACCTGCACAGTTAACAAAACAGCACAGGGGAGGCAGCCATATCTCTCTCTGACTCCATACCTCGAAGAAGCAACATCTTCTTAGTCTGAGATGCTTTCTTGGTTTCCAGCCAAGAGAGGACAAAGGAACTATCTCCTTATGGGATAGATTCCAGGTGTAAATAATTTGTAACTTAAGTCTGCCTTTTGAGATCCATCTGTGAACAGAATGTGTGTGAGTAAACTCTTTTATACTTTTATACAAGACTGTGTCGTGTCTAATCTTTTTATGAGGGAATAAAGGGGAATTACCGGGAAACTTATTTTAGAGGCTTAAACAAGCCTGGCAGAGACGTTATTCGCTGTACAAGTTTAAAAAGGGGAATGTTACTCTGCTAAATTGTAGAACTTGTTAACCCAAGTTGGGAAGGATATAATTAAACAATATATCCTCTCCTGCCTCCCTGAACATTCCCACATGTACCACACCCATGGATTGGGGTTGTAGTATTATCTAATTTAATACATTGATGATTATGATACATTGATTGACTGGCCAGCTAAACCAGATGAGAGGAGCCGATTGGTCTCAAACCCTCAGTCAGTTAGAGCCTGCATGCAAAAGACAGGCACCAGCAGATTGAACGCATGAGAACAAGAGTGCATCCAACGGTCAAGAAGGTGGTTTCTGCACATGCTTATGGAGCAAAATGAGGGGCAGCTGGGGCTCATCAACCTGGGAAGGTAGCTTATCTAGGAGAAGGGAAGCTCTGGTCCTAAACCTCTGCTGCCAAACAAAAGGCTAAGGATTAAACCCTACATGAATCTGGAGTGGAATCCCAAAGACAGTTGGATGGCACCTTGTACACCTCCTTCAAGTAACTCCTACAGCCAAGCTAGTGCCCAACATATTACCGTATTTTTCGCTCTATAGGACGCACCCGACCATAGGACGCACCTTGTTTTAGAGGGGGAGAACAAG
>JAXCMG010000101.1:846190-867954 GCA_034642415.1 Podarcis siculus
CACTCCAAAGGCTTCAGGCAGCTATCCCTGAAGCCTGGAGAGCGAGAAGGGTCGGTGCGCACCGACCCCTCTCGCTCTCCAGGCTTCAGCGATAGCAACGCGAAGCCTCCAGAGTGCAGTGGGATCGCTCCCTCTGCGCTTCGGAGGCTTCGCATTGCTATCACTGAAGCCAAGGAGCCTGCAATCGCTCCATAGGATGCACACACATTTCCCCTTAATTTTTGGAGGGGGAAAAGTGCGTCCTATAGAGCGAAAAATACGGTACTTTGCTTTCCTTTGGACCACATCGACAAGGCTGGGCAGCCCAGGACTTCCATACACACTGCCCAGGCTTGCACCCCAGGGAGGCCACTTCATTGCTGCTAATGCAGTACTGATAGTCCTGCTTTCTCATTTCATGAACTGACAATAAATTTTAAGTCGGGAACAAAATCAGATGAGCTTAGAGGAAAGAAACATATGTTGATTGAGTATGTTACGTTTGTCGTCAAAACAGATACTTGCCCCCTTCAACAAATGAAAAGAAATACCATATAAAAGGTGTTTTACGTACCACATTTACTGTGACATTTATCACAACACCACAGTGGTGCAACTTAAACAGCAAAAATGTGTTGTCATGTGTGGCATTTAAAACTCGTGTTAGGACTCTGATATTTTCTTCCCTGGTATTTTAATCATGTTTAATCATGAGTAAGTTACACTGGAATATTTTTGACTGAGTCAGGATCGGGTACTTAATTCCAATGGGAATTTATTTATTTATGCAATTATTTATTATTAAATTTCTATACAACCCCTCATCTGAGGATCACAGGGCAGTTTACAGTATAAAAACACAAAAATTACGTAACATAATAACAAACAAAACAATAACATAGTGTTCTTCTTTGGCAATCACTAATAGCAGAGTAAGATTGCCTTCCATGAATATGGCCTTAACAGTGAGCCCATAAATGATTGTGGAGGCCAATTCTGGATCCACACATCCTTCCACAGTGAGGACATAGGTTTCCGGAAAGGAATTGATCATGGTGAGAATTTGCCAAACATGCCTTCCTCTCAGCTTATTTCTCCCTTTCGTCCTGAGTTCATGCTTTACCTTTGGTAAAGGCTATTCTCCAATATAGGGACGCAGGTGGCGCTGTGGGTTAAACCACAGAGCCTAGGACTTGCTGATCAGAAGGTCGGCAGTTTGAATCCCCGCGACGGGGTGAGCTCCCGTTGTTCAGTCCCTGCTCCTGCTAACCTAGCCATTCGAAAGCACTTCAAAGTGCAAGTAGATAAATAGGTACCACTCCGGTGGGAAGGTAAACGGAGTTTCCGTGCGCTGCTCTGGTTTGCCAGAAGTGGCTTAGTCCTCCTGGCCACATGACCCGGAAGCTGTACGCCTGCTCCCTCGGCCAATAAAGCGAGATGAGCGCCGCAACCCCAGAGTCTGTCACAACTGGACCTAACGGTCAGGGGTCCTTTTACCTTTTATTCTCCAATATAGCGCTCGCAGGCCAATGTTTCCCAGTTGTTGTTCTTCCAACATCAGCTTCGTTGGACTGGTCATGTTGTTTGGATGGCTGATTATTGTCTTCCAAAGCAACTGCTCTATTCCCAACTTAAGAATGGAAAGCGTAATGCCGATGGACAGCAAAAGAGGTTTAAAGACACTCTCAAGGCAACTAAAAAATATATAAATAACATAGTGTATCTTGATTTCGTTAAGGCTTTTGACAACGTCCTCCATGATATTCTTATGGAGAAGCTGGTAAAATGTGGGCTGGATGAGGTAACTGTTAGGTGGATTCGTAGCTGGTCATTCAGACCAAACCCAAAGAGTACTCACTAACGATTCCTCGTCATCCTGCAAAAAGGGGACAAATGGGGTGCTGCAGGGTTCTGTCCTGGACCTGTTGTCATTCAAAGTCTTTATAAAGGACTCGGATGCAGGGATTGATGGGATGCTCATCAAATCTGCAGATGACTGCAGCATTGCATACGATCTTCAGCATTGCAAATCTGCAGCATTGCATACGATCTTCACAAATTGGAGAACAGGACCCAAGCTAACCAAATGAATTTCAACAGGGACAAATGTAAAGTTCTGCACTTAGGCAGTAAGAACCAGCACAATATAAGATGGGGGGGGAACCTGGTTTACCAATAGTACATGTGAAAGTGATCAAGGAGACTTAGGAGACCACAAACTTAACATGTGTGATGCAGCAGCAAAAAAAAAAAAAAAAAAGCTAATGCTATTCTAGGCTGCATCAACTGAATTATATTGTCCAGGTCAATGGAAGTATTCATAATTCTGCCTTGGTCAGACCACACCTGGAGTCCTGTTTCCAGTTCTGGGCACCACAATTTAAGAAGGATGTTGACAAGCTGGAATGGGTGCAGAGAAGGGCAACCAAGATGATCAAGGGTCTAGAAGCCAAGCCTTATGAGGAACAGTTGAAGGAGCTGGGTATGTTTAGCCTGCAAAAGAGGAGACTGAGTAACTCCATTAACATTTTAAGCCTGCCTGAACCAAGTTGCTGTATATCAGGCTTCCTCAAACTTGGCCCTCCAGATGTTTTTGGCCTACAACTCCCATGATCCATAGCTAGCAGGACCAATGGTCATGAATGATGGGAACTGTAGTCTCAAAACATCTGGAGGGCTGAGTTTGAGGAAGCCTGCTGCATATATTATTCTTCAAGACATAGAGTGAGCAAATGTTATTTTTACCTTTTACAAGACTTGTGAGTATGTGGTTATTATTTTAAGGGTGAGAAAAGTGGATAATACCAGAAAAATCCAGCCTGCCTTAAAATATCCCGAGTTACTTAAGCTAAAAAGGCTAAAACGATTCAATCTAAGCTTCCCTTTTAAGCTACAAAGGGATAGCACTCTGCTGAACTTACAAATGTGAAGAAGGAAGGATAATATCTAATAGAGATATCCTCTCCTAGCATCTAAGCAAATCCCAACATGGACGGGGTCATAAGGGTACAGGAAACCTAGTCCCAAACCACTTAGGGCCTTAAGCATTGTGAATTGGGCACAGGAAAAAGAAGAAGTGTTTGGATTTGATATCCTGCTTTATCACCCAAAGCGGCTAACATTCTCCTTTCCCTTCCTCCCCCACAACAAACACTCTGTGAAGTGAGTGAGGCTGAGAGACTTCAGAGAAGTGGGACTAGCCCAAGGTCACCCAGCAGCTGCATGTGGAGGAGCAGGGAAGTGAACCCGGTTCACCAGGTTACGAGACTACTGCTCTTAACCACTACACCACACTGGAATGTATTTGTAGCCAGTGCTGCAGGCACAAATGTGATGTTGCATGTTCAAACCTTTGTAGCCCTCATTAGCATCCTGGCAGCTACATTTTGCTCCATGGTATTCAGAGGTAGCCTCAATTAAAGCTGCTGTTCTTAAAGAGAAGTTTAATCCCATCTATTATTATTATTATTATTATTATTATTATTATTATTTGTATACCATCCTATAGCCATAGATCTCAGGGTGGTACACAACATAAAATCACAATATAAAAAAAACAAAAATGCATAATAAAAACAAAAAGCAGAAGTATCTTTATCCAGAGCAACAGATCTTCCAGCCGACAAAATTTCTATATCTTTCGGATTAGGTTTCAGAAGATACCATGGTCAAAAGCTACTAAGAGAGTTATAAGCCCACCATGAAGTCTTGGGTGTAAGTATTTATCAGGCCTTCTAAAATGGTTTCTGCCCTTGCTCTGTTGTCTTCTGAAAGAGCTGCTCCTTAAGAGCAGGTGAGATGACATCATTTACCACTACTGATGTACTGACGTCCAAGTCTTCTGCTCTCGCCTGGCTGCTTTTAAAAAACTCAAGCAAAACCATGGTCCAGAGAACAGGTTATTTGTTTCAAACTTCCAAAGAGCTTATCTACATCCTTAGGTTGTACAAGCTGTTAAGTATCCATAACAGTATAAGATGGTCCACAAGTTACCAACATCCTCAATCCTGCCTTAATGGGGGCTTCTAATTAAGTATAAAGGCAAGTGATGCTATCCTCAAACTGTAAGGCAATCAAAGTGAGCTTTCAATGGTTCCACCACCTGCCACACCAGATTGCTTGTGAAAAGGGCAATTTCCCAGCAAAAATAGCTAATCTGGCCAATATTTCATAAGATGCAATGATATTGAAGTCCAATTTCTTCACCATCACAGACTGAGCATTCAGATGAGATCATACCTGTGATTGGTTATGTGCTTAGTGAGTCACCTGCGCTCTCAAGCTAGACCCATTTCGTTGCTTTCAATTCCTCTGAAAACCAAGACGCTATATGGTCCAAGGCTGGACCATAAAGAAGGCTGATCGCCAAAGAATTGATGCTTTTGAATTATGGTGTTGGAGGAGACTCTTGAGAGTCCCGTGGACTGCAAGAAGATCAAACCTTTCCATTCTTAAGGAAATCAGCCCTGAGTGCTCACTGGAAGGACAGATCCTGAAGCTGAGGCTCCAATACTTTGGCCACCTCATGAGAAGAGAAGACTCCCAGGAAAAGACCCTGATGTTGGGAAAGATGGAGGGCACAAGGAGAAGGGGACGACAGAGGGCGAGATGGTTGGACAGTGTTCTCGAAGCTACCAGCATGAGTTAGACCAAACTGCGGGAGGCAGTGGAAGACAGGAGTGCCTGGCGTGCTCTGGTCTATGGGGTCACGAAGAGTCGGACACGACTAAACGACTAAACAACAACAACATGATGTGAACAAAGACACTTGGGAACTGTGGGAATGTTGAGTGTGGCAGGACTCAACATTGTTTATTAATATCCTTCCTAACTTGCGCTAGGAAGTTCCATAACTTAGCAGTGTTTACATTCCCCTTCTCATGCACAGCAGAAAACTAGTTGCAAACTCGTGTGAGTTTCTTAAGACAATACGCAATTCAGTCTGGCTTGTCCAGATTGAAATGTGTTCTAATATTTTCCTGGTAAGATCCCTTGAATCCCTCATAAAAGAATAGAGACACCACAGTCTTATTCATAAGCAATAAAAAGAAAGTTTACTCACGATCAGGCAGAACACAGTGTGATCCCTGAAGGCAGGCTTAAGGCTTAAAGTTATAAGTGTTATGTACTGAAGTTCTCACCCTGGGCCAGCAGGGGGATACTGTAGATAGTTATGCAAATAAGGGATTGAAAGTGATGTTCAGTGATTGGATAGTTTTAGGAAATTGTTACAGTTACGTTGTACTGGAGCTCTATATAAGCAGGCTGACTGAACCCTTCAGTTCCGTTCTGTTCTGGCCTGTGAATAAACAAGAGCTGTTTGAAGAATCGCTGTGTCGTCTGATATGTTCACCCACAACTCAACAATAAGCATATGAAAAAAGGTTTACCCCACATGTGGGTTGACCTAATGACTTCAGTTAGCAGTCTGGGAAGTTCGCAGGACAAAAGGAAGATGGAAAAGATAGTGGCTGCGTGACTTGGCCTTTTACCAGGTCTGGAAAGGTCACGCCCACCCACTAGTCACATGCAAAGAAGGATGCTTCAGGCCAGGAGGAACAAGAAGTGTCAACTGGCTGAACCAAACATTCCCTTGCATGTCCACTCTAGGAAAACAAGGAATGTTGTATTTGACTGCTCCCAGTGGATTACATCCCACAGGAACAATTGTGTCTAAGAATCAACTCATCTCCATGTTTCAGGCAGAAACCTGGACCTCAACAGGATTGCTGACTAACTCTGCAAGAAATCCACCCCACCCCACCCCCCAGGACTGCAGAAAAGCTTCAGCATTCATCAGCCTCTAGGGTTGGAACATTATAACAGGTCACAAGTAGTCAAAATGCAGGGTTAAGGGAGCTGTTGCCATTGTCCACAGAAGTACCTCTTGATCTTGTATAGGAAACCTCTTGATCTTCTATAGGATGCAGTGGTTCTCAACTTGTGGGTCCCCAGATGTTGTTGGACTACAACTCCCATCATCCCTGAGTTCTGGCCTTGCTAGCTAGGAGTGATGGGAGTTGTAGTTCAACAACATCTGAGGACCCACAGGCTGAGAAAGGCTGGATTAGAGGATTTGCATTCGGTGCAGGGCCAGAGAGAGAGGCTGCTGGTATATCCATCACCTTGCTGTCCAGCAGCCTTCATGGCTGAGGTGGTCTCTAGCATGGTCTTAGGGAACCCCAGGGCAGTAGTTAAGGGCAACTTCAATATCCAAGTGGTAGCTACTGTTGGGCTGGCTCAGAACTGCACACTCTCTATGGCAACCACAGGACTGACATTGGTCCAGCACAACAGGGAGGACACACCCTGGATGTAATCACCCTGAGGGATGTCAGGGATTAACCTAAGATAGGGGTAATGGTGGGATCATTACTGGGTAAAAGATGGATTGATTGAACCAATAATTTAGTGTGGC
This sequence comes from Podarcis siculus, assembly GCA_034642415.1. NCBI lineage: Eukaryota > Metazoa > Chordata > Lepidosauria > Squamata > Lacertidae > Podarcis > Podarcis siculus. The sequence continues at coordinate 852,588 of JAXCMG010000101.1, forward strand.
AGCTCCCACACTCTGGAACTCCCTGCCCATTGACATTAGGCAGGAACCTTCACTGTATTCTTTTCTGCAAAAAAGTTTTCTGCTTATGCAAACCTACCCAGACACGTAATGCTGGTGTGTATTTTAATGCGTAATTTTAACTTAAAATGTGGGCTTTCAGCTGTTGATTTTGCTTTTCTTGTAAACTTGTTTTTAACCTTGATTTTTATTGACAGTTTTAATGTATATTGCATATTCTTTGCAAACTGCTAAGAGTACTCACAATTAAATGGTATACAAATTTTGATAAATAAATAATAAGGGTCTGATCTGATCAGATAATGACCTGTTTATGTTTACAGAAACATCACTGGCTCCCCTACCCGCAGATCTCCGTCCTTAGACTTGAACACATAACCAGATCAAGAGTGTGACCTGCCACATCTGTAAGGTCTGAAATTATATGAGGTAGGCCCATGGTTGTCACGGCAGCCATGTTGAAATTCCCCAAGAGCAACAGTGTTGTGGTCCTCTACGCCAGCCCTGAAGCTACCTCAAGAGAGACTGGTGTCAGTTCACTAACAGAATCCCATCCCTATCACAAGACTCCATTGCCATGTAAAGGCATTGGAAACGCTTAGGCTGCAGAATGGGGAGTCAGTCAGGAGACTGAATCTTTGTAGACCAATGCTTTGGAAATTTAATAAAATAAAACAAATAGATATTCGGCATGTTTAGCTTGAGGAAGAGGAGGCTGAGAGGAGATGTGATAGCCATCTTCAAACATCTTAAGGGCTGTCACATGGAAGATGGAGGAAGCTTGTTTTCTCCTGCTCCGGAGGGTAGGAATCAAGCCAAGGGCTTCAATAGACACGAATGGAGATTCCGACTATACATATGAAAAAACTTTCCGATGGTAAGAGCTGTTTGACAGTGGAACAGATTCCTATGAGCATTGGTGGACTGTCATACATTGGAGGTTTTAAAGGCAGAGGTTGGATGGTCATGTCATGTGTGATCTAGCTGAGATTCCTGCATTGCAGGGGTTGGACTAGATGACACTCAAGGTCCCTTCCAACTCTCTGATTCTATGATTCTATTTGTGCTGGTCCAGTGGGCTAACCGAGAGGCAGGGTCCGAGTCCAGTCCAAGGTCAAAGGTGCAGTATGGAGGCAGTCTGTAAAAGTTGAAGCTGGATGCAGGGCAGGTAGTCGGGTGAGAAGAGGAGCTCTGGCAGGATAGCAGGACAGGGTTCAACTGACAACCAACAAAGTTGCTCCCGCAACCTGGGACTGGGGCTGGCTGGCTTTTATCTGCCCCAAGGCACAGGGCAGCCTGATCCTCAGGTGACTCACCTCTCCTGGCTTGGAGGTGAGCACTCCTCCTGTGGGAACTTAGTTCCCTCCGCCTCTCTGCCCTGAGCCTCTGCACCTCAGTAGAAGCTGGAGGGTTACCGGACCCAGAGGCAACCTCAGCTTCCTCTGACAGGGCTGAGAGTGGAGCACCTGCAGGCAATGGGTCCTCCATCCCCTCAGGAGCCAGAGCAGACTCAGCTGGTGCCTGCACCTGAGGATCCAGCACAGGTGAGGACCCTTCAGGCTCAAGCCCCAGCCCCGGCTCAGCTGGTTCTGGAGGCAGGGAATCCTGTGCAGGCTGGGATTCCTCAGGTTCAGCATCTGAATCCCAGGCCATCACACTATTACTCTTCCACACCCATCAACCTGTGGCTGTTCCTGCCCTTGATTAGCAAGGCATGGAGACAGTCACATCTCTACCTTCCTCCAACCATGTCTTAGTTATACAAGCAAGATTAGTTCACTCTTCCTGGAAGAGATTATTGATGATAAATGTGTTGCCATTTACTGATCTGGCATCTATTAACAGTGCTTCAGGCCTAAGGGGGCTGGAGACCAGCCAGTGGCATTACCAAGGCAGGGACAGGCATAAAAGCAGAATAGCAATAGCAATGTCACTCCTTGATGCCTGAGTGACAGAAAGGAGACAGAATGACAAGATGGTTTGCACAAAGTACTAGCAGAGAGTGCCTGGCACTGCCTGGAATTGTTTTGGCCAACCATCTTGATTCAAAATGGCGCACAATGTGCCAAGTTGGGATATGATATCTCAAGAGGCAGCTGAATCTATGCCCCAAAATGGACAAAGTCATGGCAAAATCACAACTTGGTCCGCCATCTTGATTCAGAATATTGGCCGGCATCCAAGTCATAGCTGTCAACGTTTTCCCCTTTTTTAAGGGAAATTCCCTTATTCCGAATAGGATTCCTCACAAGAAAAGGGGAAAGTTGACAGCTATGATCCAAATGTCAATGAAAACTGCTTTCTGGTGATGATATTTCAAGAGGCATCTGAACAAATGGGCGGACAGACAAACCACTTTCCAAAATACGTAGTAGACTAAGGTATTGTTCAAAACTTAAGCACTTTAAAACCCCATTCATTTTTATGAGTGAGAGAGCACATGACCAATCTGAACCAGTTCTTTTGCCAGTTCCAGGGTGTTGGAGCAGGTAAAGAGCTTCCTGGAGTCGTCCAGGGTGCAGCTGTTGGGAAGATAGTGTTAAGGAATCTCAAAAGTCAACTGAAACAGAGTCACACACTGTCAAAGGCATAGAGAGATGTATCTGCAACCCAGCACAGTTACCATTGATTTCATGGGGCTTGCACCAAAAAACCTCCCAGTAAATTGTGCCCCCTGCTTGCATCCACCCTTCGTGCCAAAATTCCAGTTTTGGAATGCTATCTAGCTCATCTTTAATTCATGCAAAAATCTATTCAAGCAGAGTAATTGCTCCTGTGAAACAAAAAGCTCCTTGGTTGGTAGCCACATACTGAATCACTAAAAATTATTTCTGCTTCCCCAGGAAATTGAACACTGAAAGCATTGCTTGCAATGCAACATTTGTATAAGGGAATCTCCTCTTGGTGAGCACACAAGTCGCCTTAAGAATGCCAAAGAGCATCTTTAACTCACTTTTTCCTTCTTGCTCACGTGAGATGCCTCATTAACCTGCCTTCTGCTCATACTTTGCTTTTTATTTTAAAAAAATATATTATTGGAGTTTTCAAGAGAAAGATAAATAACCAAAACAAACAAAAGCAACTAATCAAGAAATACTTATTAATACAACGGCTGATTATTTGATCTACATTATTGTGTAGAATTGATTCATGAAATAGTCAAGTCAATGTAAACAAAATAAGGTGAATTTTTTCTAGGATTGTTGTGGTTTAGTCGTGTCCGACTCTTTGTGACCCCCTGGACCAGAGCACGCCAGGCACTCCTGTCTTCCACTGCCTCCCACAGTTTGGTCAAACTCATGCTGGTAGCTTCGAGAACACTATCCAACCATCTCGTCCTCTGTCATCCCCTTCTCTTTGTGCCCTCCATCTTTCCCAACATCAGGGTCTTTTCCAGGGAATCTTCTCTTCTCATGAGGTGGCCAAAGTATTGGAGCCTCAGCTTCAGGATCTGTCCTTCCAGTGAGCATTCTGGGCTGATTTCCTTCAGAATGGATAGGTTTGCTCTTCTTGCAGTCCATGGGACCCTCAAGAGTCTCCTCCAGCACCATAATTCAAAAGCATCAATTCTTTGGCGATCAGCCTTCTTTATGGTCCAGCTCTCACTTCCATACATCACTACTGGGAAATTTTCTAGGATAACCAGCCACATATAACCAAAATGCTTAAGTCTAATTAATACATGAAGGGGTTAATGCCATAGAGTAAGCTGTCCTGCCAGGCTTAGGTAGGTCTCTCCCCCTCACCGTGAGAGGAAGGAAGTCAATCCTATTGTTTCCCTTAGTCTGTCATGTGACATCACACGGAGCCTTCTCTACCAGTTACATTTCTATGGTCTGAGTCTGCCTCTCAGCAATGTGGCCCTGGGGTCTTAACCCCTTCACATGCTAACTCGCAATAATATGCATTATTAGATTTGGCTGCAAATCTCCCACAATAAACTTTTTTCCTAAGAACAATTTCTATCCTAGGAGGAACATAGCAACTTGAACATACTTTGTGGGCAGGCTGCCAATGGAGATAATTATGTGGTGATTGATGATAGCCAGACATAAAGCTTGGCTATGAAATTTACTCTGGAAAAAAAGAGTAAACAGGGGATTAACCTCTAATCAAGAGACTGAGAAGCTGTTCTGCTCCTGGGAACCCTGACAACTTGTGAGTGGAGGAAACATATTACCCAAAAGCCATGTAAGAGTCCTGATGGGAATTTCTCACTTATTTCTGAGACAGTTATAACTGAGAGAGATTTCTCCATCTGCGGGTGGAAATTTACATTCAGTCAGTGAGCTGCTTTCTGGCTTCAGGAAAAAGGGAAAGGAAGTCAATTGTTCAAGAACTAAAGACAGAACAAAAATCATGCTTTAATTGTTTGACTCCATACAGTTTTAAACAAACGGGAGTTCTGTATCTTAAGAATTTTTATTTTCTTTCTTTCTTTCTTTCTTTGTTTTCTCGACAAAAGTGCTACTGTGATGGCCTGGGAATCCAATTCAGAGGCTGAATCTGAGGAATCCCAGCCTGCACAGGAGTCCCCGCCTCCAGGGCCGGCTGAACTGGGGCAGGGCCTTGATTCTGAAGCGCCTGCACCTGTGTCGGATCCTCAGGAGCAGGCACCAGGTGAATCCACTCTGGCTCCGGAGGTGGTTGAGGACTCAGTGCCTACAGGTGAGTCTCCCCCTGGGTCCTGTAACCCTTCAGCCTCTCCTGAACTGCAGAGGCTCAGGGCAGAGAGGCGAAGGGAACTGGTTTCTCCCAGGAGGAGTGCTCGCCTTAAGGCCAGGAGAGGCGGGTCTCCTGGGGGCCGGGACTGCCCCTGGCCTCAGAGAAGATAAAGGCCAGTCAGCCCGGTCCCAGGTTGTGGGAGCAACGTCGTTAAAGAGCTGTTTCGGCCAGCATCCAGTCCTGTTCCTCCAGTGTTCCTGTCCTTGCCTGGCTCCTCGCTTTGAACCCCGCTTCGCCCGTGGAGAACTGTCTGCCGTCCCTCGACTCAGGTCCTGGACCTCGCCCCATGGTAACCTCCTCCTGGGACCAGCACAGCTACCTAGAAATCAAAAGCAACTCTGCCACTTGGTACTTCTTCCATGTGAAACTAATGTGCTTACCCTAATAAGAGATAATGCTGTGAAGATCTTACGGTGGAGACAGGATGTAAAGGTGGTGTCTCCCCTTCTCATTAACACCCCGGCACAGTTGGCTGGATATTTACAGTTTTTATTACATATGTACAAGAAACAGCTACAGTTCAGGATTATGCGTCCGAACCCATCGAGTCAGATACGGGGAGCAGCTTCCTTCGATTCCCCCACCAACAAAGGAGGTGGGGAAATCGCACGAGACGTTTTTGACCCTTACGTTTCATTTCCCTCCTTGTCTGTGCTGATTTGAAAGCCTCCTCCCTTCCAGAGTCTGAGCTCCCTTCCCAGGCCTCTGGGAAATGGAAGGGCTCTGCAACATCCCTGAGCCCTTCCTCCTTGTGGCTAATCTCTGCCCACTCTTCCGCTTCCTCTGTCCCTGGGCGGTGGAATGGCTCCACAGCATCCCTGAGCCCCTGTTCCGCCTCTTCTGTCACTTCCTCCTCCGAATTCTCCCTGACACAGGAGATGTAACGAGACTGAATTGCTCATAGGATCAAAAACATTCAGTATGGCAAGTACCCATATTTTTCACCCTATAGGGTGCACCGGCCCATAGGGCGCACCTAGTTGGGGGGGGATAAAGAAAAAATATATATTTCCCCCCCAGGCGTGGGGCTGGGGCAGGGGAAGCCCAAGCTTCCCCCGACCCCAGCCCCCAGAACAGGCTGCTATCCACAAGCCTTGGGAGCCCGGTGGGAACTCCCGCCGGGCTCCGCAAGCTTGCGGAGAGCTGCCTGAAGCCCGGGGTGCACTCCGCTGTGCTCCCCGGGTTTGGGGCTGCAGGCTGCTGTCCGCGAGCCTTGGGAGCCCAGCGGGAACTCCCAAGGCTTGCGGATAGCTTCCTGAAGCCTGGAGAGCGAGAGGGGTCGGTGCGCACCGACCCCTCTCGCTCTCCAGGCTTCAGCAAAAGCCTTCATTCTTTCATAGGACGCACACACATTTCCCCTTCATTTTTGGAGGGGGAAAAGTGTGTCCTATTGGGCGAAAAATACGGTATATCTTTGGACATTCTACTGACTGTTGGCATCTTTTAGCAAATGTTTGATGAGCAAATAAAATTGATTAGATAAAAGTTTGATCTAATGGAGAATGAATAGCTTAGTTGGTTACAGCATGGTGCTAAATAATGCCAAGATTGGAGGATCGATCCCCGTATGGGATGGTTGCCTATTCCTGCATTGCAGGGGGTTGGACTAGATGATCGTTAGGGCCCTTTCCAACTCTACAATTATATGATTCTTTGATTCAAAAATAAACCAGAGAAGACTGAAATGAAAAGCAGATTCAAAGATGATACAGCAACTTCAGAGGAGAATATAGATAAAGGACTGGCAGAATAGGAGGGTGAAATGGAAAAGTCCATCACACAGGTGGTTGGAGGAATAAAACAGCAAAATGGTGCTGTGGTGCTGGAGGAGTAGAATAAAGCTGTGAATTGAGAGATCTGGCATCAATAGAGCTGAGACAGAAATGGCTCTGTGCACAATCTGGAGTGAATTCAGAGGGGAAAGCTATCAAATCTCTGGTGCTTTTCTTGGCAAAAGAATGGGAGAAGCATAAATGGAAGAGATCATTTTTAGATAAGGATGGACAACCACAGCAAACACAACAGGAAATGAGAATGGAAGATACATAATTAACAGATACATAACAATAAAAGAACTATGGTATAATATCTCGGGGGTGGCGAGCCTCTTGGGCTTGCTGATCGGAAGGTCGGTGGTTCAAATCTCCATGACGGAGTGAGCTCCTGTTGCTCGGTCCCAGCTCCTGCCACCGTAGCAGTTTGAAAGCACATCAAAGTGCAAGTAGATAAATAGGTACCACTGTGGTGGGAAGGTAAATGGCATTTCCATGAGTTCTGGATTCCATGCGCTCACGGTGTTCCGTTGCGCCAGAAGCGGTGTAGTCATGCTGGCCACATGACCCAGAAAGCTGTCTGTGGACAAATGCCGGCTCCCTCGGCCTGAAAGCGAGATAAGCGCCACAACCCCATAGTCACCTTTGATTGGATCACAGCAGAGAGAGATATAGACAACGATGGAAAGATTTACTGTTTAATATGGATGAATGGTTGTTGAAGTTATTGGAGGCAAAGTTGGTATGCTTGATTAGAGTAAAACCACTGCTGACTTATAATAATTAGAGAACCCCTTGTGGATTTTTTGTGTGAAAAGGAAAATGAACCAGCTTGCGATATTTGGGTCTGAAGAATGGGGAAAGGTTGCTTAACAGAAAGTAGAAGAGTTGGATGCCATCCTTGTGTGAATGTTTTGAATTATTTCTTTCAAGTAATGGACAGATAGAAAATCAGAAGTCCTTTTTATTTCTCTTCTCTCCTCTCCTACTTTTTATCCTTTCTTCTCTCCCCCCCTTTTGTTTTCCTTTGGTGACCTCTCCTTTGAGCCATTATTGGGGTCCAAGGATTACACAAACATGAAGGTGGCAGCTGGATGAAAGACCTCCCAAGGTGAGAGACTGGGAGAAGAAAAGAAAGCTCTCAGGTGACAGTTGGGAGAATCCACCACTTTCTGTGGGTGACAAGAGCTACCTCTGAGAGAGGACTCTGCAGTTTCTTACTCCTTCCTTCCTTCCTTCCTTCCTTCCTTCCTTCCTTCCTTCCTTTCTTTCTTTCTTTCTTTTATGTTTTTGTTTTTGTTTAGATTAGGTTTTTATCTTACTGTGTTATGAAAAAGCTTTAATGGAATCTTGGGTGTGGAGAGAACGTTTTCCATCATTTTAGTAAACTTTTAATCTTAATTCAGAAACCCCTGTGGTCTCTTTCAATTTAAACCACCCCATGTCTAAGAGCCAAGTTTCATACTACCTTGAGGGTTCTCAAGGAGGCGCAAGGAAGTTTTAAGCTGCTTGGTTAAAGGCAGCCTGGAGAAATAAAGTCGTTTAATCTGGTGGTAGCCAAAAAGGTTAATGGAAAAGCTGATCTAACAGAGGCATGCACTCTGGCTGGCTGGATCTCCCTTCCTCTAATGGAACCTGGCCCAGGTTGCAGTTTGGGGGTGCTGTGACCCACCCATAGCACACATCTACAGGCATTAATCGATTTGCCTCAGGTTAAACATGTTCACTTGGTAGTTCTTCACAGGTGTGTGTTCTGAGCATGCTCAGAGCTGTTTCCTTGAAGGCCACACCTACCCAGCTAGGGCTCAGGAGAGTGTTTGTTTCCCAAGCCACCTTGTTGGTTTGCTTCTTTTCCTTTCTGGGACTTTTTGTGTGTTCAGTGAACACACACTGTGCTCATCTTGTTTGTGAAATTAATGTGTGTGTGTTTTTACTCATACCATTTTTTTGTCCTGGCTCCCAGTTGCTGAAGGAGAAGGACCTGAAGGAGAATTCGTTCCAAAGGCATTAATCTTTAATCTTGCTGCAGCCCAAATGCTAATTGCCAGATTAAGGCACTAAAGGCAATTCACATAATCAATCCTAGATATAGCTGCAACAGGGGTGATCTAATTCCCAAAGTTTCAGATGTTGATCTGACACTGGCACACACCCTTGCTATCCTTTACATAGGAATGGGGAAGGCTCAGCTTGGTGCCACAAGCGTTTCTGCAATCTTTCACTAAGCCTAGTTGGCAAAACCAGTGGCATAGCTATGGTGGGGTTGGCCTGGAGTTTTGCCCTGAGTGAACAACGGACACAAGGGCCATCGAGTCCAACCCCCTGCCAAGCAGGAAACACCATCAGAGCACTCCTGACATATGGTTGTCAAGCCTCTGCTTAAAGACCTCCAAAGAAGGAGACTCCACCACACTCCTTGGCAGCAAATTCCACTGTCGAACAGCTCTTACTGTCAGGAAGTTCTTCCTAATGTTTAGGTGGAATCTTCTTTCTTGTAGTTTGGATCCATTGCTCCGTGTCCGCTTCTCTGGAGCAGCAGAAAACAACCTTTCTCCCTCCTCTATGTGACATCCTTTTATATATTTGAACAATTGCGCTGGAGAGGGAGGCGGGGACAGAGTTGGAGGTGGGGCTTGCAGTTCTCGTCTTGGAGACGGATGAGGCGAGAAAGCAGCATCGCCCAGGATCCTCACTATCAGGCCGCCCCCATTCTGGCAGACCTCCACATCCCACTGGGGTCCTCAGGTCCCTCTCTCCCAGGACCTCAGAACCCCTCCGCCTGCCCGCCCATCTTCATTGTCCTGACTCAGCCAGCCACTAATGTTTTTGTTCATGTATGGGGATAGGGGGAAGACTAAAATCATGCAGCAGTTTAGCTTCATCCATAGTTCCTGGAATTAAAAAGGTGCATGTTGAGACTGGGGGGAGGGGAAATTTTAAGCCTGCCCCATCCCAAAAGCTTGGGTGGGGTGACAAAATAAAACAGAATAAATGAAAAACAGAATATAAATGGAATCACATTCCTTGTTACCCCAAAGTTTCCTGTATGATCTTGAAGAGGTTGATTCTACAATGCTTGCAAGAAGTGATGAGACTTGGACTTGGGAGAATCTGCAGTGGGAGAGAGTAAGTTACCGTATTTTTCGCTCTATAGGACGCACTCCCCCCCCCCAAAAAAAAATAAGGGGAAATGTGTGTGTGTCCTATGGAGCGAATGCAGGCTCCTTGGCTTCAGCGATAGCAACGCAAAGCCTTCGCATTGCTTTCACTGAAGCCTGGAGAGCGAGAGGGGTCGATGCGCACCGACCCCTCTCCCTCTCCAGGCTTCAGGGATAGCCGCCTGAAGCCTCTGCAATGCTCCGTAGGCTTCAGGTTCCTTTTGCTGAAGCCAGGAGACCAAGACTCTCCCGGCTTCAGCAGAGAGGGAGAGCTGCGCAGGGCCCCTTCAGCCAAGCGGGAGGAGAAATGGAAGGGGCTCCGTTTCTCCTGCCACTTCGCTGAAGGGGCGCTGAGCAGAGAAGGGGAGATTTTTTTTTCTTGTTCTCCCCCTCTAAAACAAGGTGCGTCCTATGGTCCGGTGCGTCCTATAGAGCGAAAAATACGGTAAGTGGAGAGCACCCAGCATAAATGCCTTTGAATTGTTGCTTCCAGGACGTAAAAATATAAGAGCACTCTTGAATCAGACAAAGGCCCGTCTAGTCCTCCATTCTCTTCTCAACGTGGCCAACCAGATGCCTGTGGAAACCCCCCCCCCCCCCCCAAGCAGAGCAGGAGCACTATCCTGCTTGTGATCCTCCAGCAACTTCTTCAAAGGCATCCTGGGACATGTATTTCTTTTTGGCCAGCAAAGGATATATTTGCATGGGAGGCAGATGGGGAAGAAACAAGACCAGCTGACCCCACCCCTGTAGCCTCATTCTCCAAGACTTCCTGATAGCTCTGCCATGTCAAGTGGCCTTGAGCTGTCCCTGCAGTTTGCAAAAAGCCTAGTGCCAGTATGCCAATTGGATTCTATGACCAGTAGCTTATGCACGCCCATCTTTCAAGATGTGCCACTGGAAACTGCTTGCCTTGAAATGAATTTTTGCAGTCTTGGTTCATACCACGCTTCTCTCTAGCCCAGTTTCATATTGTACATCTTGCAGAAGCTTTTCTATAGAAGAGTGGATTTCATCCATAATTGATGGACAATCCTCTCTGCAGCATGACTGTACATTTCCTACAAACACTATAACTCTCTGCAATATTTTCAGGCAGAGATATAATCAAGCATTATGCTCCAGTGTACAGGATGACCAGCGTGCAAGCAGTAAGGAATTATTATTGCCTTCACCAATCACACAGCACTACATAATTGGCACCGGGGTAGAATTCAATATTGCATTGCTGTGCCAAACACCAGCCAATGATCATGGAAGGAAATAACAATTTATGGCTTACTTTACAGATCTAACGCCATGTTTCCTGTGTGTTTGGTGGAAAATATATGTGTGTTGTAGCCATTTGTTATTAACTGTGTTTCTGCTGCACTCCCACTAGAATGGCAAAGAGGCACAGAATTCAGCTTCCTGAGAATCTCTGCTTTCAAGAAAAAGCTTCTATCCTTGATGGCTAAGATATATGATTGAAAGTGTGGGCCATGCCTTCAGGACCAGAAAGTTGCCTAAATAAGATTTTCAGTGGTGTGAGGTAGGATTTCAGTTCACTCCAGATTGCCTTGATCATCTCCACAGTTAGCAAAACTAGAATTATACAAAATCAAAATAAATTACATCATAAACAATGCAAAGATATGCAGATTTTTATTGATTTGCATAATTTATTTAGGAACCATTGAGCTTTTCCTGCAGATTTTGTTTTATAATTTTGTATTATTTTACCATGGAGTAGAGGTAACCCTTGTCATAGTCCTTTTGTTCCATTGTACAGAGTGAAGAGATGGCCATCTTAGTAGTAGTAGTAGTAATATCCTGCCCATCTGGTTGGGTTTCCCCAGCCACTCTGGGTGGCTTACAACACATAAGAAATTGTAAAATATTAGACGTTTAAAATTTCTGGATACAGGGTTGCCTTCAGGTGTCTTCTAAAAGTCAGATAGTTGTTTATTTCCTTGACATCTGATGGGAAGGTGTTCCACAGGGCAGGTGCCACTACCAAAAAGGCTCTCTGCCTGGTTGCCTGTAACCTCACTTCTCGCCGTGAGGGAACCGCCAGAAGCCCCTCGGAGCTGGACCTCCGTGTCCAGGCAGAACGATGGGGGTGGAGGCGCTCCTTCAGGTCTACAGGGCCGAGGCCGTTTAGGGCTTTAAAGGTCAGCACCAACACGTTGAAATGTGCTCTCAAATGCACTGGGAGCCAACGTAGGTCTTTCAGAACCGGTGTTATATATATTTCACCATTAGCATTCTTCCAAGATATAGGTAAAGGTAAAGGGGCCCCTGACCATTAGGTCCAGTCGTGCCTGACTCTGGGGTTGCAGCACTCATCTCGCTTTATTGACTGAGGGAGCCAGCGAACAGCTTCCGGGTCATGTGGCCAGCATGACTAAGCAGCTTCTGGAGAACCAGAGAAGTGCATGGAAACGCCGTTTACCTTCCCGCCGGAGCGGTACCTATTTATCTACTTGCACTTTGACGTGCTTTCGAACTGCTAGGTTGGCAGGAGCAGGGACCGAACAACAGGAGTTCACCCCATCGTGGGGATTTGAACCGCCGACCTTCTGATCAGCAAGTCCTAGGCTCTGTGGTTTAACCCACAGCGCCACCTGTGTCCCTCTTCCAAGATATACTTCAGGCCAAAATGGAGGGAGAAGAGAATGCAAAACACTCCCGGCCTTCAACTGTGCCCTTCGATTTATTTCTTCTGTGTTTATTCACAAACGTCACAGCCAGAGAAGTGAGTTGCAAAGCACAGCACTCTAGCAATCTGGAAGTTTTCCCATACACGAACCCACATTACCATGGTGGCTCACAGGCACGGTGCAGAAAGTCTTTTTCTGCTGCGCTGCGAGCAACAACACAGTACTAAAAAAGCAAATCACCTGAATTTTCCCTTTCTTCCATCCAGCAGTGTGTTTCAATTACAGGGGAAAGCCATGGGAGAGAGAGGAGGGGAAAATGACCTCCATTTTCCCTGCCCACAACACACTGAACAACCTATTTCAAAGCTCAGTGGCTTTGTTTCCTGTCCTGCATTTCACAGCTCTTTCCCCCTGGCCGTTCACATTGGCAGGGCATCACAGCCTCAGACTCATTTCTGTTCCTGTTCACACCAGGGGGCATGGATGGCCTGGCCAGGGATGACTTGACCTTACACAGAGGTGCTTGAAGAAGAAGAAGAAGAAGAGTTTGGATTTGATATCCTGCCTTTCACTCCCTTTAAGGAGTCTCAAAGCAGCTAACATTCTCCTTTCCATTCCTCCTCCACAACAAACACTCTGTGAGGTGAGTGGGGCTGAGAGACTTCAAAGAAGTGTGACTGGCCCAAGGTCACCCAGCAGCTGCATGTGGAGGAGCGGAGATGCGAACCCAGTTCCCCAGATTAGGAGTCTACAGCTCTTAACCACTACACCACACTGGCTCTCATTGAGAAACAATGCATCAAGCAGTCGTATTTTGTAGTTTAAAAATGCAGGATACACATTGTTTTTAACACAGATTAAAAACAAGGAAATGCAGCGAGTGTGCGGTAAATGAGAGCGTGAACACAACCTACCAGTCTTAAGAGGCCCACCTCAATGAACTTTCGTGAATGCAGCTTCATTGGGACACAGATTATATGGTTACACACCTCCTCATTCTCCACAGCAGTGCACAATTCTGGGGGTCCCAGGGCTGGATTTAGGTTTGATGAGGCCCTAAGCTACTGAAGATGTTGTTGTTGTTTAGTCGTTTAGTCGTGTCTGACTCTTCGTGACCCCATGGACCAGAGCACGCCAGGCACCCCTGTCTTCCACTGCCTTCCACAGTTTGGTCAAACTCATGCTGGTAGCTTCCAGAACACTGTCCAACCATCTCGTCCTCTGTCGTCCCCTTCTCCTTCTGCCCTCCATCTTTCCCAACATCAGGGTCTTTTCCAGGGAGTCTTCTCTTCTCATGAGGTGGCCAAAGTATTGGAGCCTCAGCTTCACAATCTGTCCTTCCAGTGAGCACTCAGGGCTGATTTCCTTAAGAATGGATAGGTTTGATCTTCTTGCAGTCCATGGGTCTCTCGAGAGTCTCCTCCAGCACCAGAATTCGAAAGCAACCATCCTTCGGCGATCAGCCTTCTTTATGGTCCAGCTCTCACTTCCATACATCACTACTGGGAAAACCATAGCTTTAACTATACGGACCTTTGTTGGCAAGGTACTGAAGATAATGGGGCCCTTCATATGTCCAGCTGTCCTTTGTCAACAACAAATTGTCGCTGGTTTTTTTTGTGTTGAATATATGCTATATGGTCATTTAAGGACCTAATAGGTACCTAAAGCCATTTGCACATAACAAAATATGCATTTTATCAAAGTAATTGTTGAACTGAAACACAATTAAGAAGAAGTATATTAATAGTGAAATAATTATTAAGCTCTAACTTAAAATGATTGGGGGCCCATTACTTACACCATAGGAGCCTACACAACACAAAACACTGTTGCTGTATGTAGGTTTAATTTTATTGGTTTTTTATCTTATATTTTGGAAATGTACATCCAGTGTTTTTTTTCCTTTAATTTTTTTCCCGGGAGCCCCAAGAGAGTGGGGACCTAAGCTATAGCTTGTTTAGCTTATACGTAAATCCAGCACTGAGGGGTCCAGGTGTTTACCCATGGTTTGTGTTTCCTTTGAAACTGCGGCACAGTGGAGACTCTGGTATCTTTATGATATGTGGTTTATTTGCACATATCTACAACCTGAGCAAGGGACGTGGGTGGCGCTGTAGGTAAAACCTCAGTGCCTAGGACTTGCCAATCGCATGGTCGGCAGTTCGAATCCCCGCAGCAGGGTGCGCTCCCGTTGTTCGGTCCCAGCGCCTGCCAACCTAGCAGTTCGAAAGCACCCTCGGGTGCAAGTAGATAAATAGGGATCGCTTACAAGCGGGAAGGTAAACGGCGTTCCGTGTGCTGCTCTGGCTCGCCAGATGCAGCTTGTCACGCTGGCCACGTGACCCAGAAGTGTCTGCGGACAGCGCTGGCTCCCGGCCTCTAGAGTGAGATGAGCGCACAACCCTAGAGTCGGACACGACTGGCCCGTACGGGCAGGGGTACCTTTACCTTTACCTTTACAACCTGAGCCTGCAATGGAGCATTAGAGGGTTCCATGTCTCCTATTGCTGCAGCCTCCAGCTCAATCTGTCAGCCCACATTGTGCTTTACTGCCTTCCACCAGCTTACTGCATTTAACGGGTGGACTATCTGTCTTTCCCTCCCCACCCCCAGTGGCATGGTGTGGGGGAGACCACAGGGGCAGTTGCCACAGGCACAATATTTGTTAGGGACACATCTTGGGCTGCGTACATACTAACATATTTTCAGGGCAAAAATATCCGGGTTTGTCCTCAACATGCTGCTTTCAATCTAGATTTATTCTAGATCCTGCCATCCACAAGGGTGGGTTTGGTTTTACAGGCTGCACATTTGAAAACCCTCCCCTTGGTGGGTTTAAACCATAGCTGTCAACTTTTCCCTTTTCTTGTGAGGAATCCTATTCAGAATAAGGGAATTTCGCTTTAAAAAAAGGGAAATGTTGACAGCTATGGTTTAAACTGCTTTCAAACTGTGTTTTAAATTGTTGAAACTCTCCCTGGTGTCTTAAAGTGAAGGACACTTTATTATTATTATTATTATTATTATTATTATTATTATTATTATTATT
>JAXCMG010000101.1:867964-885598 GCA_034642415.1 Podarcis siculus
TTATTATTATTATTATTATTATTATTATTATTATTATTATTATTATTATTATTCTATATCCCGCCTTTTCCCCAGACCAGGACTCAAGGCCTCTTTCACAGATAAAATAGAAAAAGCTAAAACAAAACATAGAAGAGATCGTCTTTCAAAAGTAATTAAATGCTAATAGCACCAAAACAATATAGAAAATATCTATTAAAAATACAGATAACAAAAAATAAAAAATAAAATAAAGCCCACATCAGAGTCCTAGCCCTTTCCAGTCAGATCCTAAACGACAAATCCTAAAGGAGGTTGTCACCCGCTGGCAAAAGGAGAACAAGGAGGACTTCCACAATCTTGGAGCAGATTGTACTATTGTACTATTAGTAATAGTGATACAATTAGTATTAGTACTAAAAGTAGTACTAATAGTAATAGTAATAAAGATAATGGTATGGTAATAATAATAATAAGCTCTTCCATATGCAGAACTAAGATGCAGAACTAACAGTAACTCTTATTCAGCAAAACATTGTTGGAATCAATCTTGTCATGCTATGGAAGCAGCAATCATTTTGTGAAAAGTGCTCCATTACAGTGGGGGGGGGATGTACAAGATGGATTGAATGATCTAATAGACCTCACCTCTTCATTCTGTGATTCATCGGGTGCTAGAGCACTTCGAGTCTTAATTCCTCCCCCTGAGGCCTCCCTCTCATAATTTCTTTTTAGTTAACATCATCTTCCTGAGGTACATTAAAACAGAAATTAGCCTACTGTTTTCAAAAAGAATTTTCTCAGAGAAAGTACATCTCAGCCAAAATGGGGGATGAATAATAACTTAATAACTATACTTAGCATTTATCTAACAAACTGTAAGTATTCCACATTTCGGTAACCTTTGCAACAACCTCGTATTATCATCATCCCCATATTCCACATTCACTCTGCTTTGCAATATTCAAAGTAATGTAGAAGCAGAGCTCCCCACCCCCACCCCCCTACAGAAAGTTTGGGGACTGAGTGGGCAGGGCTCACGTACATGAGGACAGAGCTTATATGCACATTCCTGTTCCCATTCACATGTTCAGGTCAGTGGAGGCTGGTAGACTCTGGACCTGGTGGGGTGAACTGTGGGTGGGGCCAAGAGGCTCTCGTGGGCGGGACCAATGAGGTCACATGGGCTGGGGCCACATGGTTCTGGTTTTTGTCCCATCTTCCTTCCCTTGAAAAGGGACGTGGGTGGTGCTGTGGGTTAAACCACAGAGCCTAGGACTTACCAATCAGAAGGTCGGCGGTTTGAATCCCCACAACAGGATGAGCTCCCGTTGCTCTGTCCCTGCTCCTGCCAACCTAGCAGTTCGAAAGCCCGTCAAAGCGCAAGAAGATAAATAGGTACCGCTCCGGTGGGAAAGTAAACAGCGTTTCCGTGCGCTGCTCTGGTTCGCCAGAAGCGGCTTAGTCATGCTGGCCACATGACCTGGAAGCTGTACACCGGCTCCCTCTGCCAATAAAGCGAGATGAGCGCCGCAACCCCAGAGTCAGCCACGACTGGACCTAATGGTCAGGGGTCCCTTTACCTTTTACCTCCCCTTGAAAGGTGTGGAGACAAAAGCATTGTCACTGTATATATATATATATATATATTAATAAATTTTTATTGAATTTCCAAATTTTTATAGACAAGACAAACACACAAAGACAAAACATGTATAATTTCATATCCTTACTTCGTTAACTACTTCCCCGGACTTCCCCCCACCCCACCCCCCTTACATCCCTATTCCAAAAGTTGGTTCAGCAAGTCCTTATCTCTCATCCTTACAAACTTATTGTTCTTCTTCTTATTAACTTCATTCTTGATTAAACCATTTTTATCTTATACCAATCTCTTATAAATCTTTTACCTTTTTCTAAGGTTGACCCCTGTTCCCTTCCACAGATTTCCCATTTTTTCATTCAATGTTAATTCTATTATCTAAACACAAAAATCATAAAAAAAATTAAAATTCTGCCCTCACCCCCCCCTTCCCCAGTTTCAGTCCCCTTCCAAAAGGAATGTCCACAAAAAGACAACTTCTAGCCTGGATTTCTCACATCCGAGGCCCTTAAGTCTCTGTCCATCTCTCTCCGCCGGATTTGTTGGTAGTCATTTATGTTGGTCATCAAGTCTCGAAGGAGCTCTGGCACAATAAAGTCGAAGTACCTTCCAACCTGCTTTCCACGTCCAAGAGGGAGGCCCCAATCATATTTCTTATTTCTTTTAAGTCCAAATATTTCAGATATTCCAGGGGCTCCCTCTCCCATCTCAGGCAAATTCATAGTCCATAAGTCTTCTTCTTTATATTCCACAGATGTAAGTTTCTGGTTGGTACTTTCTACCTGTATTTTTTCCACTCCTTCTTCCCTCTCTTCTGGTTCCAAAGATGTCTCTTCCAATTCAGCTGCAGGATTTTTTTCAGACAAGTCCTCCACACAGTCAGCGGCATTGCTTATTTTAGCGATCAAGGGCGATAGTTTCGTAGCCATAACTGTGCTCTGGTCTTGTAATATTCCCACGAGAAAGAACATCCTTTCAATCTCTGCCTGTAATTTTCCTTCTGCAGCCATTGTAATGTCTCAGAGTTCCCCCTAGAGGGATTCTGGATACTTAGTAGTCCTTCTTCAACAGTCCTTTACTTTGTTATTTATTCCTTCTTTGTTTTCACCAACTTGAACTCAAATGTAACAAAATTAGTCCACAGATACAAATTGTAACAAATTTTCTGACGGTTCGTTTGACAGCCCTTTGACAGCTGTCAAACTCCCTGCTTCTTTCCAACAGCTCTCACTCACGGGACGCTCCCGGGTCCGGGGGGGGGGGGGGGTTGCACAAAAACTTCAAAAATTTCTTATTTTCCAACACAAAACATATAACTTTTTATGTCAATCTTGGAGTTAATGTCCTTTATCTCACAAAGAGGAAAACAATAGCTCCACCTTAGTTATTCGGTTCTTGCTTTAGATCGTCTGTAAAAAAGGGGGTGCGGACTTCCTTTTAGCACATCCCCCGGTCGTATCTAATTCAAAAAGGTAAATTTCTTAAGTCCAAATTCCGTTTTACTCACGGGTTGTTTCTTTTCGGGTCCGAATTTCAAGGAAGGAAGTCAGCGCTCTCCGGTCATGGCTCGCGGCTTCACTCCACCGAGGTAGCGATCGACTCACAGCGCCACGCCACCCCCCGTACCCTCTCCGCAGCCTTTAAAAAGGCTCTTCGTGAGTCGGGGAGCGCTTAAGGCGCCCGCTGAGTCTTCAGTCCGCAGGCTTCAGCACCTGCGGTTTCTAAGGGTCCCCGCGTTGCCGCCGCGGCAAGACCCGTCCTCGGTGGAGACGATTCCCTCCGGAGCTCGGAGGGAATCCGCCATTTCCCGATCGTGCTAACGCATTGTCACTGTATAAGCTCTTATATACAGTGGTACCTCGGGTTACAGACGTTTCAGGTTAGAGACTCCGCTAAGCCAGAAATAGTACCTCAGGTTAAGAACTTTGCTTCAGGATGAGAACAAAAATCGCAGCACCACAACGACGCAGCTGCAGCAGGAGGCCCCATTAGCTAAAGTGGTGCTTCAGGTTAAGAACGGACCTCCGAAACATATTAAGAATGTAACCAGAGGTACCACTGTATATATAACATTTTAAAGCCATCACTGCCACCTATGGAACCAAGTTCCATAATTTAACTATGCGCTGCATGAATAAGCACATGAATCTTCCAGCATTCATCTACATTGGAGGTTCGCAAGTTCTTGTGTAATAATAATAATAATAATAATAATAATTTATTTGTACCCCGCCCATCTGGCTGGGTTTCCCCAGCCACTCTGGGTGGCTTCCACAAAGAGCAAAAATACACTAAGATGTCACACATTAAAAACTTCCCTGAACAGGGCTGCCTTAAGATGTCTTCTGAATGTCCAGTAGTTGTTTATCTCTTTGACATCTGATGGGAGGGCGTTCCACAGGGCAGGTGCCACTACTGAGAAGGCCCTCTGCCTGGTTCCCTGTAGCTTTGCTTCTCGCAATGAGGGAACTGCCAGAAGGCCCTCAGCGCTGGACCTCAGCGTCCGGGCAGAATGATGGGGGTGGAGACGCTCCTTCAGGTATACTGGAGTTACTAGAGAGGGGGAAAAACATCTCTCCATCCCCTTGCTCCATGCCATACATAATTTTATAGACTTCTATCATGTCACTTCTGAGCTTTTCTCTTAACTAAAAAGCCCCAAATGCTGTGACTTTGCTCATGGGAGCGTTGTTCAATGCCCTTGATAATTTTGCCTTTTTCTGCACCTTTTCCATCTCGATAATATCATTTTTGAGGAGAGCAGACCAGAATTAGACACAGTATTCCAAATGTGGTTGCACCATAGATTTGTATGATAGCATTGTGATGATAATATTGGCAGTTTTATATTCAGTTCCTTCCCTAATGATCTTGCATTGCAGGGGGTTGGACTAGATGACCCTGGGGGTCCCTTCCAACTCTATAATTCAATGATTCTATGATCCCTAGCTGCTTTTGAATTCTGGTGCTGGAGGAGACTCTTGAGAGTCCCATGGACTGCAAGAAGATCAAACCTATCCATTCTTAAGGAAATCAGCCCTGAGTGCTCACTGGAAGGACAGGTCCTGAAGCTGAGGCTCCAATATTTTGGCCACCTCATGAGAAGAGAAGACTCCCTGGAAAAGACCCTGATGTGGGAAAGATGGAGGGCACAAGGAGAAGGGGACGACAGAGGACGAGATGGTTGGACAGTGTTCTCGAAGCTACCAGCATGAGTTTGACTAAACTGCGGGAGGCAGTGGAAGACAGGAGTGCCTGGCGTGCTCTGGTCCATGGGGTCACAAAGAGTCGGACACGACTGAACAACAACATGATCCCTAGCATAGGATCTGTCTCTTTCACAGCTGCCACACACTGGGTCAACATCTATCATCAAGTGGTCTACAACCCCAAGACCTTGTTTCTGGGCACTTCACTTCCCAGGAACATACGTGGAATTAAGATTTATTTTTTCCCTCCTGACATTCATCACTTTATACTTGTTTCCAATGAATGGTATTTGTTGTTTTACTGCCCATTCACTCAGTTTGGAGAGATCCTTTTGAAACTCTTCACAATCTTTTTGTTTGAATGACTGGACCATTTAGTATCATCAACAAACATGGCCACCTCCCTGTTCATTCCTAAGCCTAGATAATTTATGAACAAGTTTAAAAGCACAGGTCTCAATACTGCTTCTTGGGAGACTCCACTGTTTTGCCAATTAACCAATTCCAGAGCCACAAGAGAACCTCTCTTCTTATTTTGTGACCACTGAGCTTACTGAGGAGTCTTTGATGAAGTACCTTGTGAAAAGTTTTTTGAAAATTTCATCAAGTAGATCATCTCCATCCATGTGGCAGCCTTTCCACCAATTTTCCTGGAACAGGCGTTAAGCAAACTGTTCTGTAATACTCAGGATCCCCTGGATCCCTTTTTCAAAATTAGTGTTTTCTAGACACGGGTGGCGCTGTGGGTTAAACCACAGAGCCTAGGACTTGCCGATCAGAAGGTCGGCGGTTCAAATCCCCGCGACTGGGTGAGCTCCTGTTGCTCGGTCCCAGCTCCTGCCAACCTAGCAGTTCGAAAGCACGTCAAAGTGCAAATAGATAAATAGGTACCACTCTGGTGGGAAGGTAAACGGTGTTTCCGTGCACTGCTCTGGTTCGCCAGAAGCGGCTTAGTCATGCTGGCTCCACCCCTTGCCCATTTAAGCAGCCCACACCAGGGGCACTACCTGTTTGTACCTTCGCCAGGTTTTTCCCCCATCCACCCACCCTCGCTTTAAACTCATCGTCAGTGACTTTGCGGTGGCTATGGTGGTCGCCGTTCTTTAAGGGGCCGGGTAGAAATTTGCCCACCGGGCTAATGGGCACCAACCCGGTGGTTTTGCCTGTTGTTGTTGTTTAGTCGTTTAGTCGTGTCCGACTCTTCGTGACCCCATGGACCAGAGCACACCAGGCACTCCTGTCTTCCACTGCCTCCCGCAGTTTGGTCAAACTCATGTTGGTAGCTTCGACAACACTGTCCAACCATCTCGTCCTCTGTCGTCCCCTTCTCCTTGTGCCCTCAATCCTTCCCAACATCAGGGTCTTTTCCAGGGAGTCTTCTCTTCTCATGAGGTGGCCAAAGTATTGAAGCCTCAGCTTCAGGATCTGTCCTTCCAATGAGCACTCAGGGCTAATTTCCTTAAGAATGGATGTGTTTGATCTTCTTGCAGTCTGTGGGACTCTCAAGAGCCTCCTCCAGCACCATAATTCAAAAGCATCAATTCCTACCTCATAGCAATTGTCACAACTGGTTGGGTATTGGGGCAATCCTTTGTTTTGGATAGAGGGGAGGTTGTAGCTCTGCCTGCCTCTCCAAACTCTGGCGTATCCTGTTAAAGGGATCTGGGAGGAGTGACCGTGTCTGCAGGGCCAGGGCTGAAGGCACTCCCCCAGACAACAGTTCCTGCGGGGATCACCCTATTTAATGTAAGTATTGGGAACCCCCACCTGAATTGATCATGCATCACTTCCGGCAGACAGGCCAGAAGTATTTAGATTGTCCCATGCCCAAGCCAAACCTCTTTCATCTGTATTCAATAAAGTTGTGGCCTGATTTGACCCCCAAATCAGCTTCATTGGTCTCTTACTTGCATGGGTGGGGTAGGGGAGCCCAATGCCTGGTCCTGCAAGGGATCAATTCCCTCTTTCTCAGAGCGACATCCTCCTTCCCTGAGACCCTCATTCTCCCTTCCAGCAGAGGAGCTAGGACACAGCTATAACGTCCCCAAAGACCTCATCCAGCAACCTCTCTGTGCCTCACAACATTTCCATGTCAGACACCTTGGCCTCAAGGGAGCAAACTCATCTCCAGAAAGCAAGAGCTCGTTGCAGTGCTAGGAAGATATCTGCACATGTGGCAGACAATGCAAAACACTGGGAAGACTTCACCAACCCACTCTTTATGCTGGCTTTCTATTGGCATAACAGATTTATTTTTATTTATTTTTTAAGAATTTGTGGAGTTTGGGTAGCGGAGAAGAGAAGGCAGGTGGGGGAGCCCAAGCCTCCTTGCCCTGCTGCCAAACTCTCTCTGCCATTTCCAAGGGGTTAGACAGTTCTCATATTGCAAAGACTTCCATTAACTGGATGTTGTTTCACAGAAGAAAGGATGTTGTGAGTTGGCCTGAGATAAACTCAGCCTATTCTCCCCTTGTTCTTGTGAGCTGCCGCCGCCACTACTCCCTGCTTACATGCCTTATGGATGAGCAGCTTTCATTGGAGAATAGAAGGAGGCTCTGGCAACAGCATCAATTCTTCGGCGAGGAGAATTGATGCTTTTGAATTCTGGTGCTGGAGGAGACTCTTGAGAGCCCCATGGACTGCAAGAAGATCAAACCTCTCCATTCTGAAAGAAATCAGCCCTGAGTGCTCACTGGAAGGACAGATCCTGAAGCTGAGGCTCCAATACTTTGGCCACCTCATGAGAAGAGAAGACTCCCTGGAAAAGACCCTGAGGTTGGGAAAGATGGTGCGCACAAGGAGAAGGGGACGACAGAGAACGAGGTGGTTGGACAGTGTTCTCGAAGCTACCAGCATGAGTTTGACCAAACTGCGGGAGGCAGTGGAAGACAGGAGTGCCTGGCGTGCTCTGGTCCAGGGGGTCACAAAGAGTCGGACACAACTAAACTACTAAACAACAACAACAACTGGCAACAGCAGGTGATCCTGCTGTGACATCTTCAGTGGAAATTACATGACAAACATTCATTTCCAGGTGGAGATTCTGGGTCTGCAATCCCATGGCAGGGGATGTTCTGCCTGGAAACACCTGTTGCCCCTGCAGCTCTGTCTTGGGATATGTTTCTGGAAAGGTCTCCTCAATTCTGATCAGTTCTTTAAATCATTTCTCTGCCTTCTTTTATAATCTCTCTGCCACCTCAAAATATCATTTTGAAAGCCTGTGGAGGTTTTGTTTAGTTGCACTTCACCCAGCAATTCTGACAAAACCAGAGGAGAATGAATTATAGGAAGCTTAACACAGGTTCGGAAAGTATTTTCCAGTAATTTTGTAAAGTGTAGGTGTGTAGTTATGTCCAGATTCTGAGTCAGCAGATACATCACTGGTTTCCAAAAATAGGCACCACTTTCCTACTTCACATGTGCTACACGTGCCCTATTTCTGTGCTTGTGCTTTCCAAAAATAGTACTCATAGGTGATTGGCTGTCATGAACACACTCGTGAGGATTTTTCTGTCATCTGCGCTGCAGAAGTAGTATTAGTGCAGGCATTCTCAAAATCTTTTTATAGCCTGTGCTCAGCAGGGAGGTTATCTCATTGACCATTCACAAATGGTCACCAGCCACGTGTGGTTGCATAACAGCAATTGCAGCAAACGCTCACGTGGAGGAACACTGCTAGGAAAGCGTTTTGATGTTTTGTTTCATTGAGCAGCTGGAAGCTGAGCAAACACAACTGTTCCTGGGTGGCAACTGCATGTTCTCTGCAGAGCGCCAGCAGTTGGTGATGCGGTCAGTGGGGATCTCACAGAGGAGGGGGGGAAAGACAATGAATGAATTAAAAAGGCTTTCGGCTCAGAAGCTGAACTAAGCTTCCTTCTTCTGTGGTTGATCACACAGTCATAGAATCCAGGATTTGTAGACTTGGAAGGGATCCCAAGCGTAACCTTGTCCAACCCCTGCAATGCAGGAATCTCAGCTGAAGCATCCATGACAGATGGCCACCCAACCTCTGCTTAAAAGCCTCCAAGGAAGGAGAGTCCACCACCTTCTGAGCGAATCCGTTCCACTGCCAAACAGCTCTTAATGTCAGGAAATTTTCCCATTTGTTTAGCTGGAATTTCCTTTCTTGTAACTTGAAGCCATTGGTTTGAGTCCTATCCTCAAGAGCAGGAGAAAACAAGTTTCCTCCATCTTCCATGTGACAGCCCTTAAGATATTTGAAGATGGCTATCATATCTCCTCTCAGTCTCCTCTTTCCTGGGCTAAACATACTCAGCAACTTCAACCATTCCTCATAAGGATTGGGTTCCAAACCCTTGATTATCTTGGTCACCCTCCTCTGCACACCTTCCAGCTTGTCAATATCCTTTTTAAATTGTGATGCCTAGAACTGGACACAGTATTCCAGATGTTGTGTGCCCAAGGCAGTATAGAGTGGTACTGTTAGTTCCCTTGATCTGGACGCTAGACTTCTCTTGATGCAGCCTAGAATAACATTAGCCTTTTTTTGCTGCTGCATCACACTGTTGACTCATGTTTGTGGTCCAATAAGACCCCTAGATTCTTTTCACCCAACTTATATTTGTGCCAGGTGTGCCCCATCTTATATTTGTGCATCTGGTTCTTGCTGCCTAAGTGCAGAACCTTACATTTGTCCCTACTGAAATTCATTGTGTTACTTTGGCCCCAGGTCTCCAATCTGTTAAGGTCATCTTAAATCCTGATGCTTTTTTTCCCCAGCATGGAACAGAATCATAGAGTTTGAAGGGACCCGAGGGTCATCTAGTCCAACCCCCTGTAATGCAGGAATCTCAACAAAAGCATCCATGGCAGATTGCCATTTATGAAGACATTGAACAGCCATGGGCCCAAGACAGAACCCTGTGGCATGTTACTTGTCACTTTCTTCCAGGATAATTAAGAACCGGGTGGCGCTGTGGGTTAAACCACAGAGCCTAGGGCTTGCCGATCAGAAGGTCGGTGGTTCAAATCCCACAACGTGGTGAGCTCCCGTTGCTCGGTCCCTGCTCCTGCCAACCTAGCAGTTCGAAAGCATGTCAAAGTGCAAGTAGATAAATAGGTACCGCTCCAGCGGGAAGGTAAACAGCGTTTCCGTGCGCTGCTCTGGTTTGCCAGAAGCAGCTTAGTCATGCTGGCCACATGACCCGGAAGCTGTACGCCAGCTCCCTTGGCCAATAAAGCGAGATGAGCACCGCAACCGCAGAGTCGGCCATGACTGGACCTAATGGTCAGGGGTCCCTTTACCTAATGTGCACTAAGGTAAAGGTAAAGTAAGGATTCGGTCATTCAACTAGCTGCAAATCCACCTAACAGTTAATCTCATCCAGCCCACATTTGACCATCTTCTCTACAAGAATACCATAGGGGACTTTGTCAAAAAGCCTTACTGAAATCAAGATACACTACATCCAACACATTCTGCTTTTCCACCAAGCTTGTAACTCTATCAGAAAAAGAGATGAGATTTGTCTGGCATGATTTGTGTTTGAGAAATCCATGCTGGGTCTTAATAATCACAGCATCCTTATCTAAGTGCTCAGAGACTGACCATTTAATTATCTGTAAGAGACACATGCTTCTTGGGAGAAAAGCAATGACAAACCTAGACAGCATCTTAAAAAGCAGAGACATCACCTTGCCAACAAAGGTCCGTATAGTTAGAGCCATGGTTATCCCAGTCGTGATGTATGGAAGTGAGAGCTGGACCATAAAGAAGGCTGATCACCAAAGAATTGATGCTTTTGAATTATGGTGCTGGAGGAGACTCTTGAGAGTCCCATGGACTGCTAGAAGATCAAACCTCTCCATTCTGAAGGAAATCAGCCCTGAGTGCTCACTGGAAGGACAGATCCTGAAGCTGAGACTCCAGTACTTTGGCCACCTCATGAGCAGAGAAGACTCCCTGGAAAAGACCCTGATGTTGGGAAAGATGCACAAGGAGAAGGGGATGACAGAGGACGATAGTGTTCTCAAAGCTACCAGCATGACTTTGACCAAACTGCGGGAGGCAGCAGAGGACAGGAGTGCCTGGCGTGCTCTGGTCCAGGGGGTCACAAAGAGTCGGACACGACTAAACAACTAAACAACAGGACCTTTCCAGGTACTGATGTCAAGCTGACTGGTTGGTACTTACCTAGGTGTCTCCTCACCTTTTTTGAAGATTATGGAGGTATCTCTCCCCGTTTTTGAACATTTGTCCACCTCCAGGGATATCATCTGTTCTCAAAGAATTCCAGTCTGCAGGGATATCATCTGTTCTCAAAGAATTCTCAAATACTATAGACAGAGGCTCCAAAATTAAATCTGCCAGCTCCTTTAATACCCTTGGGTGCAGCTCATCATACCCTGGAGATCTGAATTCATTTAAAGCAGCCAGGTGTTCCTTTTCTATCTCTTTTCCTATCTCCAGCTGCAGCTCCATCCTTGTATCATTTATTCTGTTATCACCAGGTTTTTTCAGGTTTATACATTTCAATAATTTTACAGTCATTTTAACATTTCAAAACTTGACTTCCTTTCCCCCGGTTTCTGCGGTTCCTGAAATTTAATTTTAATATTTTCTGCATATCCAAATCAACTTAATTTGCTCATTTATTCATCTACTTTATATACTCTTATGAAACTGCAGGTTATTACAATAATCCTGCCAATGTTCTTATCTGTTTACGATTTGCTTGTAAATATTCAAGAAACCATTTCCATTCTTTTATAAAAAGTTTGTTATCTTGATTTCTTATTTTTCTGGTAAGTTTCGCCATTTCTGCATTTCCGTAAGTTTTTGTATCCATTCTTCTTTGGCTGGAACTTTTTCTTCTTTCCATTTTTTGGGCAAGTAACATCAAACCTGTCCATTCTGAAGGAAATCAGCCCTGAGTGCTCGCTGGAAGGACAGGTCCTGAAGCTGAGGCTCCAATACTTTGACCACCTGATGAGAAGAGAAGACTCCCTGGAAAAGACCCTGATGTTGGGAAAGATGGAGGGCACAAGGAGAAGGGGACGACAAAGGACGAGATGGTGGGACAGTGTTCTCGAAGCTACCAGCATGAGTCTGACCAAACTGCGGGAGGCAGTGGAAGACAGGAGTGCCTGGCGTGCTCTGGTCCACGGGGTCATGAAGAGTCGGACACGACTAAACAACTAAACAACAACAAACATTCTTGCCTGTTATCACCAGGCTGGGCACTGCTATCCTTTTGGGTGAAGACAGAGGCAAATTAGGTATTGAGCAGCTCCACCTTCTCTCTGCGACTCAACAACATTTCTCCATCTTCTCCAGGCCGAGGAAATACTACTAGCTTGTTCTTCCTCTTGCTTCAAACAAAGCTGAAGAAACCTTTACTATTATTTTTAACCTGCCTTGCAAGCTTGAGCTCATTCTTAACTTTGGCCTGCCTGACCATCTCTTTGCTGGCTACTTGTGTTGGCTGTTTCCTTCGTGATTTCCCCATTTTTTCATTTCTTATACATGCCCTTCTTAAATCTCATCTCACCTATAGGTTCCTTATGCAACCACACTGGTTTCTTTAGCTGCCTCCCAATTATCTTTCTTGTTGGAAGTGTCTGCCTTTGTGCCTTCAATGGGACGTGGGTGGCGCTGTGGGTTAAATCACTGTGCCGCTTGGGTTTGCCAATCGAAAGGTTGGCGGTTCGAATCCTTGCGACGAGTCCCAGCTCCTGCCAACCTAGCAGTTCAAAAGCACGCCAAAATGTGCAAGTAGATAAATAGGTACCGCTCTGGCGGGAAGGTGTCAGGGAACTGCTCAGCTCAGAGGCGAGAGATGGAAGGGCATTTGTGTTATAGGGAGCCTCCGAAAGTCTTGCAAAGCAGTTCCTCTTCCGGCAAGGAGGAAAGCCCCACCTCCAGTGGAGAAGAGGTACAAGGACCAGAGGATGCTAGGGGGAGCCTTAACACTGAGCCTGAGCAAGCCAGAGAGGCGGGAAGCACGCCCTTGCCAGCGCCCATTCTTCGCAGTAGTCTTTGGCACAGGGAGGGGTGGAAAAGGCTGGGGGTGATGTGACTTTTATGCTGGGGGAGGTACAAAAACTGACCACTCCCAGATTCTGCTAGCGATTGAGCCAGACATGAACTTACGGTGCTCTTCACTGTAAATCGTTTGCACCAAGAATAAAGCCTGTAAAAGACAGGTCAGAGTCTTGACTGGTTACTCTCGAGCAACCACAACAGCATCTGACAGAAGGTAAACGGCATTTCCATGCGCTGCTCTGGTTTCGCCAGAAGCGGCTTAGTCATGCTGGCCACATGACCCAGAAAAACTGTCTGCAGAAGAGGATAAATGCTGGTTCCCTCAGCCTGTAAAGTGAGGTGAGCGCCGCAACCCCAGAGTCATTTGCGACTGGACTTAATTGTCAGTGGTCCCTTTACCTTTTACTGTGCCTTCAATATTTCACCTTTAAGAAACAACCATCCATCTTGGACTCCCTTTTCTTTGAGTATTTCTGACTATGGGATCTCATTCAGTAGTTCCTCAAACTGGTTTATTTAGGTAGTTCCTGAGAAACTCACTGGGTGAACCTGAGACCCTCGAGCTCCCTGGAGGAAAGCAAAAATGGGCACATAATGGCTAGAGAATGAAGATATCCTGGCAATAGAACAAGCAGGCTTCAGACCCGGAAGGTCCACGACAGATCACTGCCTAACGTTACAACATCTCATCGACAAATACAAATCAGGAGGGCAGGCCTCACTATATGCTGCCTTCATTGACCTAAAAGCAGCCTTTGATACAGTCTCCAGAACCAAACTCTGGGACAGACTACAGGGTACCAATATAGATAGAAGGCTCCTGCTCTTAATTCAGGCTCTGCACGCAAACACGGCTCTTAGAGTCAGGTGCAGCTGCCTAGGACACCTAACTGACCCTATTAAAACCTTCAAAGGAGTCAGGCAAGGGTGCCTATTGGCCCCTCTACTATTTAATTTCTATCTGAATAACTTAGTATCTGCACTCAATGACTCAGAACTCCACCCGCCAAAGCTTGCAAATTGGCATATTTCGGTCCTGCTATATGCAGATGATGCGGTAATTCTATCAGAACCCCCACTGGACTCAAAAGAGCACTAAGAAAGCTCGCAGCATACTGTGAATCTGAATGTCTCAAAATCAACTATCAAAAGACCAAGATACTCGCTTTTGGGGGGAAACCAAAGCTTAGAAGCTGGGAACTCCAAGGCCATAAATTAGAACAAGTCACAAACTACAAGTATCTAGGAATGGTGGTACAGGCCTCAGGAACCAACAAACTACAAATAAACTCCATCGGGAGTTCAGCGGGGAAAACCGCAAATTGTATCCTTAAATTCTTCAGAGCACAAGGGGGCTTCTTCGTCCCCGCAGCTCTAAAATGATACAAGGCACATAACAGGCAGAAAATAAAAAAGCGTATTGTAGAGTTGGAAAAGGTTCAAAAATGTGGGAAGCCTTTATTTGCTGAGAAACTGGCTCGCGCCACATCTCATCAAGCTTGTTCCTCCAAACCATCAGAATCCTTTGGGTCCATATTGCAGGGGCTGGTTGGTGGAGCTGCAGTCAATATCCCAGACTTGACCAACCCAACCAATTACAGCCTTTAAACCAGAAACCTCCATCTGCAGCAGGTCCATTCTTCAGAAAATTCCCTCTAGTTGTTGCAACGAAAAACATTGGTCGTGTAAAACCTCCCACAATGTGGGGGATTCAGCCTCTATTCTAGCCTGGTCATTTAGGTCTGCATCGACTTTAGTATTTTTACTATTCTACCTGCTTCTTTATCAAAGGAGGTGGATGGCAGCCTCCTAGAAACCCCACCAGGTCCACTTCCCCCAGCCTCCACTCAGTGGGAAGCCTGGTCAGGCTCTGGCCAAGGGTTTATGAGCTCACAGGGCCCACCTGCCTGCATAGCTGCCGCTCACTATCACTGACCTCCTCAACAACAGGAGCCTGGGTTCGTTGCACTGGGCAGGTAAATGAGCATTTAGAATTGGAGCAATCTATCTCTTCCACACAGCAGTTACCTGCTGTAGAATTTGTTGTTGTTTAGTCGTTTAGTCGTGTCCGACTCTTCGTGACCCCATGGACCAGAGCACGCCAGGCATTCCTGTCTTCCACTGCCTCCCGCAGTTTGGTCAAACTCATGCTGGTAGCTTCGAGAACACTATCCAACCATCTCGTCCTCTGTCGTTCCCTTCTCCTTGTGCCCTCCATCTTTCCCAACATCAGGGTCTTTTCCAGGGAGTCTTCTCTTCTCATGAGGTGGCCAAAGTACTGGAGCCTCAGCTTCAGGATCTGTCCTTCCAGTGAGCACTCAGGGCTGATTTCCTTCAGAATGGAGAGGTTTGATCTTCTTGCAGTCCATGGGACTCTCAAGAGTCTCCTCCAGTACCATAGAATTACAGGTACCCAATACACCAGATAATTTTGTGGTGGGCTCTGCTGCGCAGAGGAGGCAAATCACTCCAGTTCCGAAGGGCAGGCACTATAGGCTAGTAGTCAACCTGCTCTGTGCCTCTCCTTCCTCCAAGACAGGCCTCAGATCATGGCCCAGCAGAATTGGCCCAGTGAGAATCAAATGCCAGGGGAACTGAAGATGAAGCAGCAGCAGCTCCTGCTGGATCAAATTGCTCCTGTAAGCAGAGCAGACTGTTTTTTGTTTTTAAACTACTTTTCCATGTGGTTATGGCCCCTGTGAGAAGGGTAAACTTGAAGGGCACACAGAGTGAGAAAGAGACAAGTACCAGGGAGAGGGGAGGGTTGGGGGGGGAGAACAGGCAAGAAGAGAGAATTGCCAGTGTTTTCTAAATCCCTGCTTAGGTTACCTACCACCACCACCACGCTTTAGGGGCATTTTTAGAAACTGTTAAGTTGTGGGTGAACATATCAGACGACACAGCGATTCTTCAAACAGCTCTTGTTTATTCACAGGCCAGGACAGAACTGAACCGAAGGGTTCAGTCAGCCTTCTTATATAGAGCTCCAGTACAACGTAACTGTAACAACTTTCTAAAACTATCCAATCACTGAACGTCACTTTCGATCCCTTATTTGCATAACTATCTACAGTATCCCCCTGCTGGCCCAGGGTGAGAACTTCAATACATAACAGAAACCATCATAGTAAAGTGTGGGGGGGGGGGGTTCCATAGTAAAGTTTAATGAAACCTGTGTCACTGGTTTGTTGTCTGTTTGTGTGCTGGTGTTGCATGACACCCAAAATCCGAGAGGCACGAGATTCGTCTGTCCTCAGATGTGGAAACAAACAGCAAAATGCAGCTTCCCTGTAGAAAAATATCAGACAAGCTAGCAAAGACATTAGAACACACATCTAAATCAGATATTAAAACACAACTACATTTTTAACCCGACACCCATTAGGTTTCCTTTCAAGCAATGTTTCCAGTCCTTCAGAATCTCTTGGGGCCTTCCTCTTTCGCCTGGTACACATTCCCTCGCTGTCGTTTTTCTTCTTCTGGCTGAAGGTCTCTCTTCAGAAGCTGCATCCACTCCATGATTTAAAGCACATCCCCTCAAATATCCAGGACACTGTAGTTTGTTAAGCGTTCCAGGAATTGTATTACTGTAAAGGGTAGTTCCCACGATTCTTTGAGAGAAAGTAGTACAGTGGTACCTCAGGTTACATATGCTTCAGGTTACATATGCTTCAGGTTACATCAGGAGGCCCCATTAGCTAAAGTGGTGCTTCAGGTTAAGAACAGTTTCAGGTTAAGTACGGACCTCCGGAACGAATTAAGTACTTAACCCGAGGTACCACTGTATGTGTATGCAGCCAAACTCAATTGCATACATGCTTATCATTATCTGGCGAGGGAAGCCTTTTGACAAGACACTGTTGCATAATTTTATTGACTCTCGCAGTGTGATTTTGTGGACATAAAAATCTGCAAGCAAGAGCTGATTGTACACACAGCTGAGTCAGGTTTAAACGGCTACTAATCCACTTCACTTTACTCAGATGGGATTGAAACAAGGGAAACCTTTTATTTTATAGCACCATCCTAACTGTGTCTGCTCAGAAGAAAGTCTTCCTGAATTCATGGGGCTTACTCTTGTTGTTTAGTTGTTTAGTCGTTTAGTCGTGTCCGACTCTTCGTGACCCCATAGACCAGAGCAGCCAGGCACTCTTGTCTTCCACTGCCTCCCGCAGTTTGGTCAAACTCATGCAGGTAGCTTCGAGAACACTATCCAACCATCTTGTCCTCTGTTGTCCCCTTTCTCCTTGTGCCCTCCATCTTTCCCAACATCAGGGCCTTTTCCAGGGAGTCTTCTCTTCTCATGAGGTGGCCAAACTATTGGACTCTCAGCTTCAGGATCTGTCCTTCCAGTGAGCACTCAGGGCTTACTCTTAGGTAAGTGGAATTAGGATTGAAGTCTTAACCTACTGAGAGGGAAACCTGATGGAAGTTGTAGAATCTGGAGGACCAAAGGTTCTTCAACCCTGGAATAAAGGAACACCTGAAGTCATCTACTTCGAGTGCTCAGCTGGTGTCTGAGAGCAGGACTGGATGAAGATCAATAAACTGAAGCTGAATCCAGACAGAATGGAGGTGCTGTTGATATATGTTTTGTCTGAGTGGGGACGTGGTTCAACATGTCTTGAATGCTCCTGCAGTTTTGGCTGATTAACATTCTATGTTAATGTGCTTGTGGGAAAGGGGTCAAAGGTTTGGTTTTGTTTGTTATTGTTATGTATTTTGTGTTCTCATTTTGTATTTTTATGTTGTGAATCACCCTGTGGTCTTTGAATGAAGGGCAGTATACAAAATTAATTATAATTATAATTATAATTATAATTATAATTATAATTATA
>JAXCMG010000101.1:885859-953792 GCA_034642415.1 Podarcis siculus
AATAATAATAATAATAATAATAATAATAATAATAATAATAATAATAATAGCTGATTGGTCAACCTTGTTGCTGATGAGTCCCTAAGTCACTGAGAGTTGGAGGCCCATCAGCTCCCCTCACCTGGTTTAACGGACCAGTCAATGCCGTTCCTGAGGTTTGGCCGTTGTTGCATGCTGACAGCTTCTAGAAGCCACAGGTGAGAGCTGAGCGCATGGTGGGGACCAAAGGTGGATGACCAAAGGTGGACAAAACACCCTAGAAGGAGCATGATGTGTCCTCCACCAGAGGTACTGCCCCTCCCCTAACACCCCATACACCCATCCTGTCAACAGCATATAATATAATACCTCTGCTTTGGAAAATGCATTGGCTGCCAATATGCTGCCGGTTTTGCTTTTAGCATTTAAGCCCAGCAATTGCATTTCACAGAGTCAGCCACGACTGGACCTAACGGTCAGGGGCCCCTTTACCTTTTTAAAAGGGGGTTGAGGAATTGATTCAGAATCTAGGACGCTGCCTTCTACCGAGTGAGGCCATTGGTCCATGTATCAGGAAGAACTTTCTGACCGTAAAAACTGTCAAACTCCCTTGGGAGGCGGTGGATTCTCCTTCCTGAGGAGGCTGGATGGCCATCTGTCATGGATGCTTTAGCTGAGATTCCAGCATTGCAGGGGTCACACTAGATGTCCCTTAGGGTCCCTTCCAACTCTACAGTTCTATCATTCAGTATTGCTGACATTAAGAGGCAGTGGCTTTTCCAGGCTTTCATCAGTGAGTCATTCCTAACCCAACTTAGGGATGCAGCCTCGGCCCAGTATACCTGGAGGAGCGTCTCCACCCCCATCGTTCAGCCCGGACACTGAGGTCCAGCTCCAAGGGCCTTCTGGCAGTTCCCTCCCTGCGAGACACGAGATTACAGGGAACCAGGCAGAGGGCCTTCTCAGTGGTGGCGCCCGCCCTGTGGAACACCCTCCCACCAGATGTCAAGGAAATAAACAACTATCTGACTTTTACAAGACATCTGAAGGCAGCCCTGCTGAGGGAAGTTTTTAATGTTTGAAGTATTGTATGCTCCAAAAGCATGCTTGATTTCAAGGTGGTTGTTGTTTTGTTTTTTTTATTAAGGCTTTCAAAGTTGTGACTCCAGTCTCTGGAATAAGTTTCCAGTAGATATTAGACAAGCCCCTCTCATTCTTGGTTTTAGATGAAAGCTTATCCTTTTCCCTGAACTGTGACTCAGCCATTTTATCATGTATACTAAAAAGTGTGCAAGTTAATGTGTTTAAGGCTTGCTTTTAAATAGTTTTGCATGTATTTATGTCTGTTGTGCGATTTGTTTTTCAAAACCTTTATTGTGCATTACTTCAGGAACATTTTGTGGGGAAGCAGATCGTAAATTATTCAGGAAGTAAGTAAATATACATTTAATATGGAACAGGCTTATCACCCCTCAGTTCTCCATAGGTAGGGAAAGAAGAAACTAGAAGTATACTCCTTCTTTTTCCTCTTGGAAGGTGTTCAGCTAGTAGCAGTAGCTTCCATAAATAGATACCTAGGTGATAGAGACAAATGGGAGGAAAGCTACGTCAGCAGAAAATAGACAGATTTCTGTCTGACCTTTATTTCGTAGGAAAGTCATCCCACTACAAAAGTAGACTGCAGCATTAACTCGAATCTCATGCACATTCAAAGAACTTGCTTTCCCTCAAAGAATTCTGGGCATTGTCGTTTACTCCTCATAAATTTACAGTTCCCAGCCAACCCTTAAACTACATTTTTGCTTCTTTGAAACATCACTTTCTTTTGTAGACATCTGCTTGCATGATTTCTAGCAGAACACTTGCAGGGTTTCAGTATAATCCTTGAAGGAATAAAAAACATGAAAAGTGTAGCTTTAAAGGCCAAACGTCAGAACTACATACTGAGGTTCAAGCTACATGTGATTCAAAAAGTGTGTTTGAGTGTCATATCACTGCTCAGTTTTACTTTTCCTACCCTGCGCATATGGCTTGATAGTCCTCCTGGATAGCTGCTTTCAACTTGCCTCTTAAGGTTTTGTGGGAATGTTCAGGGATGCAGGAGAGGATATATTGTTTGATTATATCCTTTCCAACTTGTGTTAACAAGTTCTACAATTTAGCAGAGAAACATTCCCCTTTTTAAACTTGCACAGCGGATGCGTTTGCTCAGGCTTGCTAAAGTCTCTAAAATAAGTTACCTGGTAATTTCCCCTTTAGTCCCTCATAACAGAAATAGACACAACACAGTCTTCTGTAAAAGTATAAAAGAGTTTACTCACTCACATTCTGTTCACAGATGGATCCCAGAAGGCAGACTTAAGTTACAAAAGTAATATACCTTGAAACTATCCCATAAGGAGACAGCATCTTAGGCTAAGCAGATGTTGCTTCTTCGATGAATGTAGTCAGAGAGAGAGAGATGGCAGCCAGTCCTATGCTTTTGTTACCTGCACAGGTGAGGCCATGCACACCTCTTGTCACATATAGAGGAAGTCTGTCCCAGCCTAGGAGGAAACAGGAAGTTCCAACTGGCTGGTCCAGACATCCCCTTTTTATGTCCACTCTAGGGATGTTGTACTTGACTGCTCTGTGTTTCACATCCCCCAGTTTGGACCTGATATGTCAAGCCTTGCAGCTGGGAATTGTGGTGTGATGGGCGGCTGAGTTTGGCTTTTCCCTTTCCTGATGTGTTCCCAATGAAAACCACCCTATCCCAGCTGCTTGTTACCCGAAAAAACACCACCACCTGGGGGATTTTCATTTGGACCACAGCAAAGAAGAGAAGAGTCCCCTGTTTCCCTGTGTACCATAGTCCTCAGCAGTAGTGGGATCAGGTGTCCTGATCACCTTTTTCAGGGCTTTATATGCAGGTGAAGTGTTAAGTTTGCTCCAGAAGGAATCGGTCCAGCTGAACCCTGTTTTGGAGATGTGCTCTTCAAGGATGCCAGAATGGAATTGTCCACACACGTCTAAGATGGACCAGAGATACAATAATCTTTCTGGCAAAAAGCAAATATCCTGGGCTTTGCCCCATGTGGGCATTGAGGTAATAAGTTTGTGTTTGTTTACCTGAATGCGGCTCTTTATTTGATCATTAGTTTGGGGCTCCATTGAAGCAGTGTTGGGACATTTTGCTTACTGCTGTAGTTTTGTTCTCCCTCATTGGGTATGTTGGTGTTTCTTGTTTTCTTTGGCAGATAGTGGTGCCTCAGGTTGCAAACGCTTCAGGTTACAAACTCTTCTAACCTGGAAGAGTTACTTTGAGTTGAGAACTTTGCCCCAGGATGAGAACGGAAATCGTGTGCCAGCGGCGCAACGGCAGCAAGAGGCCCCATTAGCGAACGCACACCTCTTGTTAAGAACAGTTTCAAGTTAAGAACGGACCTCCGGAATGAATTAAGTTCGTAACTAGAGGTACCACTGTATGTTGCTGCCCTTTCCTATGAAGAATCTTATCTGTATTCACTCAGTGATCATCTAGAACCAGAGGTGAGCAAGCTGCTCCAGTGCTGAAAGTGAACTCAATATTAACTGGGTTAGAAAGTGGGGTGTGTTCTGAGGCAAATTATTGTTGTTGTTTAGTCGTTTAGTCGTGTCCGACTCTTCATGACCCCATGGACCAGAGCACGCCAGGCACTTCTGTCTTCCACTGCCTCCTGCAGTTTGGTCAAACTCACGTTGGTAGCTTCGAGAACACTGTCCAACCAGTATTTGAGTCTCAGCTTCAGGATCTGTCCTTCCAGTGAGCACTCAGGGCTGATTTCCTTAAGAATGGATAAGTTTGATCTTCTTGCAGTCCATGGGACTCTCAAGAGTCTCCTCCAACACCAGAATTCAAAAGCATCAGTTCTTCGGCGATCAGCCTTCTTTATGGTCCAGCTTTCACTTCCATACATCACTACTGGGAAAACCATAGCTTTAACTATACGGACATTTGTTGGCAAGGTGATGTCTCTGCTATTTAAGATGCTGTCTAGGTTGGTCATTGCTTTTCTCCCAAGAAGCAGGCGTCTTTTAATTTCGTGGCTGCTGTCACCATCTGCAAATTATTACCCACAAATTATTGCCCTCTCCCTGTCAGGGCAAAGTGGAAATGGCTCTCTCTAGTGAACTTACAGGAAAACTCTGTGATCTTTTGCTCCTACCATGTTCCTTTCTAGCAAACATGCATTTAGCTGCATTGTAAATATCCCATGCAGAGGACTGACTCATATGATTCACACCATTTGGCAAGACTTGGAAGAAATTAGGACTTATGTTCCAGGTATTCAGCTAATATGGTCTGAATTGTTGGGTATGGAAAAGGTCTGTTCATGCTTACAGGATGAGTAGAGCAAGAACGTGTGAAAATTGAGATATTAGGAAATGAGCCATCTACATATTCGATCTGCTTCTCAGCTTTATAGGGATACAGTGGTACCTTGGTTCTCAAACTTAATCCGTTCCAGAAGTCCGTTCCAAAAGCAAAGCGTTCCAAAACCAAGGCATGCTTTCCCATAGAAAGTAATGCGAAACGGATTAATCCGTTCCGGACTTTTAAAAACACCCCCTAAAACAGCCATTTAACATGAATTTTACTATCTAATGAGACCATTGATCCATAAAATTAAAGCAATAAACAATGTACTGTGGTCACACAGTCAGTCAATCAGTAGCTGAACTGTGTTCCACACAGTAACACACAAAAAAGAGCCGCAAAAACAAAAATGCAAAACAAATAGCAAAAGCAGATAGAGTGTGGCACCCAAAACACAGCATGTTTGCCTTCCAAAAAAAGTTTGCAAACTTTGCAGTGTTTGGGTTCAAAGTTGTTTGAGTACCAAGGCGTTTGAGAACGAAGGTACCATTGTAATGAGGTTCACCTCTCTACTGAAGAGTGTGATCTTTGCTTGGAGAAACTGCAGTGTGATCTATTGGACCTGTTGGTTAGCAGGCGAGGGTAGCCAGGCTCTTTGGTGGCAAGTAGTGCAGACAAGGGGATTAACTTTGTCCCTGGTGAGCCCTGAAAGGCAGCTTTGCAGTGAGGAATATGTAGCCAACATACCTAATACAGTGGTACCTCGGGTTACATACGCTTCAGGTTACAGACTCTGCTAACCCAGAAATAGTGCTTCAGGTTAAGAACTTTGCTTCAGAATGAGAACAGAAATTGTGCTCCAGCAGTGCGGTAGCAGCAAGAGGCCCCATTAGCTAAAGTGGTGCTTCAGCTTAAGAACAGTTTCAGGTTAAGTACGGACCTCCCGAACGAATTAAGTACTTAACCCAAGGTACCACTGTATTCCCGAGGTACCAAGAGACTCCGAAAGTCGGCGGTTCGAATCCCCGTGATGGGGTGAGCTCCCATTGCTTCCGCTCCGGCGGGAAGGTAAACGGCGTTTCCGTGCGCTGCTCTGGTTCGCCAGAAGCGGCTTAGTCATGCTGGCCACATGACCCAGAAGCTGTATGCCGGCTCCCTTGGCCAATAAAGCGAGATGAGCGCCGCAACCCCAGAGTCGGCCATGACTGGACCTAATGGTCAGGGGTCCCTTTATCTTTTACCACTGTATTGCCACCCAGCTTATAGAGGTTATTTTGATGCAACATCCTTGAGTCCTCTGGTGTTCACTATTCCAACCTATGACTAGCAGCCACTGAGTTGTCAAACAGGTGAGCCCCCTTTCTGGCAAGTTGGCAATGAAATGCTTTGACTGGTTTTGAAACATGGTAGTGATGCCCAGCTGAGGAGATATACGGAAATTCCCCACTTATCTTCTTCAGATAGGTATGCCAACAACAACAAGCTATTGTTCTATTGCCGCATATCCACAGTGTTTCAAGTTAATAAAAGTTGTGACCTTTTAGGCCATATTTTTCTTTCTCATCTTCATACCGGGTATGGGGGCAACCAGTCTACCACTGCCCAGTGGCTATTTTATTTGCTTTTTTGCCTGTTTCTTGCCTGTTTCCAGCGCCCTGAGCCCTTTATAGTGATGAATGAGGTAAGGAAATGCTGCCACTCCTTTCAAGACTTGGTGATAAGTCAGGATGTTAATCTAAATTATTTAATAAAGTTTTAAGAGTACTGCCAAGGTAGCTCTGTTCATTTTCCTCCCTGGATCCACTAAAGTTAACAACAACAACAAAAACTGCAGCAATATAAGCTAGACAGGAAGAGAGGAAAAATTGGGTTGCAGCTGTGGGTATGGTAAAGACGTCATTGTACCTTTTGTGTTGTGTGATTCATAAATTACTGCAATGGCGTGTAAAACAACGTCCAGGGGTTCTGATCACATGGTGCTCCATGGATTCAAGACAGGAGAACTGTGAGGGGAATGTTCCTTATGGGGGGCAGTTATTGTCAGGGCTGGTTCAGCTGCAGGTCAGCACAGAGACTCAGAGACGAGCAGTAAAATTGATTCTTTATTCAATGAAACAGAATACAAACAGAGAAACCTATGGGCATTTGCCAGAACTGACAATCTGGGCCTCCCCCTAGGTCCCCTGCCTCGCCAGCTGTTTCCCCAACAGTCTTAAACTCCATTGGGGAAGGGGGTCTTCCGTTCTCTGTGCTCTTTGCACTGATACCTGCAAAACTATTGATGCCCTTGGAGACAAGGGAGGGCTGAATACAATAGGACCGACAGGGTCCTATGAATCTGTTGCAACCTCAGCGCCCACCTCCTCTTCAGCTGCCTGTCCTATGTCTGCAGTGCCTTCTGCCTCTTCTTCCTCTCTCTCTCACTCAAACCTAATACAGTGGTACCTCAGGTTAAGTACCGTATTTTTCGCCCTATAGGACGCACCGGCCCATAGGACGCACCTTGTTTTTTTGGGGGGGGGGGAATAAAGGAAAAAAAAAATCCCCCAACCGTGGCGTCAGCGCGCCCCACACTCCAGGCAGCAGGCTGCTGCCCGCAAGCCTTGGGAGCCCCGCGGGAACTCCCGCGGGCTCCCCAGGCTTGCTGATAGCTTCCTGAAGCCAGGGGAGCGAGAGGGGTCGGTGCGCACTGACCCCTCTCGCTCTCCAAGCTTCAGCGAAAGCCTGCATTCGCCCTATAGGATGCACACAGATTTCCCCTTCATTTTTGGAGGGGGGAAAGTGCGTCCTATAGGGCGAAAAATACGGTACTTAATTCGTTCCGGAGGTCCGTACTTAACCTGAAACTGTTCTTAACCTGAAGCACCACTTTAGCTAATGGGGCCTCCCACTGCCGCCGCGCTGCCGGAGTCCGATTTCTGTTCTCATCCTGAAGCAAAGTTATTAACCTGAAGCACTATTTCTGGGTTAGCGGAGTCTGTAACCTGAAGCGTATGTACCCTGAGGTACCACTGTAAAAAAATTCCTTCCAGTAGCACCTTAGAGACCAACTAAGTTTGTTATTGGTATGAGCTTTCGTGTGCATGCACACTTCTTCAGATACACTGAAACAGAAGTCACCAGTGAGAGAACGGGGAGGGGTATTACTCAGAAGGGTGGTGGGAATGGGTGATTGGCTGACCAGTTGACGACTATTAGGTAAAGGTAAAGGTACCCCTGCCCGAAGGCCAGTCGTGTCCGACTCTAGGATTGTGCGCCCATCTCACTTAAGAGGCCGGGGGCCAGCGCTGTCCGGAGACACTTCCAGGTCACGTGGCCAGTGTGACGAAGCTGCTCTGGCGAGCCAGCACCAGCGCAGCACACAGAAACGCCATTTACCTTCCCACTAGAAAGCAGTACCTATTTATCTACTTGCACTTTTTAGGGGTGCTTTCGAACTGCTAGGTGGGCAGGAGCTGGGACCACAGGCGGGAGCTCACCCCACCGCGGGGATTTGAACCGCCGACCATGAGATCGGCAAGCCCTAGGCGCTGAGGATTTACCCACAGCGCCACCCGCGTCCCATATTATGTATAAGGAGATAAGAATCCAATGTCTCTATTCATTTTTTTAAAAAAATAATTTTTATTGATTTTCCAAATATAAAACAAACACAACAAAAACATAAATAAAAACATAAACAAACATGATTAAACATAAAATGGACCTCCCCATACCACCCCTTTTCTGCATCCTTATTTCAAATTTTTCCAGCAACCCTTTAATCATAACAATATTTTACCTGTCTCATAAAATTTAATTTCTTTAACTTATTAGTGACAGCTGTAGTTCTTTGTCTCTTATTTCCCTGATCCCTGATTTTCATCCAAATTACAACAGTTTTTAAGGTATACTTTAAATTTATTCCAATCTTCTTCCACCGCCTCCTTCTCCCGGTCTCGAATTCTGCCAGTCATCTCTGCCAGTCCCATATAGTCAATCACCTTCGTCTGCCATTCTTCCAACGTGGGTAGTTCTTGTGTCTTCCAATACTTTGCTAGAAGAATTCTTGCTGCTGTTGTGGCGTACATAAAGAATGTCTTATCCTTTCTTGGTACCATTTGGCCCACCATACCCAAGAGAAAAGCCTCTGGTTTCTTGGAAAAGGTTCTCTTAAGAACTTTCTTAATTTCATTATAGATCATTTCCCAGAAAGCCTTAATCTTTGGGCAGGTCCACCAAAGGTGATAGAAGGTTCCCTCCGTTTCATTGCATTTCCAACATTTGTTATTGGGCAAATGATAGATCTTCGCTAACTTAGCAGGAGTCATGTACCACCTATATATCATTTTCATAATGTTTTCTCTTAAGGCATTACATGCCGTAAATTTAACACCGGTGGTCCATAACTGCTCCCAGTCAGCAAGGTCAATGTCATGTCCAATATCCTGTGCCCATTTAATCATGCAAGATTTCACCACTTCATCTTGAGTATTCCACTTCAACAGCAAATTATACATTCTTGACAAATTTTTAGTATTGGGTTCTAACAATTCTGTTTCTAATTTTGACCTCTCCACTTGGAAGCCTTTCTTTCTGTCCTGTTTAAACACTTCATTTATCTGTCGATAATGTAACCAATCTCTCACTTTATCCTTCAGTTCCTCATAACTTTTCAATTTCACATTTTCACCATCCTGTTCTATAATTTCAGAATATTTAGGCCAATTTGGACCCATGTTCAATTTTTTCACCTCTTTAGCTTCCATAGGTGACAGCCACCTGGGGGTTTTACTTTCAAACAAATCTTTATACCGTGTCCAAACATTATACAATGCTTTCCTAACCATATGGTTCTTAAAGCCTTTGTGCAGTTTTACCTTGTCATACCATATATACGCGTGCCAACCAAATCTATTGTCATATCCTTCAAGATCCAAAATGTCTGTGTTCTCAAGGAGCAGCCAATCTTTCAACCAGCAAAACGCTGCTGATTCATAGTAAAGTCTTAAGTCTGGCAGGGCGAAGCCTCCTCTATCTTTTGCATCTGTTAATGTCTTAAATTTTATTCTTGGCTTTTTGCCCTGCCAAACAAATTTAGATATGTCTTTCTGCCACCTCTTGAAACAGTCCATCTTGTCTATTATTTGTAAAGTCTGAAACAAAAATAACATTCTAGGCAAGACATTCATTTTAATAACAGCAATTCTTCCTAACAAGGAAAGTTTCAGCCTTGACCATATGTCTAGATCTTTCTTAACTTCTGCCCAACATTTATCATAATTGTCTTTAAATAAATTCACATTTTTCGATGTCAAGTTCACCCCCAGGTACTTCACTTTTTTTGCTAACCCCAAACCTGTTTCCTTCTGAAATGTCTCTTTTTCCTCATTTGTTAGATTTTTCTCCAGCACTTTAGTTTTTTGTTTATTCAATTTAAATCCTGCGACTTGACCAAATATTTCAATCAATTCTAAAACTCTTTTTGTACTAGTGTTTGGCTGCTGTAATGTCAAAACTAGGTCATCTGCAAATGCCCTTAATTTATACTCTTTCACTCCGACCTGAATTCCTTTAACCAACTGGTCCTTTCTAATCATATTTAACAAAACCTCCAGGACCGATATAAAAAGTAGAGGGGAAATAGGGCATCCTTGTCGTGTTCCTTTCTCTATAGCTATCTCTTCTGTTACCACATTGTTCACAATTAATTTTGCTTTCTGTTCAGAGTATATCGCCCCTATACCATTTTCAAAACCTTGGCCTACCCCCATCCCATGGAGATTCTTTTTCATAAAACTCCAACAAATGTTGTCAAAGGCTTTCTCCGCGTCCACAAAAATCAAAACCGCTTTTCTATTAATGTTCATTTCCAATAGTTCCACAATGTCTATTATATTCCTTACATTGTCCGACATGTGTCTTCCCGGGAGAAAGCCAGCTTGGTCCTTATGAATCTCACCTATCAGCACTTTCTTAAATCTTTTTGCTAAAATGTCTGCAAAAATTTTGTAATCCACATTTAAAAGTGAAATCGGGCGGTAGTTCTTGACCTGGTTCTTTTCAGTCTCAGTTTTTGGTATAAGTGATATAAAAGCCTCTTTCCATGATTC
Organism: Podarcis siculus; assembly: GCA_034642415.1. Lineage (NCBI taxonomy): Eukaryota > Metazoa > Chordata > Lepidosauria > Squamata > Lacertidae > Podarcis > Podarcis siculus. The sequence goes on from JAXCMG010000101.1 coordinate 896,270, forward strand.
AGGTGCCTTCTTCCCCTCTAGTATTTCATTGCACACTTCTTTCAATGGTTGTAGTAGACAGTCCTTCAAAGCCTTGTAGTCTCTGGCCGTCAAGCCATCTGGTCCTGGAGATTTTCCCAGTTGTGTTTTTTGAATGGCATCCTCTATTTCTTGTTCTGTTATTTTTTTATTCAGTGTCAACTTACTTTGTTCTGAAATTTTTGGTAGTCCATAATTTCTGAGAAATTCGTCTATTTCTTGTTCCTTCATAGGCCCTTGTGAATATAATTTCCTAAAAAAATCCAATGTCTCTATTCAGACCAGGTTTCTCCATGGTTTAAAGTTTGGTAATAAGTTGTAACTCAGCAACTTATTTTTTTATTTTGTTTCAACTACGGCAGACCAACACGGCTACCTACCTATCACTCAAACCTGCTGCTTGTTCAGCATCCAAAATTCTGCCCCTCCATCACCCTCTGGCCTGTCTTCTGTGTCCCACCACCATTCCCCTGGCTCTGAGCCTTCCTCTTCTGAGACTTCTCTAGGGGGTTCTCCTGCTGGAGTCTCCCACCACTCCTCATTGTCCAGCCCATCCCTGACAGCTAATGACATACTTTTTACTAAACCATAAATAAATAAGTAAAAAATGTGGCTGGGGCTTGTTGATTAGTTGTTTAGTTGTGTCCAACTCTTCGTGACCCCCTGGACCAGAGCAGGCCAGGCACTCCTGTCTTCCACTGCCTCCCGCAGTTTGGTCAGACTCATGTTTGTAGCTTGGAAACACTGTCCAACCATCTCGCCCTCTGTCGTCCCCTTCTCCTTGTGCCCTCCATCTTTCCCAACATCGGGGTCTTTTCCAGGGGGTCTTCTCTTCTCATGAGGTGGCCAAAGTATTGGAGCCTCAGCTTCAGGACCTGTCCTTCCAGTGAGCACTCAGGGCTGATTTCCTTAAGAATGGAGAGGTTTGTTCTTCTTGCAGTCCATGGGACTCTCAAGAGTCTCCTCCAGTGGTTGGGGCTACCAGGAGACAAATAAAATTATTGAGGAGCTTGTTGTGGTCTTGTAGGCCACCAGTAGATCACCCCCTGCTTTTACCTAATAGTGAAATTCTGTCTAGAAGACCTTGGATTCCTTTGTACCTCAGTTAAGAAACACTGAACTTGTATCCACAGTTGCCCGCCTGTAAATCAGGTGATCTGCCCCAAGTTCTTGAGAAAATTAACATGGTGAAAATTATAAAGCATAGCAAATCTGGCAATAAATTTAGCGGACTGCATTACTTTATGCTGCATTCAGTACCTGGTCAATTCATAATCCTCATTATATTCTAAAGAGTAAATTGCTCGATTTGGTTTTGTTATATATTTCATGTTTGTGTTTGTGGTTTTGTAAGGACATTTGATAGCGTGTGCCAGTCCTGTGCGTTTCTATGATATCCTTGAGTAGACGGTATTGATTAGGCTAGCATTATAAAAGCAGCAAGCATTTACCAGATTTATTATTTATGCTACTAACCCTTTCCCTTTAGGCAGAAAAATAAGCTGAGCAAAACATTTTAAAACCTTCTGTTATGGCTCCTCCTAGTGGTACAAAAGCGAAAATCACCCATGACAATTTCAGTTAAGTGGTACCTCGGTTTACGAACTTACTCTGTTCCTGAAGTCTGTTCCTAAACCAAAGCCGTTCTTAAATCGATGTGCCCTTTCCCTAATGAGGCCTCCTGCTGCCGGTGCCCTTCCACCATTCGGCTTCCGTTTGTAGACCAAGGTAAAGTTCACAAACCGGAACACTAATTTTGGTTTTGCGAAGTTCGTAAACCGAATAGTTTGTTAACAGGGCTGTTCGTAAACTGAGGTACCACTGTATACATAAATAACTAGAATTTTTCACTGAATATTTGGCATTTTGTTTATTTACTAGTACTGTCCAGAATTTTTAGAAATATAAAATGTATTTTTAAATACACTGGTACCTCGGGTTACATACGCTTCAGGTTACATACGCTTCAGGTTACAGACTCCGCTAACCCAGAAATAGTGCTTCAGGTTCAGAACTTTGCTTCAGGGTGAGGACAGAAATCGTGCTCCGGCGGCGTGGCGGCAGCAGGAGGCCCCATTAGCTAAAGTGGTGCTTCAGGTTAAGAACAGTTTCAGGTTAAGTACAGACCTCCAGAACGAATTAAGTACTTAACCCGAGGTATCACTGTAGTGTAATTTGTGACTAGGTGTGACCATTACACCATCTTGATTCAAAATGGCGCCTGGCACCCAAACATTGACCAAGACCCCCAACCCAGGAACCCTCATTCCAAGTTTAGTGATGGTATCTTGTGGCAGTTAAATCTATGCCAACAAAAAAAGGGTGAAGCATACCCTCCAACATTTCTCCGATGAATATAGGGGTGTCCCGTTCCATAATGATAATTTTGCTATTTATACCCCTCACATCTTACTGGGTTGCCCCAGCCACTCTGGGCGGCTTCCAACATATATAAAAACATAATAAAACATTAAACATTTTTTTTAAAATCCCTATACAGTATTGCCTTCAGATGGCTCAGGTGTCGGATAACTCCATACCCTCCAACATTTCTCCAATGAAAATAGGGACATACTAAGGAAAAGTAAGACATTATGGGATAAAATGAGAAAACGGGTTGGCTCATCTAAATCAGGGATGTCCCTAGAAAATACAGTGGTACCTCGGGTTACATACACTTCAGGTTACAGACTCCGCTAACCCAGAAATAGTACCTCAGGTTAAGAACTTTGCTTCAGGATGAGAACAGAAATCGTGCGGCGGCAGCGCAAGGCCCCATGAGCTAAAGTGGTACCTCAGGTTAAGAACAGTTTCAGGTTAAGAACGGACCTCCAGAACGAATTAAGTTCTTAACCCGAGGTACCACTGTAGAGACACATGGAGGGTCTGGTGAAGTCATGCCAAAGTGGGTTTTTTGGTTCCCCATCTTGATTCAAAATGGCACCCAGTGTCCAATCAGATACTAGATCCGCTGCCTCACCTGTTGTGCAGTGACAGAGGTGCCAGGGCTGGCAAGACAAGGACAACCCAGAGGAGGGAAGCAGTGGCTACTTGGAGTCCTTGAGGATTGGATCAGGACCCCTCAGCCCCCTCATGGAACAAGAAAAGGCACCAGAGAGGCTAGGGGCCAAGGGGCCAACAGGAGAGCAGGAAGACAATATGGAATACTAGGAGCACAGGGGAGAAGAGATCACACAGCCCTCCAACACAAGGGGGCTGGTCCCTGGAGGAACCTGACTTCACACTGACACCTAAGGACCAGCAGGGGTGGAAGACTGCAGTATAGCTAGCCAGTGCACAGGGGCCACCAGCCCTGACAATGGAGCTGAGAACATCTCCAGGGCCAGCACAGCACGTGGTCCCAACCTTGACTCCCAGGACCCACTGAAACACCCCCTCAGAATCCTCCATGCCACGTTTAGAGACAATATCTTAGGTAAAGGTAAAGGGGCCCTGACCATTAGGTCCAGTCGTGACCGACTCTGGGGTTGCGGTGCTCATCTTGCTTTACTGGCTGAGGGCGCCGGCTTACAGCTTCTGGGTCATGTGGCCAGCATGACTAAGCCGCTTCTGGCGAACCAGAGCAGCACACGGAAACACCGTTTACCTTCCCACTGGAGCGGTACCTATTTATCTACTTGCACTTTGACGTGCTTTCAAACTGCTAGGTGGGCAGGAGCAGGGACCGAGCAACGGGAGCTTACCCCGTCATGGGGATTCGAACCGCCGACCTTCTGATCGACAAGTCCTGGGCTCTGTAGTTTAACCCACAGCGCCACCCGCGTCCCAATATCTCCCAATATCTTGGGAGGCAGCAAAACCTATGCCAAATAAAGGAAGGAAGTCAGCCCTAATTCATGTTCCAGTTTGCCGTCTTGATTTTAAATGGCAGCCAGGGTTCCAATATTGGTTAGGATTGCTGCCCCCACCTCAGGAACCATCATGCTGGGTTTGGCAATATCTCAAGAGGTGTCCGAATGCATAGAGAACAAATGGACAGGCAAGCCATATTCTGTAATATATAGTGGATTGAGTGGAAACTAAAAATATTGGCATCAGATTTTGCAAATACAGTGGCACCTCAGATTTAGAACTTAATTCATTCTGGAGGTCCGTTCTTAACCTGAAACTGTTCTTAACCTGAAGACCACTTTAGCTAATGGGGCCTCCTGCCGCCGCCGCCGCACAATTTCTGCTCTCATCCTGAAGCAAAGTTCTTAACCCGGGGTAATATTTCTGGCTTAGCAGAGTCTGTAACCCGAAGCGTATGTAACCTGAAGCGTATGTAACCTGAGGCACCACTGTATTCATCATTTTTAAAATCCAGTTTAGTGCTATGGTTTCCCTTGTTTGCTACTTCCTCCTCCGGCCTAAATTAGCTACCTAGACAATCTAATCTAGTCAGGGATAATGTAATAAACTAGGTAATCTGCACAACGGGGTGAGCTCCTGTTGCTCAGTCCCAGCTCCTGCCAACCTAGCAGTTCGAAAGCACACCAGTGCAAGTAGATAAATAGGTACCGCAGTGGCGGGAAGGTAAACGGCATTTCCGTGCGCTCTGGCTTCAGTCACAGTGTCCTGTTGCATGAGAAGCAGTTTAGTCATGCTGGCCACATGACCCAGAAAGCTGTCTGTGGACAAACGCCGGCTCCCTCGGCCTGAAAGCGAGATGAGCGCCGCAACCCCATTGTCACCTTTGACTGGACTTAACCGTCCAGGCGTCCTTTACCTTTTTTACCTTTACCTAATAAACTGTGTGATCTCATAATGGTATATTTGATGCTGTAATGTCATTGCCAGTGTCGGATTTACATATAAATTAAACAAGCTACAGCTTAGGGCCCCGCTCTCTTGGGGGCCCCCCGAAAAAATTAAATGAAAAAAACTGGATGTACTTTGATAAAATACACATTTTGTTATGTGCAAATGGCTCTAGATACCTATTAGGTCCATAAATTACCATATAGCATATATTCAACACACAAAAACAGTGACAATTTGTTGTTGACAAAGGACAGCTGGACATATAAAGGGCCCCATTACCTTCAGTAGCTTAGGGCCTCATCAAACCTAAATCCGGCCCTGGTCACTCCACATTAAGTAAAATATTGTACTAATAAAGTCAATTGACAATGACAGCAAACACTTTTCCCCGGAAGTGCTGAAAAATCAGCCCCAACATGGGGCAGTGATGCTGAAAATATACCGTATTTTTCGCTCTATAAGACACACCCAACCATAAGACGCACCTAGTTTTTAGAGGAGGAAAACAAGAAAATAATATTCTGAATCTTTTATTTCTGTAGAGCCTCTTTTCAAAAGCTGGATTTTGCAAGTGAACAGTAGAAGCATTTTAATAGGCATTAGTGATTGGATTTCATTCTCTCACAGAAAGCCCCAGAAAAAAAAATTGGATCATCTGGCTGTTTGGAGAGACAGAGGCACATGGTTTGGGCAGTGATGGAATCCAAGACTGACTGAAGAGGGAAAACAAGAATAATGTTCTCCTGTCTGTTTGTCAAGCTGCTCAGGGGGCTAAACCAGGGCTATCACACAACCACCTCACAACAACCCAGTGAGGTTAAGGTGGCCCTCTCTGCGCGGTGCCTCTCCAGCGAAGCGGGAGGAGAAACGGAGCCCCTTCCATTTCTCCTTCAACTTCGCTGAAGGGGCGCTGCGCAGAGAGGGAGAGCTGTGCGGTGCCATTCGCTCCATAAGACGCACACACATTTCCCCTTACTTTTTAGGAGGAAAAAAGGGCGTCTTATGGAGCGAAAAATACGGTATGTTAAAAACCATGGTTGGGGGATGCGGGTGGCGCTGTAGGTAAAACCTCAGTGCCTAGGACTTGCCGATCGTATGGTCGGCGGTTCAAATCCCCACGGCGGGGTGAGCTCCCATGTTTCGGTCCCAGCTCCTGCCCACCTAGCAGTTCGAAAGCACCTCAAAAGTGCAAGTAGATAAATAGGTACCGCTTTATAGCGGGAAGGTAAACGGCGTTTCCGTGTGCTGCGCTGGTGCTGGCTCGCCAGAGCAGCTTCGTCACGCTGGCCACGTGACCCGGAAGTGTCTCCGGACAGCGCTGGCTCCCGGCCTCTTAAGTGAGATGGGCGCACAACCCTAGAGTCGGACACGACTGGCCCGTACGGGCAGGGGTACCTTTAAAAACCATGGTAGCTGAAATCTAGCAATTGATCCTGCTGTTGCTGAGTTTTACACTTCCTTGCTTGGAAAGACAGGGATCAGCACCTCATCACGCTCACTTCAAATACAACGCAAGCATTTCTACTCTGAAAATTCTGGTTTGAGTGAGATTTCAATCCCAACCCCTTTTTGAGCCCCCCAGAACTCTCTGTACTCATGTGTCCCAAACCTGCCACACCTTTGCTTTTGAATCAGAGTTTGACCGATCCATTTGTTGTTTAGTCGTTTAGTTGTGTCCTACTCTTCGTGACCCCATGGACCAGAGCACGCCAAGCACTCCTGTCTTCCACTGCCTCCCGCAGTTTGGTCAAACTCATGCTGGTAGCTTCGAGAACACTATCCAACCATCTCGTCCTCTGTCATCCCCTTCTCCTTGTGCCCTCCATCTTTCCCAACATCAGGGTCTTTTCCAGGGAGTCTTCTCTTCTCATGAGGTGGCCAAAGTATTGGAGCCTCAGCTTCAGGATCTGTCCTTCCAGTGAGCACTCAGGGCTGATTTCCTTCAGAATCGATAGGTTTGATCTTCTTGCAGTCCATGGGACTCTCAAGAGTCTCCTCCAGCACCAGAATTCAAAAGCAGCAATTCTTCGGCGATCAGCCTTCTTTATGGTCCAGCTCTCACTTCCATGCATCACTACTGGGAAAACCATGGCTTTAACTATATGGACCTTTGTCAGCAAGGTGATGTCTCTGCTTTTTAAGATGCTGTCTAGGTTTGTCATTGCTTTTCTCCCAAGAAGCAGGCGTCTTTTAATTTCATGGCTGCTGTCACCATCTGCAGTGATCATGGAGCCCAAGAAAGTAAAATCTCTCACTGCCTCCATTTCTTCCCCTTCTATTTGCCAGGAGGTGATGGGACCAGTGGCCATGATCTACATGGGGGTAAAAGCCATGGAAATAAATGGACTTGCATTTTCAAAATAGTTAAGAGTTGGGCTGTTGTAGGAGAAACGTAGACCTGATTGAAAAAGAGGGGCAAATCAGACACCAGGGTATCACAAAATCATAGTTCAGCACAAAAAGGGATGTTTAATGACCTGTACTGTTCAAACTGACACTGGCCAAGGACTGGAAAACATCATCCTTTAACTCCTTAGAAACCTGGAATATAACGCAAACTGAAAAATTAACCTACAAATGAAGAGTCATGAAGAGAGGACTTGAAAAAGACAAATTTGTGGCTACTTGGTATTGTTTTATTGATGCAACAAAGACACCGATTTTACACCACCTCAGACACATGGAGATCTTTGGGAAACTGACTTGTGATAACTGCTGTATGCAAGGAAGATTCCAGGAGAACAGTGGACTATAGACCAATTCCTCGTGTCATTCCAAAATGCATAAACTTTTTATTTTGATTGGGTATAATGAACTTTCCTATGTTCCTAACCAGTTTAAGCGTGTCCAGAGGAGGGCAACCAAAATGGTCAAAGGCCTGGAAACGATGCCTTATGAGGAACGGCTAAGGGAGCTGGGCATGTTTAGCCTGGAGAAGAGGAGGTTAAGGGGTGATATGATAGCCATGTTCAAATATATAAAAGGATGTCACATAGAGGAGGGAGAAAGATTGTTTTCTGCTGCTCCAGAGAAGCGGACACGGAGCAATGGATCCAAACTGCAGGAAAGAAGATTCCACCTAAACATTAGGAAGAACTTCCTGACAGTAAGAGCTGTTTGACAGTGGAATTTGCTGCCAAGGAGTGTGGTGGAGTCTCCTTCTTTGGAGGTCTTTAAGCAGAGGCTTGACAACCATATGTCAGGAGGGCTCTGATGGTGTTTCCTGCTTGGCAGGGGGTTGGACTCGATGGCCCTTGTGGTCTATTCCAACTCTATGATTCTATGATTCTATGATTCTAAGCGTATAGAGTGTATATGAACACTAGATACAGGTTGCTCTCACGTCAGGCATTATTAATATTGTGGAATTTATATGTTCACTATTTACAGGGTGTCTGCACAAAACAATCCACTCTAGGAATCAACTGTAACTCTTCTCTTTCAAAGAACATTGCCTTTATACCAGGCGTAGGCAAACTCGGCCCGCCAAATGTTTTGGGACTACAACTCCCATCATCCCTAGCTAACATGACCGGTGGTCAAGGATGATGGGAATTGTAGTCCCAAAATATCTGGAGGGCCAAGTTTGTCTATGCCTCTTTTATACCGTTCCCCTGTTTTTGCTTCCCTAAATTGAAGGCGGGGGAGATTATGATCAGGAATACAGCAGAGACAGAGACAAAGACAGAGGGGGGGGGAGATTTTAACCCTTCCTGCACACAGGGTTAGTTGTCTTCCCTCCACAGCTGGCACAAGGAGGACTCATCAGCTGGCCACAGAAAGTTAGAAGTCTGGAACCAGAGTAACTATTACACTTCTTGCTTAAAACAGAACAGCAATGGTGGGCTGCTGCAACATTGTCTACATTTAGAAGAGCCCACAGATACAGCACCCGGAAATCAGTGACAAAATTATTCCCCTGCTGAAATAAATGAAATAACTTGTAACGTTCATTCAATGTAAAATGTCTGTTGTGTACCTTTTCACATTTTATGGCCTCTTGAATCACAACAACACATGCTGCTCTTCACATGACCACCAGCCAAACCTTTGTGACGCAAGATAAATTTACTCAACCCCAAATTGCATTTCCGTTCTGTATTTCAAATTGTGCCTTTAAATGTTCTAAAGCGACTTAATCTCAAATTGCAATAGAACTACAGGCTGGTCCAGGCTTCCCTTTGCGCTTTTAGGCACAAGTCCAGGTTTTTAAAGCTCTGTGCCTGAGTGTTCTTTCCTTTTCCCTGTCCCTGCGCTTTCTCTGAGAAAATCCGTCTTCAGAGCAAACAGCAGTCAGGTTTTCTATGAATTGCTGTGTGCTCCGATTCAGTGGCAAAATGCAGGTTTTCATGGGGAAAGCACAGGGACCAAAAAAAAGCCACCACTCAGACATATAGCTTTAAAGCACGGATCTGTGTCTGAGAATGGCGGCGCAAAAGGAAGTCTGGATCAACCTCAAATGGTTTTCTAGAACATACACCAGCTGAAAGTTTCCTTGCGCAAGCTCCCATTGCACTGGTCTGGATTTGATTTCAAAAACAGGATAACTTTCTGCTGCAATCCTGAATCCCCATGCAGAGATACAGCCTATTGAACTCAAAAGGCCTCGCTTCCAGGTAACTGTGTTCAAGATTAGTTTGTTGGTGCACATAAAAGGAAGAAACAGGGCAGAAATTATTTTTATCTATCACAACCTCTTTGGAGTAGTTAAAAGTAGTTTGGTTCTGGAAGCTGGAATGTTTAGCCAGCCCTTTCCTTGCTTGGAAGCCAGAGTTAGCAAGGTATGGAAAATAAGTCTGGGAGGTTGTTATGGAAACAGGTCCCTGAAGATGTTTTCTTTCCACAGACATTTCACAAGGCTGTACTCTGTCTGGCAGGCAGCTAAAAAGACACTTTGGGTCAGGATATTTTGGAAAGGACTTCAGATCCCACCAGCTCCATGGGAACTAAGAATTCTTAGGCCATGTTTTCCTAACACACAGGGCAATGGGAATTGTGCTGTGTTACTGGCAAGCTGGTCATCAACAGAGGCTGCACACAGCAATCCTCAGACCTGTATCACCTGAAAGTCACATTGGCACAAACGGCAGCACCAGAGCCAGGTTATTTTTAATGACTGGAGGTATCGGGTAAAATGGAGTGGAAGCTATTTTAAGTCAGCGTGAAACAGAAAACGTCGAAATACAACATGCTATGTTAATTCTGGTTTGTTGCTTTTTTTAAAAAAAATACTTTAATAGAAAAAATTATGTTGATTTTAAAAGGCATATCTCTGGGGCATATCCCAGGGCTTTTGCATTCTTGGGGCAGAACACTAGAAAGTGGGAAGAGGTTTACTTCTTAATGGATATATTAGATAAAATACTGATGGCATGTTTTGTCTTAGCTCCCCAAATAAACAGTCAATTTATTCAAGTATTTCCCATAAAAGCAAAAAAATTAAGATACCTGGAATATTCCTAAGGAATATTTCCCAGCCATTGGTTGTTGATGTTGGGGTGTGGGAGGGGGTTCAATTTCCAGAAATTAAAAAGGAAGAGCCAGGCAGACAGTTCCTATTTGCAGCAGAATGTCTAGTTTGATTAAAAGGTACAAACACACAAGGATACAAACTAGATCCATCACGGTCTTATCTGGCTTCAATGAAACAAGATTACATTCTGTTAGGCCTCTGTTTCCCCCTGATAACCCTGACACTCTTATAAAAATCACCTAGAAGACTTCTTCCAAAATTCCTGGGATTTTTTTCTGACAGAGCTCCTTGTTTTCCATCATCTGCATGCTGTGCCACTGCAAGGACCACAAGATCCAAAACACAACATGCCCATGGAAATGTGGACTAGTATCATGATCCATCCAGTAGTGATGTATATGGAAGTGAGAGCTGGACCATAAAGAAGGCTGATCGCCGAAGAATTGATGCTTTTGAATTATGGTGCTGGAGGAGACTCTTGAGAGTCCCATGAACTGCAAGAAGATCAAACCAATCCATTCTAAAGGAAATCAGCCCTGAGTGCTCACTGGAAGGACAGATCCTGAAGCTGAGGCTCCAATACTTTGGCCACCTCATGAGAAGAGAAGACTCCCTGGAAAAGACCCTGATGTTGGGAAAGATGGAGGGCACAAGGAGAAGGGGCTGGCAGAGGACGAGATGGTTGGACAGTGTTCTCGAAGCTACCAGCATGAGTTTGACCAAACTGCGGGAGGCAGTGGAAGACAGGAGTGCCTGGTGTGCTCTGGTCCAGGGGGTCACGAAGAGTCGGACACGACTAAACGACTAAACAACAACAAATCATGGTCCATAACAAAATAGTGTGGTGGCAGGTGGTGGAGAGAGGGTTAAACACCCCCATCTCAGATACTTCTACACTCCAAGTTCACTGGCATGGCCCCGTGATTAAGGGGCCGGGGCCATATCGTGTTCACACGCCACATGACATGCTGAGGTCATGTGTACACGCCACACAACATGCTCATGACATGCATGCATGCAGCGCAACATGAGTGAGGTGTGCATGTCACACCGCATGAACGCACAACCACCACTGAGTTTTTGAGGGCCTCGGCCCCCTCCTTTGAAATTTTGAAGGGCATTTGCCCCCCCAAACCACTCCTAGATGGCACTCCCACTACACCCATCGCTCCCCTCTCAAAACTGATTTCCCTAAAAATATTTTAAAATATATATTTTTAAATATTCACTTACAGAACAGGAGGTTCTCCCGGAGGTAACTAGAGCTGTGACATTTTCATCTGTTGAACAGAACTGCAGCCTCAGAGGGGCTGCAACTTGCTCACACATACTCACAGAAAGAGAGACAGAAAAAGAGGGTCTCCTGTCTTGATAATAATAAAAACAGTTTGGTTCACAATCCATACTTTAAATCTATATTCTTATCTCATTGTCAATACAATTAATAAATAGACCTAAATCTAATTAGAAGAAGGATTACTGCAATGTGTTCACTGTGGGCCTGGTTCGGAAGTTCCAACTGGTGCAAAATAGCCTTTGCTATTGCTCATCTGCTAAGCCAGAATAGAGTAGAACTATTACTTCCCTTGATTTGCAGCCTAGCCTAGCTTTAGCTTTTTGCTGCTGCATCACACTGTTGACTCATGTGAAGTTTTTTGCCTACTAAGACCCCTCAATGCTTTTTACATGTACAAGTGGCAAGCCGGGTGTCCCCCGCCTTATATGTGTGCATCTTATTATTTTTTCCTAAAGAATAGAACTTTACATTTGTCTCTGATTTTAAATTTGCATTCGTGTTTATTATAGATATAGATACAGTTGTAAACCACTTTGGTATTTTTTATGATATAGTGGTAATATACATATTTTTATAAATAAATAAGAATAGGATGGTATAGGGTTCAATTTTGTCAGTTTTTTTCTGCTTTATCTCAATCTCTCGAGGTAGAGTCTTCTTCCAAACCCGTGAATTTTTCAGCATTCAGTCAATTCTGGGTAGCTTCCTCAAAAACAGACGCAGGAGATGCAATAGCCAAATAGCTACAGGGAAGATGGAGGGAGCTTGTTTTCTCCTGCTCTGGAGGGTAGGACTTGAACCAATGGCTTCAAATTACAAGAAAGGAGATTCCAACTAAACATTTGGAAAAACTTTCTGACAGCAAGAGCTGGTTGGCAGCGGAACGGACTCCCTTGGGAGATGGTGGACTCTCCTTCCTTGGAGGTTTTTAAGCAGAGGTTGGGTGGCCATCTTGTCATGGATGCTTTAGCTGAGATTCCTGCATTAAAGAGGGCTGGACTAGATGACCCTTGGGATCTCTTCCAACTCTATAATTCTATGATTTTCAAAAAAAACCTTTTCCAGCGTTCCAGTGCCTCTCTCGGGGATGAGCTGCAAAACCTCTCTCGCGTTGTTAAATTATGTAAACTGTTTTGCATATTACTTATCTTAATGGAATACTACACAATGCATTATTTATGGTGTTTTCTGCACACCTCTTTCACTCATACACTCGTTTTTTTTGGGGTCGTTTGCCAGCAAACCACCTGGACTTCCCCCTGAATGCGCACTCGGCACATGAATGTATGCTCCACTGAAGCACTGAAACCCTTGGCTCTCTCAGGAATACATGTATGGCACATGCGTTTTCAAAAAGATGCATGTGATGCTTTAAAAAAAATGGTGGGGTTTTTTTAAAGGTAGACAGTCTACTGGAAGCATGTCAGAAAGGGCAAGACTGATAATGCATGCCAGCACTCAGTTTGCCGACAGGCTATTAGCACTTTGGCACAGTGAACAAAAGGAGGGGCATCGCAGCAACAGGCCTACTTGCATTCATTATAAGGCCCTTTCCCCATGAATACAACACAAAAGCAGGATTCCCGGGCAATTAAAGAAAGCTCCCTTTGGGAACAGTTGTATACACAGTTACATTTTCAGACTTTAAAATGAATGTGCTTAAGTCCGGGGCAGAGCTTGCTACGGCAATCGCTTTCACACAAACACACTGCATTCATTTGTACATGTCAGAACATCTGAATGGTGTGTAGAAAACTCACTGCCAGCCCTCTTTCAATTTGCGTTGTGTTTTTCCTCCCACTCCGACATACTGCATACAACCACTAACAGAGAGAATTCCATGTACATTTCATTCCAATTACTTTACTTTTTTCTTTTCTACTAGAAAAGAATCATCTAGTCTCCAACCATGCTTTTGGGGGGGAAATGAAATGGGTTTTACAGTTTTAACAGATGCACCACTAATATTTTTCTGTGTGCACCTGTTAAACTTTTAAACTCAAGACCTACGGTGCTCCTTTTCATCCCCTCTTTGTCACAGGCCTGTCCCAGCAGACTGGATGGTGTTGGCAGCCCCTGGAAGCAAAATTCCAGCTACTCCAACGTAAGGGAAGGCAAGAGAGGGCAGCTTGCAAAATTAACCTCCTGGGAAATCAGCAAAAATATCATGAGCTCCTCCTATTTTTGGACCAAGCATGGTTGATCATAGACTTTCATCGCAAATATATTAGCTTCTCAGAGCTGTGTGTATTCACAAACAAGCACAACATGACACAACATGAATACAAAGGGAAATTTGTGAAATTGCATGCTGCAATGCTGGACGACAGCTTTCGTTACTCAAAGGCATTAGCCAGTGCTTAGGGCTGATGTGGCTGTAAGAAATGTAAGGCTGGCAGTGGAACTCGAGGGCGTAGCAATTCCTAGCCTAATTGCAAATTTGATGTGGCATATTGCTTTTGCTTCTGTGAGTAGATAAGATCATAAGATCCATCCGCAGGCAACCGCTGGGAGAAAATCTTCTCCACCCCCCCAGGAAAATAAATAAATAACGGATACACAACAGGTAACGCCCTTATGCGACTTATGACAGAAGTCAATGAAGCAACATAAATGAGGGAGTCGGTGTCCAAATCACAGCAGTTTTTATTCCAAGCTGCACAAATCATTTCCATTCAGACAAACAAGTGTTGTCATTCTTCTGCTTCTCCAATGGGAAGATGATCAGCTGCAGTTTTCGTCTACACAGCTTGAAGCCAGCAGGTTCAACTGAGGGCCATGGAAGTGATCACACCTCTGTCAACAATTTGTTCTCTTTCCAGGCGTGGTTGCTGGTCGGAATAAAGTTGGAGTATTTCGCAGATTCTAAATCTTCCGCCTCCAGGAAGTCTGATTTGCTGAGTGTCCGGTTGCTGTCACCTTTCTTGGGCTCCGAAGAAGGAGACTGCTGCTGTCCGCAAGTGACGTGAGTGTAGCGGGACTGCTCCTCCTGGTCAGTTTCTCGGTGGTAGAAGTAGTTGAAGTTGGAGACAATGACAGGCACAGGAAGGGCAATGGTCAGCACGCCGGCAATGGCACACAACGACCCCACAATCTTGCCCCCAATGGTCATTGGGTACATGTCTCCATAGCCCACCGTGGTCATTGACACTACTGCCCACCAGAAAGCATCTGGGATGCTAGTGAACAAAGAATCTGGGTCATCGGTCTCAGCAAAATAGACGGCACTGGAGAAGAGTATCACGCCGATGAAAAGGAAGAAGATGAGGAGGCCCAGCTCCCTCATGCTGGCTTGCAGGGTCTTCCCCAAGATCTGCAGCCCCTTGGAGTGCCTGGAGAGCTTGAAGATCCGGAAGACCCTGACCAGGCGGATGACCCTCAGGATGGCCAAGGACATGGCTTGCTGCTGGCCTCCGTTGCTGCTGCTGCTGCTGCCCTGCGGCTGCTCCTTCTTCTGCTGCTCCTGAGCCAGCTCCGTCCCCAGCGTGATGAAGTAGGGGATGATGGCCACAATGTCAATGATGTTCATGATGTTCCTGGAGAACTCGGGCTTGCTGGGGCAGGCGAAGAAGCGCACCAGCAGCTCGAAGGAGAACCAGATGATGCAGAGCGTCTCGATGAGGAAGAAAGGGTCGGTGAAGAAGGGGCGGGCGGTGGACGGTGGGCGCACGGGCAATGGGGTCCCTCCGTCGGGCTGCAAGGAAAGCAAGTCGTCCTCTGGCAGCAGGTCCCCGGGGGGCTCCTCTCCGTCGCTGCCGCCCTTGCCCTCCAGGCGGAACTCGGGCAAGGTCTCCAGGCAGAAGATGACGATGGAGATGAGGATGACCAGCACGGAGACGATGGCGATGCCCCGCGCGGGGCCCGAGCTCTCGGGGTACTCGAAGAGGAGCCACAGCTGGCGCTGGAAGGGCTTCGAGGGCAGGGGCTTCTCGTCCTCGGCGATGAAGCCCTCGTCCTCTCGGAAGGCGCCGATGGCCTCCTCGCCCAGCTGGTAGAAGCGCAGCTCCTCCACGAAGAGGTCGAGGGGCACCTGCGCGGGACGGCGGAGCCTGCCGCCCGACTGGTAGTAGTGCAGCACGGCGTCGAAGCTGCTCCGGCTGCGGTCGAAGAAGTACTCGTTGCGCAGCGGGTCGAAGAAGCGCGCCCGGCGCCGGGGGTCGCCCAGCAGCGTGTCCGGGAAGGCGGCCAGCGTGCGCGGCAGCGTCTCGAAGCGCAGCCCGGAGACGTTCAGCACCAGCCGCTCGCCCCCGACGCCAGGCGCCTCCGGGGAGGAGGGCAGCGCCGCCTCCGCGCGGCCGGGGACTCCCCAGGGCGCGTCCTCCGGCCCCGCCATCGCAGCCCCACCGAGCGCCCTCGCTGCGCCCGCCGGGCTGGCTCTCCGGCCGCCCCGTCGGGCCGCCCGCCTCCTACCTTCCCTGGCGCGCCTCCCAAGGATGCCTCGCCCCTCCTGTTGCTGCTGGCGGGCTCCGGGCGCGTCTGGCGCTGGCTGGCTCCTCGCTCCCCGCCGGCGCTGCTTCGGCTCCTCCTCCCGCTGCTCCTCCCCGCCGCTCTCCTCCGTCGGACCGGAGGCACCCCGCGCGCCTTTGCGCTGCCCGCTTCCTTCCGCGGAGGCACCGAAATGCCATCTATTCGGACCCCGGAGCAGGATCACCCGATCTCCCCGATCTCTCCCTCTGGACCAGGCAACGCAGGTGAGAGCTGGGCAGCATCGCTGCCTTTG
Organism: Podarcis siculus; assembly: GCA_034642415.1. Lineage (NCBI taxonomy): Eukaryota > Metazoa > Chordata > Lepidosauria > Squamata > Lacertidae > Podarcis > Podarcis siculus. The sequence goes on from JAXCMG010000101.1 coordinate 912,542, forward strand.
TTCTGGCAAAATACAGGACGGGGCGGGGCGGTTGGGGCCGATTCGTTGTTTCATCTGGTGCTGAAAGGGACTTGAAAGCAATCCATTACCGTCTATCGCAGCCTAACGGGGTCACCCCTCTGGAATTTGTCGCGCGCGCGCACGTGTGCACAGGCATACACGTGAATTTGTAGTTACAGGTAGGTAGCCGTGTTGGTCTGCCGTAGTCAAAACAAAATTTGAAAAATTCCTTCCAGTAGCACCTTAGAGACCAACTAAGTTTGCGCTTGGCCAGGCGATGGTAAGACGAGCTGTTTGTACAAAAGCTACCAGTTGTGGAATGGCCTTACTACATGCAAACAGAGGCTCCTCACTGGTGAGGCGGCAGGTGCACTCTGTGCATGCTCATGCCCTTCATTTCTGAGGCTTACATTTCCTCCTCACGTCTCCTCTGCTTATGTTTGTGGGAGGAGGTTTGCAAGGAGGAGGCATTTGCCCACCTGAGTGATGGAAGTGGCGCCTGGCAACTTCTCTCCTTTGCCAGCCCTCTCCCTTGCTGCTTCACGGCCCACAGGGACAGGGCAAATGAGGGCACCTTGGAGGTGGCTCAAAAAGAAGCAGGGACTGCTTTTGTTTCTCTGTTCACCTGCCCTTTCACTCTAGGTCAGGCAGGGAGAACCTTCAGATGTTGTCCTACAACCATCATCCCTGACCATTGGCTCTGCTGCCTGGAGCTGATGTCCAACAGCATCTGAAGACCACAGGTTACCCATCTCCGCTCTTCTGTGAGGGGCAGAAGTAAGGGCTGGGACCCAGTAATCTGAAAGTACGTGGGGAAGGAGATAAAGGGAGAGTGAGAGAAGCAGAGACAGGAGGGCAAGTCTTAAATTGAAGCTAACTAAAGAATGAGGGGGACGCGGGTGGCACTGTGGGTTAAACCACAGAGCCTAGGACTTGCCGATCAGAAGGTCAGCGGTTCGAATCCCCGTGACGGGGTGAGCTCCCATTGCTCAGTCCCTGCTCCTGCCAACCTAGCAGTTCGAAAGCACATCAAAGTGCAAGTAGATAAATAGGTACCGCTCTGGCGGGAAGGTAAACGGCGTTTCTGTGTGCTGCTCTGGTTCACCAGAAGTAGCTTAGTCATGCTGGCCACATGACCCAGAAGCTGAATGCCGGCTCCCTCAGCCAATAAAGCGAGATGAGCGCCGCAACCCCAGAGTCGGTCACGACTGGACCTAATGGTTAGGGGTCCCTTTACCTTTAACTAAAGAATGAGGAGTCTTGAACAGAGAGGGGGCAGGGCTTAGCAGGACATCACACTGAAGATGCCCTGGCTTGGTGGGGGTTCAGGAAAAAACAATGTGTTTCTTTAGCCAAAAACATGCCAGACATAGAGATGATTTTATACTGGACAAAATCAGTCAGCTCTTTTGGGCTTTGTACACACATTGCCACTTGCCCTGCCTCTGGTGTGTTCCCATTGTTGATGTGCAAAGCAGACTACACATGACATTAGCCACGATTGATATATACCCTGTAGTTTCTTGAGAAATGCTGTCGTTTGGAGCATTTGCCTTCAAACCAGCTCCCATCCAATTTGTGCAGGTAAGCCACAGTTGTGCTGTTTGAAGCACCCATTGCACATTTGCAGATGACCCCTTCGTTGAAGGGAGTTCTGTGTGGGGAAACAAATCAGGTAATTCATGCGCATTGGGTGAAAATTCCCCTGCTCCCTCTCTGGTGTGTACACCAATGTAAAAAACGGAGTTGATATTCAGCAGGGGGAAATGACCTTGAAGCATTTTAAACCAGTAATGTGTACATAGCCTTTTTCTCCTCCAGAGGGCATGGTTAGAGATACTCGGTCTTCTGTAAAGACACTGAGCCATAGCTGGTATGTCATTGGAATAGGAGGACAAATATGTCAAGGGGATGAATGTGAATTAAAGGCAGAAGGAGATAGCAGAAGGGGTAATGATTCAGAGAATGCAGCTAGATCAATGGGATGCAGGTCACAGAATGAGCATGAAGCGGAAATGTTCTGTGCATGAATGATGTTCCTTGCTGAAGGAGATGGGGCATTTACCAGACAGAAAATTCTGCATTAGAGGTCAAATGGCTGAGCTCTTGGTGAAGCCAAGATCAAGAGTGTGGGGGGAGTCCGTCCAAAGCTGAAGACTGAAAAAGGAAATTATGGAGAGGGGCTGGAGGCAGCTGAGTTTAGGGATTCTCAACATAGTAGCTAATGCTGTAGAGGACAGAATCGGGATTCAAGTTGACCTTAACAAACTAACAAAATTAATTACTATTGGGACAAAAGAAAGGTTCTGCACTTAGGCAGGAAAAACCAGATATAAGATGGGGGTCACCTAGCTTGCTAGCAGTACACGTGAAAGGTATCTAGGGGTTTTGGTGGACCACAAGCTTAATATGAGTCATCAGTGGGATGCAGCAGCAAAAAAAGCTAATACTAGGCTAGGGTGCATCAACAGAAGTAGAGTCATACCTCGGGTTACGAATGCTGTGGGTTGCAAGTTTTTGGGTTGCAGACCACGCCGAACCCAGAAGTACCAGAATGGGTTACTTCCGGGTTTCGGTGCTTGCGCATGCGCAAAAACACATAATGACATCATGCTCAGAAGCACTGAATTGCGTCATGTATGCATGCAGACTTCAGTTCGTAGCTTCAGGCTACGAATGCTGCGGGTTACGAACGTGCCTCCCACACGGATCACGTTCGCAACTGGAGATATGACTGTATAGTGTTCGGATCAAGGGAAATAATAGCAACATTGTATTCTGCCTTGGTCAGGGGACTGCATTGTAGGGGATTGGACTAGATGACTCCTTCTATCCATACAATTTTATGAGTCCAAGTTCCCTGGCCCTTGAGTTTGGCAGGGGGTGGAGGCTAGAAGTGGCAGAAGTTGGCAAGAAGGCCACCGCTGCTGCAGCAGCCTTTGGGGTGTGGTTTGTGGGAAGAGGGGCTTTCAACAGAGTCAGTAGCAATAGTGTCAGAGAAGCTTTCAGTGAGAGCAAGTAGCTGGGGGAAATATAATAGAGTTAAATAATACATTATCCTGACTGTGTGAATGCAATGAAATAGCAGCTAAGGACTTTTTAAAAAGCCTTTGTTTACAGGGCAACTGGGCACACTGTAAAGCACAATGCCAGTGAGATTGCAGCCCCCTCTTATCTCAGTTTGTGGAGGTCCCAACCCATGTGGGTCCTGTTGACACTCCGTAGCTCAGAGTAAGCCCTGATTTCTAGAGCCAGAGTCTTCCCAAGCCCCCCTACAAAAGTTCACCTAAATGTAAAGTAACAAATGGAAATTTGTGCCAGGGGACTGTGCCCCAAGTCTTTCAATTGCTTAGCACCTGAAAGGTGTCTGTCACCTACAGGGCCCTCAGTGAAGAGCAGTGTGGAGAAGTCCATGCATGGAAATCCATCTTTATAGATCAAACCTGGAGTCCAATGACATTTGCGCAAAGGGCAAGCAGCAGAAGTCCTCTGAGAATCATCTCTCATTTCATAGACACTCATGACACCTGGATGCAAAGTAAGGAAAGCCAATGCTTTCAGCGAACTTTCAAAGACAAGAGGAGGAAATAGCTACAGATTGGTTTACAATTTAATTTTTATTTTAGTCCAAGGTTGAGGTCAGTAACAATGTGAAGATCCTGAGACAAGTCTCACTTTTGTGCCATGATAAACCTGCTCCTGTGCCTTAATGGGGAGACAGATGATATTGTCAGATGACTGGGATACAGCTCTACATAATTCATCCCATTTCTCTTGTAATTCCTTCCCAGAGCTTTGAGAGAGGGATTCTTGTGCCATAATGGAACTGTAATTTTTTTTTATATAAGAAAAACCCCTTAATCTTTTATGGAAGGAGCACATGTCAAATGGCTGGGGCCTGTTGCATTTTTAATGCAAACGGCATATCCTGGGTTTGCTTTGAAATATTGAGAATGGTTCTCATACAGTTCTGCAGGCTAATAAAGATGCTTTGTAAATAAGGGTTCCAAAATAAGTGTACTGTATCTTTCTCTCTTTGCAACGTTTAACCAGTGAATGGCCACTGCAGTTGTGGAGGAACCATTCTTCCATCTTCTTGTCTATATTGGGGGAATGTTGAGGGTAGCAGGAGAGGATATATTATTAATATCCTTCCTAACTTGTGCTAGCAAGTTTCTTCACTTAACAGAGTGCATTCCCCTTCTTACGCAGCAGAGAGCTGGTTGCAAACTCGTGTGAGTTCCTTAAGACACTTCAATCTGGTTTGCCCAGATTGAGATATATTCTAATATTCCTGGTAAGACCCCTTTGAATCCCTCCTAAAAGAATAAAGACACAACAGTCTTATTCCTAAGTAACAAAAAGTAGTTTTTACTCACGATCAGGCAGAGCTTTGGGCTTAAACAGGTTTACCCCATATGGGAGATAACCTGGGCGACTTGGCCTTTTATCAGGTCTGGAAAGGCCACGCCCACCTACCAGTCACATGCAAGGAAGGATGCTCCAGGCGAGGAGGAACAGGAAGTTCGAAGGGCTGGAGCAACACCCCCTGCATGACCACTCTAGGAAAACAAGGAATGTTGTACTTGACTGCTCCCAGTGGATTATGCTGTATATGTATCCCAGAAGTTAAGAAAAAATGACTGGAGATTCTGTATGTGATTCTACATATATCTGCATCTTCTTTTTGGAACTTTTACTGATACATACATGTACTCTTGCCATTGGTGTGCGAGATCCATGGGGAAAGGCACACTGAAGGCCTCATTTTCCCTGATCCATAGTAGATGCTTCAAGAAATGAGGTAACTGAAGACCAGGCAAAATAGCTAGAGGTTAGGTAAAAGTAAAGGTAAAGGGACCCTTGACCATTAGGACCAGTCGTGGCTGACTCTGGGGTTGTGGCGCTCATCTCGCTTTATTGGCCGAGGGAGCCGGCGTACAGCTTCTGGGTCATGTGGCCAGCATGACTAAGCTGATTCTGGCGAACCAGAGCAGCACACGGAAACGCCGTTTACCTTCCCGCCGGACCGGTACCTATTTATCTACTTGCACTTTGACGTGCTTTCAAACTGCTAGGTGGGCAGGAGCTGGGACCGAGCAATGGGAGCTCACCCCGTCGAGGGGATTTGAACTGCTGACCTTCTGATCGTCAAGTCCTAGACTCTGCGGTTTAACCCACAGCGCCACCCGCGTCCATCTAGCTAGAGGTTACTACACATTAAAAGGGATTCAAACAGGCCCTGGACAGCTCTCTGTCCCTAGTCCCCTTCAAGGTTTTTTATTTAACTTATGGATATGATGCTCCTTCAGTCGCTATTGTACCCCCAGAATACAAGGCTGAGGCCTTCTAACTGAGGTCGTTTCTCGGCTGGGGTCCCAAGAACCTATTTTCTAACATGGTGAAAACGTCAGAAACAAACCCAAGAAACTCAGAACTCCCCAAATCCATGGGAGATTTATTTGAAGAGAATTTCGGAAGGATTCCTACTCGGTCTGATTTTTATTTTGGGGGTAAAAACTGAAGGAAAACAAGTTTGACTGTGATTCTCTGATTCAGGGTGGCATTCTTCTTTCTTCATATGCTCTTCACCGGAGTTAAGAGCAGAAAACAGAAGTCAGTTTTAGACCAGACGTACCAATATGGACTACAATGAAGTGTCTTCTCTTATCTGGGCTAAACCACTGTTCCTCATAAACTTGATTTCCACACCCTTTTCCATCTTGGTCACTCTCCTCTGCACATGTTCTAGCTTGTCATTATCCCTCTTAAAACAGCAGAGACAAGAACTGGACACAGGACTCCAGGCAGTCAGACCAATTTAGCTAATGGGGCCTCCAACTGCCGCTGCTCTGCTGCTGCGCGATTTCTGTTCTCATCCTGAAGCAAAGTTCTTAACCCGAGGTACTATTTCTGGGTTGGCGGATTCTGTAACCTGAAGCGTCTGTCACCCGAGGTACCACTGTACTGCTGTCAGGCCAGGTGTCCCTTATCCTATATTTGTGCATCTGATTATTCCTAAGCGCAGGAACTTACAGTTGTCCCAATTGAAATTCATTTTGTTAGTTCTGACCCAGTTTCACAAGCTCATATTGAATCCTGATTCCATCTTCTGAGGACACCCATTTGGTGTCATCCACAAATGTGCTGAACGTCCATCAACTCCTTCATCCAAATAACTGGTCAGATAGTATAGCAGGGCATCTGTTGTTGAAGAAATAAGGTTGCCTTCAATTTCTATGTAGGAGAGCCAGTGCAAGTAAGTGTAAATAGTGTTTGACTTGGATCATGGAGGCAATGATTCAAATCCTTGCCCAGCTCAGTAGGAGCGCCAAGTCAGTCTCATTTCTAAGCCTGACCTACCTTGAGAAACCATGAGGCTAAAACAGTGATAAGCTCCATGTCCCCTTGAAGTGGGTAGGATACACTCACTTTAGCTGTTGGGGGCTCTAATAATAATAATAATAATAATAATAATAATAAATTTTATTTATATCCCGCCCTCCCCAGCCGAAGCTGGGCTCAGGGCGGCTAACAACAATAAAACAGTACAACAGTACAACACAACACAACTCTAAAATCATTCCTTATAAAATTAATTCAAGTTAATTATTATTGGTTTTAGTGCCCCAGCTGTTTAAAATGTTTAAAAGTGTTTTTAAATTTTGGTTTTCATTTGCCTTTGTTTTAAATAAAAGGGCATAGGATGTGCCTGGGAAGAGAGGAGCAGGGGAGAGAAAGGGGAACCCGCAATCACAGTAGTTCAAGGCAGGAAGTATGGAGTTGGGAGTTGGGACAGGCTGGGTAAAGGGGCACACAGCACAGGAAGTTACTGACTGTGCCATATGCCAGCCCCTCCTTCAACCTGGAGAACTGCAGTTGTCCTATCTGCCAGCCTTCAGGTCTGTGGCTGCTGTTGCTGAATACCAGATCAAGTCCTCCCTCATCCATGAACCTACCCAGACCCTGAGAACATCTTCTGACTTATCATATGCGATGGGAATGTAAAAAGGTGAAAAACTTCTGGGAAATGATATATGAGATGGAAAAAATGTTGAAATATACATTCATTAAGAAACCAGAAGCATTTTTACTGGGCATTGTAGGAGATGATATAAACAGAAAGGACTGTAAGCTGTTTTTATATGCAATGACAGCAGCAAGAATATTAGTGACACAAAAATGGAAGCAAGAAGAACTACCGACGAAAGAAGACTGGAGGATGAAATTGATGGACTATGCAGAATTAGACAAACTAACAGGAAGAATTCGAAACCAGCGGGACCAGAGATTCACAGAAGACTGATGTAAATTTACAGACTATTTGAAAAGTAATTGTGATGACCAGATTACATTTGTAGGTTTGCAAGAAGTTTTGTGAGATGAATAATTTGAACTATTGGATAATTGGATAAAAAGGGAGACATTAGTTAAGAGAATTATAGGCAATATGAATTTAAGAAATGCAGAAGAAATGATATAAATGGGGGATCATCAGAGGTGTTGATGGAAGTCCAAAAGATTGTATAAGATGTGAAATTTTGTTGTATGTATGACAATTAATATGTTTAAAAATGAATAAAAATTATAAAAAAGAGATCATCCTCTGAGGCCCTTCTTTGTGTGCCTCCTACATGAGAGGTCCGGAGGGTGGCAACACAAGAACAGGCTTATTCTGCAGTGACTCCCTGCTTGCAGAATTCTCTCCCCAGGGCATTCCTCTTCAACCAGGCCTTTGGCAGATTAACGTCTTATACTCCTTTTAAACGTGTTTGTGAGACGAGGGAGGGGGGTTACTCGTTTTTGTTTTTTATTCTTGTTTTATTATGCATTTTGTGTTTTTATATTGTATTTTATGTCGTGAAACATCTTGAGATCTACAGATGATGATGATGATGATTATTATTTATTTGTACCCCGCCCATCTGGCTGGGTTTCCCCAGCCACTCTGGGCGGCTTCCATAGAAACCACAAATACACTAAAATATCACACATTAAAAACTTCCCTGAACAGGGCTGCCTTAAGATGTCTTCTGAATGTCAGGTAGTTGTTTATCACTTTGACATCTGATGGGAGGGCATTCCACATGGCGGGCGCCACTACCGAGAAGGCCCTCTGCCTGGTTCCCTGTAGCTTTGCTTCTCGCAATGAGGGAACTGCCAGAAGGCCCTTGGCACTGGACCTCAGCGTCCGGGCAGAACGATGGGGGTGGAGACGCTCCTTCAGGTATACTGGGCCGAGGCTGTTTAGGGCTTTAAAGGTCAACACCAGCACTTTGAATTGTGCTCGGAAACATACTGGGAGCCAATGAAGGGCGGTATACAAATTTAATAAACAAACAATGGCTGAAACTGTTCAGCATCACTGGCACTGGTTTGGGACCAGTTGTAAGGATAAAAGAAGTGTAGACAAGTAACAGCCCTTGCAACCCAGCCTTGCTAATTCTGATACTGAAATCTGGAATTGCAGAATTCCACTGTATACAGGAGACACAATGCCTTTGTCCTACACACTGACAGAATTGAGTAAAAACCACCACCACTCATGGTTAGGTATGTGGAAGAGAAATCAAAGGCAGCTTCATTTCTAAAGTATTGATCCTCTGCTGATCTGGAGTGCTTAGCTCAATATTTTTAACATTTCTGAAAGCAAGGGACACAGATCCAATAGATAAATACTCTTGAGCTGGGGTCTGGTACCCTCATTATGAAAATCTAGAATCATAGAATCACAGAGTTGGAAGAGACCCCAAGGGCCATCGAGTCCAACCCCCTGCCAAGCAGGAAACACCATCAGAGCACTCCTGACATATGGTTGTCAAGCCTCTGCTTAAAGACCTCCAAAGAAGAAGGAGACTCCACCACACTCCTTGGCAGCAAATTCCACTGTCGAACAGCTCTTACTGTCAAAGGGACAATCTACAAAGGGACAATACAGAATTTTCTTGGCATATCCTGAATAAAACAATTGACACCAGTATCGTAAAGGTTACATGATTTATATAGGGTTTTAGCTTTATATGTACAGATTTCTTCAGAAATGAGTGCAGTGTAACCAGTCTGAAAAACTCCCAAAGTAGATTACATGTCGGTAACAGGCTTGGCTATTTTTGCTTCCTCAAGCTCAGCTTCCAGCCACCGGAATGTGCGATGGCGACGTAGGACTTCAATTGCTTTCTGTTCTATGGGAGTTGGGACAATGCCCAAGTCCTCCAAGCCAGGAAGATCAGGGAACTTCATGTCTGTGGTATGGAACTTCAAACAAACAAAGAAGAAATGAGTGAACAGTGAGCCATCTTATAAATTCATCTCTCGCACAGCTGCATCTTTACAAATCAAGTATGCAATATTATATCTTATTTTTTGGTGGTTCTTTGTATTCCAGAGTTCATTAAGAGTTTCACATGAAACAGTCTGAAATCAAAAAGTTAACTTCAGCTACAAAATATACAATGAGATTTCCCCTATTTTAACATCTATCTCTTATACCTGGTCAGAGGCAAGAATATTTATTGAGTGTATTACCAAAGGACAGTTTGGATTCTATTTTCCCATCTGTGATTAGAGTCACAATTGTGACAACTTTTGTGTCTGGATTTAAGCTCAGTGTGTGCCTGGACTTGAGCTCCTACACAGCAGAAGACATACCTAAGGCTCTTTGCAAAGTTTCCACATTTTGCATTTGTCATATGCAACACCCACCCACTCTTATTGTGGGTTTGCAAACAATAACTTCTAGGGAATACCTGATCTCCGGTGGACCCACCACCAGAAAGATGCATCCTGCTTATTAAGAAAAAAGGAAGGGTAACGGTAGATGAAGGCTTTAGAACTACATAGGTTCCAAAGACTAGAAAACAGGAAAGAAGCAGGAAAGAAAACTGCACTAAAGGGGAGGGGGAAACAGCAGCTCTTTAGGACCCCAGGGATTCCTCTTGTCTGGCGTCCAAACAATTCTCTTGTCAATCACAGCTCTGACATTGCTCATTAGCTAAAACACCAAAAGGTGGAAGCAGCCAGGCAGATTCATCCCACGGTAATTGCTTAGAACAGTCTTTACACATTTGCTTTATAACATTTTCTCTAGGGCGTTAAATACTTTTTTGAAATGAAAGCTCAGAGTCAAGGCTCCTGCTAGCTTTGGATCTGGTACATCTGTACCCCCTGCATCTACCTCTTGGCAGTCTTGAATGGACTCAACAGTCTGGAGCCGTCTTTCCCAACCTAAAGATCTCCAGATGTTTTGGACACCAAGCATTCCTGACTGTTTTTCATTATGGCTGGAGTTGTAAACAGAAACATCTGGAGGGCATCACATTTAGGGGGGCTAGTCTGGAAGAAAAGTACCTCTGCTTTTCCGCCCTCTACAAATAAGAAGTTTGCTTCAAGTAAGGCAGATTTAATTCATGGGTAGGCAAACTAGGGGCCGGATCCAGCCCAATCGCCTTCTAAGCGTGTTTTTACATGAGTAGAATGTGTCCTTTTATTTAAAATGCATCTCTGGGTTATTTGTGGGGCCTGCCTGGTGTTTTTACATGAGTTGAATGGGTGCTTTTATTTAAAATGCATCTCTGGGTTATTTGTGGGGCACAGGAATTCGTTCATATTACACCCCCCCCAAAAAAAATAGTCTGGCCCCCCCACAAGGTCTGAGGAACAATGGACTGGCCCCTTGCTGAAAAAGTTTGCTGACCCCTGATAACTGTTATGTTGCAACTCAAAAACTAAACATTGATTCCATCCCATTAATAAAATAAAAACTTCATACGTATGTAATGTTTAGAATGCACTCAACCCTAAAAATAACACTGAGAAAGAACACACACAGATAAACTTGTTCTGTATTCATATATATATATATAGAGAGAGTTCTTATATTGATTATCATTCTGATATTTTGTATCAATTTGCATTTTGTTCCATTCTTAGCCACCTTAGGATTCGCAGGTGATAAGCAATAAATGAGATGAAAATGAAGGCAATCTTACCCGATCCACTTTGTCCCTTGTTATCCATGGCTCAAAAGGACTTATCTCAAAAAATCTTGCAAATAAGCTGTAATTCAAAGTGCCACAATAATTAATACCATGGCTGAACATAGGCAATGATCGAACTGTTCTTCTCTCAAATCAGCTAGTGAAGTTTCACTAGCTTCGAACTGCTCCACCAGACAAAACAGACTACTTTGTATTTATTAATTCTATCAACCAAAGTAAATGTTGAAAGGAAAAGTTAACTGAAGCCACAAGACACATGTGCTGAAGTTGGGGAAGTGCTGAGAGAACTGAGCTGGCGAATCAAGTGATGCTGGGAGAGGACGGGACTGGAGCGACTTATGAGCAGAATTTGACAATTCCCTTAATAATGTTCATTATCTGAAACCTGAAAATGTTGTAATAGTAATTTCTGTTCTGCAAGTCTCATGGAGGGCATCCATCATGTTTGAGATGGTACCACCCTTTGGAGTACATATAATGTAAAGGTAAAGGGACCCCTGACCATTAGGTCCAGTCGTGGCCAACTCTGGGATTGCGGCGCTCATCTCGCTTTATTGGCCGAGGTCATGTGGCCAGCATGACTAAGCCGCTTCTGGCAAACCAGAGCAGTGCACGGAAACGCCGTTTACCTTCCCGCCAGAGCGGTACCTATTTATCTACTTGCACTTTGATGTGCTTTTGAACTGCTAGGTTGGCAGGAGCAGGGACCGAGCAATGGGAGCTCACCCCGTCGCGGGGATTCGAACTGCTGACCTTCCGATCGGCAAGCCCTAGGCTCTGTGGTTTAACCCACAGCGCCACCCGCGTCCCTGGGAGTACATATAGACAGGGCCACTTCCAGACGACTTCACCAGGTGGGATGGCAGATGGGGGATGAAGGATTATGAAGGATATGATTTGGGTCTGCTGCCCTTCCTGAGCTTATTATTAGAGTGGTCCTTGAATCCATGTCTGCTCTTTACTGGATGAGACCTGCCACAAGGTTCCTGGTTTCCATTGATGGAAAGGACTTCCTGGACCTGCTAAGTCATCAATGTCTTGTGGCTACTGCATAACCTAGGTGAGGGCCTCATACCCAGAAAGATCAGGGCAAGGAATGAAGGAGGGAAGCCATGGCCAGGGTTCAAGGAATCTTCCCTAAGACGCCAAATGCCCTGTAGGGGCCTCTGGAGAAAGCCCCTTTTTAAAATGATGGGGAGGGGGACTATTTCTTCTCAAAACTCATCACGGTTCCCTCAGTGCGAGAAATAAGGTTACCGGCAACCAGGCAGAGGGCCTTCTCGGTAGTGGCGCCCGCCCTGTGGAACACCCTCCCTTCAGATGTCAAGGAAATAAACAACTCTCTGACTTTTAGAAGACATCTGAAGGCAGCCCTGTTTAGGGAAGTTTTTAATGTTTGTTGTTTTATTGTATTTTGAATATTCTGTTGGGAGCCTCCCAGAGTGGCTGGGGAAACCCAGCCAGATGGGCGGGGTATAAATTATTATTATTATTATTATTATTATTATTATTATTATTATTATTATTTGCCAGTTAAAAGCTTTCCTGAGAGCATTCTTGTTGCCAGTTCAGAGGTCCCAAAATAGAGTGGCTACAGTACATACCCTTTCTTAGGGTTCTCTTCACCTTGAGTGACGGCAGGCCGGCAAATTCTCCTGGCACATATTTCTAATGTCACCTCCCTAACTCAACATTCAGATTTCAGAACCTGAGCCCAGACTGATACAGCTCAAGCTACACATGACACCTAATGATGTCCAGTTCTCCTCATTCCCAAAAGCAAGCATACAGCAATTGCAATCAAAATGACAGAGATAGTAAATAGAGAAGAGGGATGTCTTAAGTTTTTCTTCTCTGCCAGTCATCTACCTCCCAAAAACATTCCCCATCCCCAAACTACTTTGGGCTTGTGGAGAGAAACAGAGGTACCATCTCTTGTGTTCCCTCCACAATCCAGGCCTAGTCCCCTGATGAAGAATGCAGCCTGCGCACCTGCATTCAATGGCAGAGATGAACAGATCTGTGTGCACACACAAGGGGAAAAACCAAACAACCAACACAGGTATAGTTGGAGCCTCAGAGGTAACAACTTGTCAACAAAAAACGTATCAAGACTTACTGATACAGAGGACGGGGCATAGGATACGGAAAGAAATTTCTGTGGAGTACTGAATAAGCATACTCTACGAGGTCGTGAAGGAGGTATCTGTTAGGGCTGCAAAGAAACAGACATTAAGTTGTAAATTTGAGAAAGAGGCCTTGGTCTAAAATGGGGTGCTGGTACCACCAGGAAGGATGTGTGGCAGCCTTTGTTTTAGCCACGGTGGTCGCTGGTAATCAGCAGCTTTCACCAACCCCTCCCCCCAAACAAACCTTAATTATGTAAAAATATAGCCAAAAGTACTGTCACAAAGGTTGCACGCCAATCTCTGCCAAGTGGTAGCAAGGGGGGGTTCCAGGTGGTCATGTTTCCATAGGGAATCAAGACGCAGTAAAGATGCTGCGTCTTTAAGAAATACGGTTTATTTTACACATACAGTGGTACCTTGGTTCTCCAACTTCTCACAACTAACACAATATTCCTGTAAAATTATGCAGACTTTAAGGGGATAATAAAATTAGGGGTTCAGGTATGTGAACAGGGAAAACAGCATTCCCCCCAAATGCTTACACAACTGCCTTTTGAAACTGCAATTTATGGAAAGGAGCTGCTGGCTGATGTCCAATAAAAGAAGGTACCTGTAGTGAACACAAACCATCTAAATCAGGCTTCCTCAACCTCGGCCCTCCAGATGTTTTTGGCCTACAACTCCCATGATCCCTAGCTAGCGGGACCAGTGGTCAGGGATGATGGGAATTGTAGTCTCAGAACATCTGGAGGGCCGAGTTTGAGGGAGCCTGATTTAAATCCACTGCAAGAGTTTTTTAAAAAAACAGCAGGGGACCAGGAAATGTCTGTAGTGATTTAAGGCGGTCCGAGTAAAAATAATAATAGTAACCAACAACCTACCCAGTCAAGGCATAAGTTTTTCCTTTTGAATCGGGGTCCTTAATAGCACTAATTATAGCCTTTGCTACATCAACAACCTATGGGATAATATTTAAGAAAATTTAGCATATATTTTAAAGTTACCTTTTTTTAAGCAAGGTCAAAAATGTAATGAAATATATACAAAAGGAAAAGAGGTATGAAATAGGTATCATAAACTATATTTTCCAACAATACCTACATAGATAGGCTGCTTCACAGTTTTCTTGCCCATAGCAATCATAGGCACGCCCCAGAACCAGCGCATGTCTGAATGAAGAGAGATAAATTATTGGAGGATAGAAGTGAGGCTGTTAGAGATCAAAGAGCAATAACAACAGTAAAAAGGTAAAGGTAAAGGGACCCCTGACCTTTAGGTCCAGTTGTGACCAACTCTGGGGTTGCAGCGCTTATCTCGTTTTATTGGCCAAGGGAGCCAGCGTACAGCTTCCGGGTCATGTGGCCAGCATGACTAAGCCGCTTCTGGCGAACCAGAGCAGCGCACGGAAACGCCGTTTACCTTCCCGCCAGAGCGGTACCTATTTATCTACTTGCACTTTGACGTGCTTTCTAAAATCCAAACACATTCTTTCCTGGCACCATAACAAGTTGCTAATATCTGAAGCAAAAGCTCAAGGATGATTGCTGAATAGATTTGAATAAGATCTTAATACAGATTTTCACAATTATTCTACAATTCTAATTAAGTACAAATGCAGTGTACTCGCATCCCTTGCTCTCTGATATTACTTTCACTCAAGGAAACAAATTTTATGCTGCAAGGAGTGTACTTACTTGCATAATGGTTGAAAAACCTATCCTCTCTCCCGTACATTTCAGAAGGCTTCATAATGATGGCATCTGGAAATTCTTCCCTCACAACCTTTTCTCCAACGGCCTGCCATCAGGTCATTAGAAAGTGATTAATTTCCCATGCAAGTTCAAGATGTACAGTACTACGAAACTATAATAAAATTTTGAGATACCCTTGAGATACACTTGGGCTCTTTGGCATAATTTAATTTTTTTTAAAAAAAATATCCAGCCTAGGTTTACAAGAATATACAAATCTATATATTAACATATGGAAATGTAACAGTATTTTTTCTTTTCTTTTTTCATTCTCACACACTTTCTTTTCTTTCAGTCTCGCACTCTCTTTTTATAAATGAATTTCTCTTAATGAAATATTATTATTATTAATAATAAAATGTTCCAGTCTATCGGACAGAACACATATTTAGCACCATGAAATATGTAACCTAGGAACATAGCTGTCAACTCACAGATTTGCAAATAAGGGACCAGCAGCCTCAAAAATAAGGGATCAGCAGCCAAAATAAGGGATTTTCCCAGCACAGGTATGTTCAGCTTCTGAGCCCCTCCGAGCCAAAGGCAGAAAGCCCAGCCAGCAGCCAAATGAAGCCTCAAGCGGTGGTTCCCACAGCGCAGCAACCCGGCAAAGGGGATGCAGCAAGGAAAACCACCGTCACCTCTCCGCTGGGAAGAGCTGAGCAAAGGCGAGTCCCCAGGCAACGCGGCCGATTTGATTGGCACAAGGCATGCAAGCTCCACCCCCCAGTCATTCTTAGACTCCTTATTGGGTGAGCAACACAGCCAAGCAACCCAGTTGGAGCCTCCCTGCTCCCTGGCAGGCAGGGAGGGAGAGGAGCTGCTTCCTTTGAAACTCGGAAAATTTAAGGGACATCATCAATAAGGGACAGCAGCAGGAAACGGCGCTGGGATAAGGGAGTTTCCCGCCAAATAAGGGACGGTTGACAGCTATGCCTAGGAAACACAAGAATTAACAGCAAACAGAATGAAGTCCGTGCAGACAGCAGGTAACTACAATGAACGTAAAGACACAAAATCCATCAAAGGGCTTATCTACACTCCCGTTTGCTCCAGCACTTTTCCCTAGGAAAACCCAGTTTAGGACTGAACTGGAGCAAATAGCAATCAGGTTTTCAATGGATTGCCGTTTGTTCTGATTTATCGCTAATGAGCAAGTTTTCTAGGGGAAGGCGGAAGGACAAAGGCAAAACTGCTCAGACCAGTACCTAGAAAGCACTGCTCATATCCATGCCTTCTAGGCCCAGGACAAGCAGGAGTGTGAATGAGCCCATAGACCGTGTCTTTCCAAAATTCCTCTTTGCAACCAGTAAGTGTACACAAATTTAAGTAATCGGAGTCACTCAGTGTTTCAAAAAAATTAATTTTTTTGAAATATTTTTCAAAAGCAGCCTTATGGCATCTAGGACATCTGTATGAAAGGTGCAGACATACAAAATAACACAATCACACACACATAACTACAGATGATATCGTAATTAATCATAGTAGAAAGTGGACAGATGAGTGTTAGCCACCCATAAAGGTAAAGGTAAAGGGACCCCTGACCATTACGTCCAGTCGTGGCCGACTCTGGGGTTGCGGCGCTCATCTCACTTTACTGGCCGAGGGAGCCAGCATACACCTTCCAAGTCATGTGGCCAGCATGACTAAGCCGCTTCTGGCGAACCAGAGCAGCGCATGGAAACACCATTTACCTTCCCACCAGAGCGGTACCTATTTATCTACTTGCACTTAGACGTGCTTTCGAACTGCTAGGTTGGCAGGAGCAGGGACCGAGCAACAGGAGCTCACCCCGTCGCAGGGATTCGAACCGCCGACCTTCTGATCAGCAAATCCTAGGCTCTGTGGTTTAACCCACAGTGCCACCTGCGTCCCTTAAGAAAGGACAAAAGACACTCAAATCAATAGCTAACTTTCCCTACAAATTTAAACAAGAGTTTTAAAACTGTTCAAACACTACGCAAACCTCATTTTGCTTTAGAAAAGTTTTTGGATTAGGAAATTCACTGAGTACCCTGAAGCTATGTAATGACTACTTACGTGGAATATAGCGTCATATCTTAGCAACCAGAAAAACTCAGCAATAATTCTTGAAGAGTTTCTCACCCCAGAGGTTAAGCAGTCTCCATTCCTTATGTCCCCTCAAGTCTTTTTGTCACTCTCTTCCTTGTCAAACCTGAAACACCAACTCTTGAGGGACCACCAGGATTTAAATATACCTAATTCTGAACATATTTTGGCTTCCTGTTGGGACCATTTTGGGTTTTTTTTGCACAGAATACCCTGAATATGGAATTGCGAAACACCCACATCTAAAAAGAAACACAAACTAATGAAAAACTTACTTTATTTCTAAGGTATTTTGAAGGACTTTTCATGTCTGCATTCAGATGAGAAATGTGGATAAAAGTTTCTATCCCAGCTTCCTTTGAGAGCTTAGCAATTTCTCTGGGAATATTAACAAAGACGTCTTCATACTTAAAGTTTCTGGAATAAAGCATAAAGAAGAGAATAAAAACCAAGCTCTTTCCAAAATTTAGCAGGTCATCATATTAGTCTTGATATCCCTCGTATTTACGGGACCACCTCTCCTGGCATGCCCCGCAGAGGACCTTAAGGTCCATGAATAACCAGTTTAGAGGTCCCAGGCACTAAGGAAGTCAGACTATCCTCCACCAGGGCCAGGGCCTTTTCAGTGATGGCTCCGACCTGGTGGAATGCTCTGTCCCATGAGACCAGGGCCCTGCAGGATTTAACCTCCTTCTGTCAGGCCTGTAAGAAAGAGCTATTCCGCCTGGCCTTTAATTTGAATTCAGCCTGATCTTTTATTCCCCTTCTCTTCTCTTCCCTCCCCCTCCCCTTTTATGAAGATTACCCATTCTGAGACTCACAGCTAATTCTCCCTTGGCCTCCTTGCTGGCCCAAGTAGAACTAATTCAGCCAGCTAGCCCTGGGGATTATCTAATGCTTATTAGATGGATTCCCCCTAAACTGATTTCTGAACTTTGAATTTTATTGTTATTCATGTTTTTATACTGTATTTGATGCTGCTTTTACAAGTAAGTGTTTTAAATTTGTTGTTAGCCGCCCTGAGCCCGGTTTTTGAACCGGGAAGGGCCGGGTATAAATAAAAAAATATTTATTTATTGATGGTGAAGCAGAGTGTCTAAGGGTGCAATCCTAAAGGAGTACAAAACCCTACAACTTACCGGGTAGCCTAAGGTAACTCAGTCTCTTTCAGCAACAACCATGTGTGTGACTTGTGCAGCTCTGTTTTTGTTTGCTTTGCTCATTATGGCAAGTGTGCCACTGCCCTCTTGTGACCATGACAAACCTTGGCTTTCTTCTCAAAGTCAGTAGCTGGTCTTTATCTGCACAATTGGGGGATTACCTGAGGGTTATCCTCGCTGCGAGATCACATTCACCCGGTGCTATACCAGCTGCACTGGCTCCCGGTGGGGTACAGGATCAGGTTTAAGGTGCTGGTTTTAACCTTTAAAGCCCTATACAGCCTAGGACCCTCGTACCTACGGGACCGCCTCTCCTGGTATGTCCCACAGAGAAACTTACGGTCTTCAAACAAAAACATCCTGAAGGTCCCAGGCCACAGAGAGGTTAGGCTGGCCTCAACTAGAGCCAGGGCTTTTTCGGCTGTGGCTCCAATCTGGTGGAACGCTCTGTCAAAAGAGACTAGGGCCCTGCAGGACTTGACATCTTTCCGCAGGGCCTGCAAGACAGAGCTGTTCCACCAGGCCTTTGGCGAAGGCGCAGCCTGACTCCCTCCTTTGGCAATCTTCACAGAACTCTAGCCCAATGGTTGCCATCAATTTGATTTGAATTAATGGTTGCCATCAATTTGATTTGAATTAATTTTAGAATGAAATGATTTTAGAATGTTGTACTATTTTATTGTTGTTAGCCGCCCTGAGCCCGGCTTCGGCTGGGGAGGGCGGGATATAAATAAAAAATATCATCATCATCATCATCATCATTATTATTATCTGGCTGCAACTCAGCAGCACAGGGCCAAACCAGAAAATCAGCTGTTACCCTTCCTTACCAAGGGCAGCCAAAAATTGTGAGCCGTTGAAAAATGAAGACAAGATATACTGAAAATGCTTTCCAGGGCTGTTGCAAACAGCACAGAGGTTATGGGCATGAGATGCTTTGAACACCTGGCAGAACCCAGTCCCTCAACATGGCAGAAACATATACCAGCTCTGAAGTTGAGAGAGAATACTAAAGAATGAGTCCTAAAAAGCAACAGCAAATAGAAAACCACCCACCCCTCCTTCACTTTCCACCATGCTGGCACAGGTCTGGTAGGCCACGGGATACACAGGTTTATTTATAATAATAATATTATAATAATTTATTATTTATACTCCACCTGTCCAGCTGGGTTTCCCCAGCCACTCTGGGTGGCTTCCAACAGAATATTAAACAGAATAAAACTTCAAACATTAAAAACTTCCCTGAAAACACCCTTCAGATATATTCTAAAAGTCATAGTTGTTTATTTCCTTGACATCTGGTGGGAGGGCGTTCCACAAGGCGGGTGCCACCACCAAGAAGGCCCTCTGCCTCTACTTCTGGTCCCCTCCCCTCTGTCCTTTTGGACTTTTGGCTGGTTCCTAGATCTGGTTTACAGATTTCCACAGATACAGCAGTTTCTTTCATGCGCAAAAGATGAAGGAATCTGAGCAGACAAGAAGGTATGAGAACTGTACATGCTTACAGTATACGGGGTTGTAATTGCCTAATGCTGTCAATTTTTGTGTTTGAGAGAGGAAAAGGGGCCGCTAAAGTCTTTTAAGTTTTGCCTCAAGAAGTACATCACTCATTTTAGACTTCATAAGTGTGTTACAGTTTTCCATTCAAAAACATCTGTGCCAGGGGAATAAACTTTCCTCATGCTTCCCCCCTGGGTCTTCGTCTTGCTAGGTTGCATCCACAAAGAACATGTAAGGCATAAGAAACAGGTCTTTTCTTTGGGGAAAAAATCAGACAGGACCCTAAAACCTCATGCAGTTTTAGTTTTCTCTTTCTAGAAGAAAAAATTATGAAACAGCGGTACCTCTGGTTGCGAACGGGATCTGTTCCAGAGGCCCGTTCGCAACATGAAAAGAGCGCAACCCACAGCTGCGCGTCTGCGCATGCGCGTGGCGTCATTTTGTGTTTCTGCGCATGCGCAAGTGGCGAAACCCGGAAGTAACCCTTTCCGGTATACTTCCAGGTCAACGCGGGACGTAACCTGAAAGAACATAACGTGGCAGTTCCCTCGCTGTGAGAAGTGAGGTTACAGGGAACCAGACAGAGGGCCTTCTCGGTAGTGGCACCTGCCCTGTGGAACCTCCCTTCAGATGTGAAGGAAATAAGCAGCTATCTTCTCTTTAAAAGACATCTGAAGGCAGCCCTGTTCAGGGAGGTTTTTAATATTTAACGCTGTATTGTTTTTAACACTTGATTGGGAGCCGCCCAGAGTGGCTGGGGAAACTCAGCCAGATGGGCGGGGTATAAATAATATATTATTATTATTATTATTATTATTATTATTATTATTATTACATGAGGTATGACTGTAACTATTTTTTTAAATTTTTTTTAATAAAGTTTCCAAATATAACAATAAAGGAAAACAAACAAACAAACAAATACAAAACATTCCATTTGAAATGTACCTCCAATTCTAATCTTTCCACTTTCAGACTTCCTTCAGTCTATCTGGAAATTTTTCATGTTATCACAATTGTTCACATATTGGGTTTTTTTAACCAAATTAATCTAGACAATTATTATAAAACAATATTTCTTTCTCTTATTTTCACAGAGCTTCTTGAAAACCTACAAACGTTAATTGGCCTTCACATATATTTGACTGTAACTATCTTCAGTCTATGTGACCTCAATCTATCCAATAGAGCCAAAGAAGAAAGTTACCTTGTTTCCCACTCTTTGCCAACAAGATTGATGACTACATTGCTGTGCTCAAGAGCTCTTCGGGTAGAATCTTTGTCACGCGGATCCCATTCCTGATAGCCACAGCACAAATCAAGAGAGAAATGAAATAAAAGTACAAAAAGCCTTTCAGGAAGATGTTATTTATGGCCCATACCAAACTTTCAACTGTTTAGCAAGTGATGCTAGCCGATCATGAACCAGACTGGATTATTACGAAGAGCATACCATGAACAGGAGCTGTCCCAGGTCACCCATGGGTCGAAGGTACATGACATCATAAGGCTCACAGCGATATGGGACGATGACTTGGGAGCCGATACGCCCTAAAATTAGAAAGGGGTTATAAAAGGAGAACTAGGGCATGATATTAATTGAGGATGTTCTATTTTAAGCACTCGGAAAACATCAATGCTTGGCTATATAACTCTACCTGCTGTAATCAATACAATAACTTTAATTCTTTAATGGTGTTTTCAAAGGGGCTTCATGGAAGCCACAATCCTAACACTACATACAGGGGTCAGCAAACTTTTTCAGCAGGGGGCCGATCCAATGTCCCTCAGACCTTGTGGGGGGCCGGACTATATTTTTTTAAAAATATGAACGAATTCCTATGCCCCACAAATAACCGTGAGGTACATTTTAAATAAAAGGACACATTCTACTCATGTAAAAACATGCTGATTCCCGGACCGTCCATGGGCCAGATTTAGAAGACAACTGGGCCAGATCCTGCCCCCGGGCATTAGTTTGCCTAACCATGCCCTACAGACATTTTAATTTTGGTTTCACAGCTTCCCACAACACAGCAAGCTACTCTGGAAACTGGAGGAAATTTCAAACGGGAACAGGGGAAAGGAGCAGCTGGGTCTACTTGATTGATTGACCTATTTAAAATGTTTTTAAAAGTCTGTTCCCCTGCTGGGAGTAACTCAAGTTCTTGAACACACTTAAAAGATGTCAGTTGCAAAACCAACATGGTGTTATTGGTTTTGGGGTGGGTGTAAATTAATAAATGGTAGGATTTTGATTATTATTAATGCAGAGGCATTAATATGACAAAAGGTTTGATGGCCCATTTTAGAGGAATCTTGGGCCTGCAGGGACAGAGGTTGCCAAGGTGATGGGTGTGTGTGAGAGAGGTAACAAGAAAAGTGTATTTAGCAAGGTGTGCAGGGAAGATGGGGGAATAGAGACAGAGACCCATCTTGGGCAGGCTGGAAGAGATGCCTTGGACTCCAGAGCTGCACTGCTGTGGAGAACAATACCGTGCTGGAAGATCTGTACTCCCTCTACACTGCATGTGTAAATACGTGAATAAATCGTATTTCTTAGGACAGGCTCCACCATATCTTGATTGTCAAAAAACCCCCACAGATCCTGGGTGAGTGACCCCCCTGGAATCTTGCCACAGCTTGGCAGCGATTGAAAGTGGCATTCAACCTTTGTAAGGGTGGGGGGGGGGACTCAGAGAAGAAAATCCTCACTTAGTACAGGTGATAAAAGGGTTGAAAACTACCAGCTTGAACCATCACGGCTCCTTGGGGATTTAGCCTGTTTCCCATCCCTATCTGCCACCAGCATCTTGACCGAAGGTCATTCATTTTTCATCGTACTTGAAATAGGTAACAGAAAGAAAAAAGAAGTTTGGTATTTAGGCACACAGTAACTATTGGGACAGTTAGTGAACAGCAAGGCATGCAATCAGCTACAGTGGGTTAAGACCTTCACATTTCAAATAAGTGTAAGCAGTACAAGATGTTGAGTCCCAGGGTCAATCAACAGTAGGAGGAATCGTAGACCTGCAGAGTTGGAAGGGACCCAAAGGGTCATCCAGCCCAACTCCTAAGCTTTGTGTACTTACACATTGGTTTACATCTTGCAAGAGAGACTATATCAGATTCATTTTCCTGTTAAATATCCAGACATCTCAAATTTAGTTTTGGAGAAAATTACCCAGGCGATTGACGACGTATCGTCCCAGGAAGCCTGTAGCCCCAAAGACAGTAGCCCCAATGCCACTGACAGAGGAGCGCCCACTCCTTCCATGAGGAATCACCAAGTGATGAACTTGACGGTCTTGCTGGACAACAGGAAATGCAGCTGGAGAAGCACCATAGCCTAAAATACAAGAAAATGGAAGCAATACATGAATAATAATAATAATAATAATAATAATAATAATAATAATAATAATTTATTATTTATACCCCGCCCATCTGGCTGGGCCTCCCCAGCCACTCTGGGCAGCTTCCAAAAAACATTAAATACATCTATAATACATCAATATAATACATCAATATAATACATCAAACATTAAAAGCTTCCCTAAACAGGGCTGCCTTCAGATATCTTCTAAAAGTTTGGTAGTTATTTTTCTCTTTGACATCTGATGGGAGGGCATTCCACAGGGCGGGTGCCACTACCGAGAAGACCCTCCGCCTGGTTCCCTGTAACTTAGCTTCTTCCAGCGAGGGAACCGCCAAAAGGCTCTCGGTGCTGGACCTCAGTGTCTGGGCAGAACGATGGAGGTGGAGACGCTCCTTCAGGTATACTGGACCAAGGCTGTTTAGGGCTTTAAAGGTCAGAACCAATACTTTGAATTGTGCTCGGAAACGTACTGGGAGCCAATGTAGGTCTTTCAAGACCGGTGTTATATGGTCTCGGCGGCCGCTCCCAGTCACCAGTTTATCTGCCGCATTCTGGGTTAGTTGTAGTTTCTGGGTCACCTTCAAAGGTAGCCCCACATAGAGCGCATTGCAGTAGTCCAAGCGAGAGATAACCAGAGCATGCACCACTCTGGCGAGACAGTCTGCGGGCAGGTAGGGTCTCAGCCTGCGTACCAGATGGAGCTGATAAACAGCTGCCCTGGACACAGAATTGACCTGCGCCTCCATGGGCAGCTGTGAGTCCAAAATGACTCCCAGGCTGCACACCTGGTCCTTCAGGGGCACAGTTACCCCATTCAGGACCAGGGAGTCCTCCACACCTGCCCGCCCCCTCCTCAAAGACATGCGGGTGGCGCTGTGGGTTAAACCACAGAGCCTAGGGCTTGCCGATCAGAAGGTCGGTGGTTCAAATCCCCGCGACGGGGTGAGCTCCCGTTGCTCGGTCCCTGCTCCTGCCAACATAGCAGTTCAAAAGCACGTCAAAGTGCAAGTAGATAAATAGGTACCACTCCGGTGGGAAGGTAAACGGCGTTTCCGTGCGCTGCTCTGGTTCGCCAGAAGCGGCTTAGTCATGCTGGCCACATGACCCGGAAGCTGTACGCCGGCTCCCTCGGCCAGTAAAGCGAGATGAGCGCCGCAACCCCAGAGTCGGCCACGACTGGACCTAATGGTCAGGGGTCCCTTTACCTTTACCTTCAGTAACTTAGGGTCTCATCAAACCAAAACCCAGCCCTGCCTCTGAGACTGCCCAACTGCCCTACCAGACACCGTTGGGGGAGTCTGGGAGGTTTTATTTGGATGAATAAAGCCGATAAACAAGGGAAAGTTGGGGGGGGGGGAGAGATATGTGTACATGTACAGTGGTACCTCGAATTAAGTACTTAATTCGTTCTGGAGGTCCGTACTTAACCTGAAACTGTTCTTAACCTGAAGCACCACTTTAGCTAATGGGGCCTCCTCCTGCTGCCGCCAGGGCAGATTTCTGTTCTCATCCTGAAGCCAAGTTCTTAACCCGAGGTACTATTTCTGGGTTGGCGGAGTCTGTAACCTGAAGCGTCTGTAACCCGAGGTACCACTGTAAATAAAAAGAAGCGGCTTCCGGGATTTTGCCACGGAGTCTTCACTTAGAAGTGTCCCGCTGCCTCTCGCCTAGCAGAGGGAAGGCGCCTGCCTCAGACTCCAGTGGCAGGGAGTTCCGAAGGGCAGGCGGAAAGCTTCCCCAAGAGGAGGAGCGCCGCCGTGACCTTCCCGAAGGGCGGCCCCTCGGCGGCGAGGAGACCCCGCTCTCCCCCCCCCCGGCTACGAAGAGGGAGAGGAGGAAGGGACCCCCCCCCATTCGCTGCCCCCGCCGCCCCCGCCTCTTACCCGCCCTCGGAGGAGTCAGGAGGGCCCTGCAGGGGAGCCGGGAGACCCGAGCGGAAGCCGCCATCTTGCCCCCGTCGCCTCGCCCCGCCCCGCGACGGGTGCCGCGCGAGGCCAATCGCGGAGCGATCGAAGGGAAACGGCCTCTCCGAAAGCGCGTCGGGCGGGGACGACGGAGCGCGCAGGAATTGGTCTGCGGGTTTTCGACAGGGCGGGCGGGCGAATCTGTTTTCGGTTTTTTTTTTAATAACAATAAACGACGGAATTTGGGTGCATAATTTTATATGAGGCACAGGTATCAAAGAAGGACCAGCTTGTTGTTCTATTTTGTTTTATTTTTATATTATTATTATTATGCATTTTTATCATTAAGGTAACTGATGCATATGAATAATAATAATAATAATAATAATAATAATTTATTGTTTATGGGTTGGGTTTCCCCAGTAGTATTTCTGAAAATAAAAAATGCAGAATACAGGACTATAAGGTGTTTCCTAACATTTTAATGGAATTTGAATCCAGTTTCAGAAGGCAGGGAGGGAATCAAAGACTCCCTTCGCCATCAGTGTAAATGACTTTCTAAATTATTTACTTTCTACAAAAAAAGTCTAAACCTAAAGTTACCCAAAATCAAAGGGAAGGCCTTAAGACGTGAGCGTAACAGAAGATGAAATAAAATAAACAATTAGGAAGCATCCATCGCCAGGTGAAAATGACAGGTGAATTTTATAAATAAATAAAAAGCCCTATATTAATATTTTGATTCCAAATTTAGAAGTACTTTTTTAATAATTACTGGAAGATGAACCAATTACAGATGTCTGGTGGAAAATTAGAATAATATTACTTTTGAAATCAGGTAAATATCCCAGTTGTATGGATTGTTGTAATTAATCAAGACGTGGAAATAGGTTTTTAAAGTTTGACAGGTAGATTAAGTCATATAGCGCCTAAGGTTATTAATTTGAATAATTAAATCAAGGCAGATAGCTGACTCTATAAGGGGAGCATTAAATATAATTAATCACTGCAGCACTCCTACAGTGGTCCTTTCTATTCAAGCAACCAAAGCTCTTAATAAAGTTAATTGAGATTTTCTTAAAAGCTTATTAAAATTTCAGAAATTTGGCCCCCCCAAAATATAGGAATCATTAATCAACTTTAAAGCAACAATTTGGCTCATCTTCATATCAATGACAGGGATTGTAATATTTTTTTCAAATTGTAATGGTATTAAACAAAGCCTTATCTCCACTTTATTTGCTTTTTATCTAGAACCTCCTGCTGAACTATAAGAAATGACCCAGAAGTAGAGAATATCCAAATAAATCGCACACAACACTGTATTTGAATACCGTATTTTTTGCCCCATAGGGCGTACCGACCCATAGGGCGCACCTAGGTTTTTTTTGGGGGGGGAATAAAGAAAAAAATTATTTCCCCCCCCAGGTGCGGGGCTGGGGCGGGGGAAGCCCAAGCTTCCCCCGACCCCAGTCCCCAGAACAGGCTGCTGTCCGCAAGCCTAGGGAGCCCGCGGGAAGTCGTGCCGGTCTCCCCAGGCTTGCGGAGAGTTGCCCGAAGGCTTCGGGATGCAGGCATCTCTCTTTGGGATGCAGGCAACTCCGCAAACCAAGTCGGAGAACAGCAGGATGGCGGCGCTCCGCCTCCCCGTTGTCCCCCGAGCTTGTGGGGCTGCCCGATATCTGCACGAAGCCCGGGATGCAGGCTGCTATCTGCAAGCCTTGGGAGCCTGACGGGAACTCCCGCGGAGCTCCCAAGGCTTGCGGATAGCTTCCTGAAACCTGGAGAGCGAGAGGGGTCCGTGCGCACCAACCCCTCTCACTCTCCAGGCTTCAGCGAAAGCCTGCATTCCCCCCATAGGACGCACACACATTTCCCCTTCATTTTTGGAGGGGGGAAAGTGCGTCCTATAGGGCGAAAAATACGGTATTTGCTTATTCTTTTATTATTAACAAATCATGAACAATCAACAATCTATGTCTTTGATTTCAGATTTTGGCAGACGGTTGGGTCTTCAAATAAACTTAAAAGATATCAGAAACACTACGTTTTAACAGAAACGGTTGTTTTCTGGGGAAAGAAAACAACTTATACAAGAAATTACATATATATCAACACATTAGAAGTCAATAAAATATTTGGTAGAGATTCTCCCTAAAAAAAACTTGTAATGCTAGAAAAGACATGAGAGGGGATGTTTGGTCCAGCCTGTCGAAAACTTCCTCTTCCTCCTGGCTGGAGCATCCTTCCTTTTGCATGTGATAGAAGGTGGGCGTGACCTAACCTGTCCAGGTAACAAAAGGATGAGTTACGAAGCACCCTTCCCTCTTTTTGACTTCCTTCTTCGTTTGACCAGCTATTAGCTAGGACTGCTCTGCTAGCTCTCATCTAGCAGAAGCACTGGGATTATTCCCCCATACGGGGTAGATCCACATGTACATATTTGTAACTAAGTCTGCCTTCAGGAATACAACTGTGAACTGAAGTGAGTAAACTAATTTTATCATCTTTAAATAAGATTGTGGCGTCTTTATTCTTTTCAAGAGGGATTCAAGGGAATTTACCAAGAGCGTACAATTCAATCTGAGACAGACTGAATTGTATAATAGTGAGAGGCTCACACGAGCCTGCAACCAGCTATCTGCTGTGCATGTAAGAAAGGGGAATGTAACTGCTTCATAAAGGAACTTGCTAGCGCAAGTTAGGAAGGATAGTAATAAACAAGATATCCTCTCCTGCCACCCTGAACATTCTCACATATTTTAGGCACAGAGGGCTTCTCTTTTCCACAAGGGAATGATTAAAGGAGCCTTTAATTTCAGATCTCATGCCGGGCTTGGACCAGCCTGGCCCCCTCCTTGCAGTGTTGACTGTTGCCATGGAAAAGCCAGTTTCTCCTGGTGCTTTGTGATGTCAGTCTGCATTCTGGCAAGTGGAGGGTAAGAGAGGAGACCACAGTGTGGGGAGCTTTCAAAGAATATCCTGGAAGTTTTGGACAAAAGTTCTGCTTTTTTGGTGGGTGGGAATTCTTTTGGATGGTCACGTTGATGTGATAGAGGTAGGCAAGGCCCCTTGGTTCTGCAGGGAGCACATTATGGGGAATTTAAAGGTGTGGAACTGGGTGGTGATAAGCGATATCTGCTGAAATTCCTTTTTCTCCATGACTTCTGAAGGCATGTTCTCTTTTCCACTTGGTGACCCTACTCAAGAGAGCCCTTATTTGACCAGGGGGCACCCAGAGAAAAAGAATGAACTCACGAATTCTTACCAGCTGCGTTGTACTTTTCTGTTCATCCACTCCAAAGATCGATCCAAATGGCCTCGCTGCTGTTTTTCGTCTGTTGTGTAGTAGGCGTTAAGGATCAGGCAATTTCCCTTCTAATGGAGCCCACCTAATTAATGAGAAGTAAATGAAAAATAGAATATTTGCCTTTCTTCCAGGTGCAACGTTAAGAGAGTAAAGGGGAAAGTTCCTGTTGCTCTCGCTCTTTGCCCTATTTCTGAGGTCACATGGGGAAATTTCTCAGGTGCACCTTTGTTTCAACCTAGCTCACGGATCTTAAATATTGAGCAGCTGTTATTATAAACAGTTTAATAGGGCAATATGCTAGGCAGTCACACCAAAGGCACAAAGGAAAGAGATTTCCTCTTTCCCAGGCTAAACATACCCAGCTCCTTCAACCATTCTTCAAAAGGTGGATCTTGAATATTGAGCAGCTCCTTCAACCATTCTTCAAAAGATTTGGTTTCCACGTCCTTGATCATCCTGGTCACCCTCCCCTGCACACCTCCCAGCTTGTCAATATCCTTCTTAAAATGGCGGCACCCATAACTGATCACAGTACTCCATGTGTTCTGTAAATTTCTTTAACAAGTTAACAATAAATAAGCATTAGCTTTCGGGCATGAATGTGAATTCTGCGTAGCAGATTGGGGGGCACAGGAAGAGGAGAGGGACGTTTCATTGTGTAAGTCTCAAGGATAATACACAGATCAACTTAATGTCTTCAAAATATATGTATTTTATGTCAGAAAAATTCTTTGTGAAGCGAGATGGCCGAGATGCACAGGAAATACAGAGTGATGGGCAAAAGTGTGTAATTTTAGAAAATCTCTGCTGTATCACATTCTCATTTTTCTCAATTAGTGGCACTCAGAATTGCAATGGACAATTCCATTAGAGTAAATGGGAGTTGCAGAAGGGCATCCTGGTACTTAATTTCATTTCAATGGGTTTGGAAAAGGATAATTCTCCAATGGATTATGCCCAAGGATATTTGCTGTACTGGATTTGATGTTAATGCCCTACAACTTAGTGGAGAGCTGTCAACATCAATTATTTTGTTCCTCTCTCATAGATCCTTTTATGTATATATATATATGGCAACTTATGGAAGCCACTCCTGGAAGTTGAGAGTGTCAGCAACTTTTCAGAGACGTCCCTTGGGCCTACAAATCGTATGAAAAAGAATGGTGGGTTTTTAGAAAAGGAAGGAAAAGGACAGAAATGTTACCAAAGTATAAGAGACTGAAAAATAATATTGGCATTCGTGAAGATGGTTGACATCTCGGTTGTATTTTTCTGCAGCTGTTCCTAATTAGTTCATTTTGTGCTGGGGTTTTAGGTAGCTAATTTTTCTAAAGTTACTGGGGTATTGTGATTCATTGTTAGAGTGCTTTGATAAGTTAATAACGAGTTTTGTAGTTTCCTTGAATTATTTGCATTGCTGTTTTTGATATTGTTCTGCTTTGGTTTTGCTGTCTCCTTTAGGCTTTCTTCGGACTGGAAAAGTGGAATGTAAATATAGATCTTTAAGAGAATCTGCTTCAGATTGTGATTGTAATACTGTTTGTTTAACACTTTTTATTAACCTCCAGAAGCTAAGCTACACAGGGTGGTATTCAATGACACAGTTCTGCAAAGTGCAGTGAACCTTCCAATCCTCTCTTCTTGTACTCGCTAAATCTGTTCTGGAGTTTCCCCCTCCCCAAAGGGGCTAGCTACACCCCTGTTCCCCCCAACCCTCCATATCAGATTGGGGGGCACAGGAAGAAGAGAGGGAAGTTTTGTTTTGTAAGTGTACATTCTTTGCACTAGTGAAAATACTTGGTTACCGCCCAGTCAGAGTAGCTAGCTAGAGCACGTGTATTGTACCTAAAATAGCATAATTTCTCCCTTACATTTCCTTGTTATTTAAAGGGTTTGCAGAAGCCAGGATGGCATTTACCAAAGCCTAGTTAAATGTGATATCTTGAGCTATTTTAGAAGGTACAAAAATTGTGCATACCCAGTACTTTTTTCTTTTTTTTTTAATGTGTAGGGGTACTCTAATTTTGACTCAAGAAAATCACCATTTTATAGTTCAAATCGGGGAAAAATAAATACAGTACATCCACAAAAGATTCACAAAATGTTTAGGGGTATACATAACCCTACGTCCCCCTCCCCCCGAAAAAAGCACTGTACATACCTGTTCTTGTGGTTTAAGATCTTGTGCATATTAATGTCACTTTTGTAGAAGCAGCTTGTCTGGTGGAGCGAAGCTGCCGTTCTAGCTCCTGGCCAGGGGT
The DNA here is from genome assembly GCA_034642415.1 of Podarcis siculus. Taxonomy (NCBI): domain Eukaryota; kingdom Metazoa; phylum Chordata; class Lepidosauria; order Squamata; family Lacertidae; genus Podarcis; species Podarcis siculus. The sequence continues at coordinate 943,009 of JAXCMG010000101.1, forward strand.
CTTGCTGTTGCTTAAAATGAGGGATGAGGCATTGTGCGAATGCGCCAGCAGAGCCAATGCAGCACTCTAGCTCAGTGGCTAGAGCATCAGACTCTTAATCTCAGGGTCGTGGGTTCGAGCCCCATGTTCTGGTTGGACTAGATGACCCTTGTGGTCCCTTCCAACTCTATACCTCCCCTCCCTCTCTCCCTCCTGGTAAACAACATGAGACTCTGCCCTTACTGTATTTTTCGCTCTATAAGAGGCACCAGACCACAAGACGCACCTAGCAGTGGAGTAGCATGGGTTGTCAGCACCCGGGGCAAGGCAAGTAATTTGCGCCCCCTAACCCGTGGATTTGCCCTAACCCCACATGTTGCGCCCGGTGCGGCCGGCCCCCCTTGCACCCCCACGCTACGCCACTGGCACCTAGTTTTTGGAGGAGGAAAACAAGGGGGGAAAATATTCTGAATCTCAGAAGCCAGAACAGCAAGAGGGATTGCTGTGCAGCGAAAGCAGCAATCCCTCTTGCTGTTCTGGCTTCTGGGATAGCTGCGCAGCCTGCATTCGTGCCATAAGACGCACACACATTTCCCCTTACTTTTTAGGAGGGAAAAAGTGAGTCTTATAGAGCAAAAAATACGGTATATCATATGCCAAGAGAACAATAAATGGGACAAATTTTAGGGTGCTATATTGAAAGTTTTGTCCATGAGAGTGTAATGAATCTACTTTGTGGACTTTTGTAGATATGTAACTTTGAAAACTCTGTGTTTCCTATCTCCAGTAATAGATGATAGGGGTGTTTTTTTAAAGGGAAAATGTTGCGTCTTGCCAGGGAGCCTCATAATTTTAAGTTAACTCTTTGTTTTATTTAGGGTTTACATAATTTTAGAGGGATTGAATGTTGTGGTTTTGAAATCCAGAATTTTGCTTCTGCTTTTACAGAGTTTTATTTGAGTCTGTGTTTGTTTTTATTGAAATTAACTTGTGTTAATTATTTACAAATACGTTATTCCCTTCTGATTTGTACAGTGGTGCCTCGCAAGACGAAATTAATTCGTTCTGCGAGTTTTTTCGTCTTGCGAATTTTTCGTCTTGCGAAGCACCTCTTCAAGCAATGCACCCTGGGTATTAACGGTTTTAAGAAAAAGGAAACAAACTTGCAAGACGTTTTCGTCTTGCGAAGCAAGCCCATAGGGAAATTCGTCTTGCGAAGCAACTCAAAAAACGAAAAACTCTTTCGTCTTGCGAGTTTTTCGTCTTGCGAGGCATTCGTCTTGCGAGGTACCACTGTAAAAGGTCTGGTGACTAGATACAAATAAACAAATCTGAATTTAGCTGAATATGGCCCCCTGGAAATTTAACTCTAGTTTTAATTCCTCTTTATTGCAGATGACAGAGAGTATTGACTGGTTGCAGAGCCAGAATGGATTGTGTAAAGTTGATCGTTATACCGCAAGTGATGAGGAGGACCAGAACTGGACAGTAAGAAATTGATAGTTATTTCGGCATAATTGCTTTCTGGAGACTAATGTTGTTGCTTCTTAATGTGCTAGGACTGAAGATGTGTTTCATCCTTTACGTTTGAGCTCAGGTGCCGACAGGATTTCCTGGGTCCAGTATACTAGATGTGAATTGGGTTCTCTGACCCAGTGACAAAGAGCACACAGATTTGCATAAAATGTGTTTTCCTTTGCATGTGGAGTGGAAGGCTCCAAAATAAACCAGCAGCCACAAATGTACAGTCATACCTCGGGTTGAATGTGCTTTGGGATGAGCGCGTTCGAGTTGTGCTCCGCTGCAACCCGGAAGTAACAGAGCGCGTTACTTCCGGGTTTTGCCGCTTGCGCATGCGCAGATGCTCAAGATGACGTCATGCGCAGAAGCGCCAAAACGTGACCTGCACACACGCAGATGCACGGACACGGGTTACGTTTGCTTCTAAATGCAAACGGGGCTCCAGAACGGATCCCGTTCGCATCTAGAGATACCACTGTAATGTCTAACAGACAGAATCTGAACTGGTGAAGCTTTTCCCCATAGTTCTGCTTCCATGCCAAAAAAAGTCTGTTGAATTTCTGCCTGCCACAGGGGTGTTAAAGGCACAAGAACATGGCCTCTCCCAGTATTAGCTCTAAGACAAGTCCTAGGTTCCCATCCCGTATCTACTTATCTGGGAGTAAGTCCCAAGAAACAGAAAGAGACTTCTATTTAGCCTAGTTGCATCACACATTGCTGTTACATTCCAGAGGCAGCATGTATACAAGGAAATCATATATAGCTATTTTTTCGGCTGACAAGGGGCGGAAACCCCAGAGAAAGCCCTACCCCATTGTCTCCCTTGCCTTCCCTCACTCCTCCACATGCGAGCAGGGGCGGAAGAAGGGGGGTGCAATGGATGCAGACCACCCCAAGTGTAACCACTGAGGGGGGTGACAAAATGCCGGGCGGCACACTTTTCCTGGACCAGGCAATCAATATCCATTAGAATGGCACTTGTGACTTTTCAGTGTTTTCCAGACTCAAAAGAGTGAGGAAGTTGTACTTACTGACTACAGTGGTACCTCGGGTTAAGTACTTAATTCGTTCCGGAGGTCCGTTCTTAACCTGAAACTGTTCTTAACCTGAAGCACCACTTTAGCTAATGAGGCCTCCCGCTGCTGCCACGCCGCCAGAGCACGATTTCTGTTCTCATCCTGAAGCAAAGTTCTTAACCCGAGGTACTATTTCTGGGTTAGCGGAGTCTGTAACCTGAAGTGTATGTAACCTGAAGCGTATGTAACCCGAGGTACCACTGTACAATAACCACGGGGACTAAACCGTTGTGAAATTGTCTTTTGTTTGCTGTTTAGACCGACTCAGCCAAGCTTTTCCAGCAAACTGCCTCTGACCCGCTCAAAGTCTTAAGCTGGCTCCGGAAAGATCTAGAAAACTGTGCCATCGGAGTCCAGAATGTGTTGAATGCCAGTAACAATGCAGGGGGTGCAAAATCGAGGGACCCGTCCACGACGAGGCAAAACATGCCGCAACGCAATGTGCGTTCCCCGGGCGGTTTCAGTGTCTGCGATGAGGAGTTCAGTGTGAACGTCAGCTCCAACCGGGCTTCGCCCACCTTCCACTTGTCCATGAAGGCGGCTTGTCAGAAGGAATCCAAGGATGAAGAAAGCGATGGCTCTACCTCACCAAACACAAACCCGGATCCGGATGACGTATCTTTTTATTGCAATAGGCTTTCCAACCTCGCCATAGCTATGGCCCGGAAAGAGATGAACGACCGGTCAGATGGCAACAACACATGCATACATAAGTCACTGTATGGCCCTGCTGGGGACCACGGCCACAGGTCTATCGGTGTGGGTACGGAGGACATCAAGCACAATGTGCCACCCAAGATGTGTGAAGGCGAATATGAAGAAACCCCAGCTTCTAAGAAGAAGACCGCATTTTATTACAAAGAAGAAAATGCAGAAATACCCAATAAGAGTGACCCTTACAGGGACGGGATCAAAGGCTGCAACCGCAAGAAGCGCTTTGGTCCAGACGAGTACAGCAACTCACTGAGCAAAGGCATATTGGTCTACGCCAACAACGTGGTTTCCGATATGATGGTCTCGGTTATGAAGACCATGAAGGTGAAGGTGAATGACTCCAACATCGCTTGTGCCGTGTTGAAGAAGGTTCTGCTGAAGCACTCCAAAGAGGTTGTGTCTGATTTCATCGACTCCTGCATGAAGAACTTACACGATGTCACCGGAACGCTCATGACTGACTCTGACTTTGTTTCCGCCGTGAAGCGAAGCCTCTTCACGCAGGGAAGTCAGAAGGCCTCCGAAATTGTCCAAGCCATGCTGAATCGGTTACACAACGCTTTGATTGTGCAGAAGCACGTGAGCGATAGGGGAAAGTCTCAGAGCATGGCCTTTGCCAGTGTCAAGACTGGGTCCGGACATGATGGAAAGTCTCAAAACATGAGGTTTTCCGCCACCAAAACAGAATCTTGTAAAGAGAAAGAAATGACCTGCGCAGAAACCGTGGGCAACCACATCATAAAGGAGGGCCTCACCATGTGGCACCAGAAACAACATGACGACTGTTCAAATCCCCAGTCATCAAAGGCTGGGTGGAATCCAGAAAACCAAGATCTTGCTAACCTCTCAACAGATTCTTGGGCAAGAGACCTGATTGTGACAGCATTACTGCTGATACAGTATCATCTAGTCCAGCAGGAGAATGCATTGAAGGAGGCTGAATGTGGCAGGAGCGGCAAGGCAGGTGGCACCGGGTTCGGGTTCTTGTCTCAAGAAAAAGGTGGCAACGCCTGCACACTGCCTTTATCAAAACAGTTTGACTCGTTGAAGCAAAGTGACGACGAGCAGTCGGAGACCAATGCCGAAAATGATATGTCAAGTGTCGTTGTCATGCTCATGCAAAAGCTCATCAACGAGACGGTCAACAAATTAGGAGGAAACGCTGGAACTTTGATGGCCGACGAGGCCTACAAGAGCACTTACAAATGCCCCGAGGGACCTGGGCCTTCAGGCGCTTCCGAAGTAGACCACTCCTACGAGGAGGCCATTTCTGGACTGACCAAAATGATTCTGGATCAGTTTGACGTCAACAGGAAGGAAGGAGGCAGCGGGCCGTTCATTGACAACCTGGTGGATACAGTGACCAAACTGTGTCTCATGATAGCCAAATACAGCAATCCTGAGTCAGGTCTGGGGGATATGGGAGATGGGGAAGATGCTTGCGGGCCTCTGTATGCAAAGGGCACAGATTCTGCAGAAAGCCGAATAGGGTCAGGGGAAGACACGGTGTCTGGCCGCAAAGTGGTTGTAACCAACCAGAATGCTCCAGAGAACATTCAGAACAAACAGCTTCAAGCCATCCTTCAGTGGGTAGCAGCCTCTCAGTTGAACGTCCCCGTGTTGTACTTCATGGATGATGATGAAGAGACCCTGAATAAGGTAAATGGGAAGAAACTAGTGGGGGCATTTGCGTGGGATGGTATTAAGTTGTGCGTGTTATTGCAAGAAGTTTTGTTGCCTCTGTATTTCCCTGATATATCCACAGACAACCTTTCAGGGTTAGGACAGGGGTATTGGGGAGGCACCTTCCAATTTCGATTACTCTCCCTCTTGCCCACCCCCTTCTCTCATCTCTTTTCCTCCTGCTGCAACCTCTCCTCCTGCTCAGGCTGGTTTCATGCAGAAAAGAAAATTGCGCAAATGGAAGGAGAAAACAGCAGCTCTTTAGAAGCCCAAAGATTCCAAATAACTCACTATTAATCAGTCACAGTTTTGACTTCATTCATTGGTGAAAAACACTGAAAGGTGGAGCAGCCAGGCGGGCCTCTTCTCATACTGATCACTTAGAAAGTTGCCTGAATGTTTTGCTTCCTAACTTTCTTTCCAAGAATGTTAGAGACTTTTTTTTTAAAAAAAGTGAAAGCTCAGAGTCTGTGGCCCCTTGCAGGCTTGAACCCTGGAGCAACTGCTCCAACTGCACCATTATAATCAGTGCTATTTTTCTAGAAAAAGAGGTGCCAGAACTCACCATGAACACTTTCCTCACTTTTTTAGAATAGCAATGGCAACTACCTGAGAGATGCAGGAACTGGTTAGTTATGGCTGAAAAAAACCCTAATTATAATGTTGCCATTGGATGAGTTTAATCTTGTTCAAATGATATTTGGTACCATTAGTCACATTTAGACATTTAGTTGATACAGAACCACAGAACACAGTTTTCTGGTGGTTCCAGTTCTAGGTCTGTGAACGGTCCAAGAAGATGGCGATACTATTTTGCCCCATGGCCTTTGTCCTGTGGGATCCCCTGTACTCTTTAATGTCTACATAAAGACACTGGCAGTGGTCATCTGGGTTTTGCGAGAAACAAAGCAATAGTGGTGCCAGTCTACAAGTAAGGCCAGAGAACTATAGACCCATTAGTTTGTTATGAAAAAGGGGAAAAAATATGCCTGCCACCTCTGCACTAGATTGCCTGCCTTTCTGAATGTTAATAGCATCTTTACTGAGGCACAAGCTGCATTTAGAGAGAACTGCTCAACTTCCAATCACTGTATAGTTCTATTCCACCTTGCCGAGAAATATTCGAGATCTCTACAAGCAAACTATGTAGCTTTTATGGACCTAAAAATCAGCCTTTGATTCCATCACCAGAACCAAGTTATGGGGAAAGTAGGACAAGGTTCTGGTTGACAGTAGACTTTTTTGCCTCAACAAGGCCCTTTATACTAATAGCAAGCTATTAGTCAGATGTGGTACCCAGGGACAGCTTTCAGGTGAAATATCTATTTCTAGAGGAATCAGACAGTGCTGTATCCTTGCACCCTCCTTGCTTAACATATTTATAAATGACCTAGAGGATGACCCACTTGGCCCCATGCCCAAACTTGGGGTCAGGAGGACTCCATTACTACTGTATGCTGATGACGCCACTATTCTGTAACGTTCCAGACCAGGAGAAACTAAGGAGGTTCATGTCTTATTGCGTACAGAATGATCTAAAAATTAACTTTGGGAAAGCTAAAATCTTGGGTTTTGAGAAGAAATTTTCCCAATGCAAATGGTTACTAGACAGGCAGCTGCCATCAAAGTATTCAATGCCAAAACAGCTGCCCAATTACTATATGCTTCTAATATATAGGGTTGAGGAATAACATTTGAGTTGAATAACCTCCAGGCTAAATTCTTGAGGCCCTTTCTCCAGATAAATGCCTAATTCAGTCAATTTTCATGGAAACTGGGGAATGCCCACTACTGACCAGGGCCTGGTGGGCAGCCTTAAAATACCAGCTTAAGGTCAACATTTTCAAACTGGGCACAGGACTACTCCAACATGGAGCTCAGGACAATTTCGTAAGTTGCTGATCCAAGCTCAACGCCCAAAAAGCTTCCTCAGTTGGGCTGTCCCCATCTCTTCTTGAACACTTGGGCTTTGACATAGCCTTTAAACCACAAAAACAAAACTGTGGGCCATTGCGTACGGTGATCTGCAGGCCCATTCACACTTATCCTGCTCACCCAAGAGCTGCGAGTTCACAGTATGTTGGGACACTTTACACAGCTGAATAGCTAAAGAACTTGACAGTGATCAACTACCGCAGACTTTTTACCAAGGACAGACAGAATATCTTTCCTTCCGAATTGCTTCAAGGCAGATTTGCGGGTATTCCTTACTCTGCTAGATTATGCCCCTGTACAAATCAGGTAGAAGAATCTATACAGCATATTCCACTGGCTTGCAGACTATACAAGCAGGTCAGATAATAAAAGATTATTCCTTTAATTGCAAACCCACACAATTTTATGTTAGGCACCTATTAGAGGATAGGATTCCAAGCGTATCTTTGGCAGATGCCAGTTTCTTTCTGAGGTGGTCAGGATCAGAAAGCACTTTGTATTAGTTAAAGGTCTGGGACAAGCTTAGTTTTATCCGACACTCAAGTAGTACATATATATTTTGTATTTTTATGTACTGGCATCTATTCGTGGGTCTTTGGGCTGCATTAAAGAATTGACTGACTAGGCAATGTTCTGTTTCCAGATGTTTTGGACGACAACTCCCATCAGGCATGAGTAACGGTTAGGGATAACAGAAGTTTAGCTTGGAAAAGCTGGATGACCCTGCGTTGACTTACCCCTGTGCTGCAGTATAGCGGAAGCTGGGCCTGATTGTATAAACTGGGCTTCCATCTTGAGTAGAATATGATTTTGGAAATTGGCTATTGGGCAGACGCTGCAGGAGGGTGGGAATGTGAAAGTTCTGATGGGTGAATATGAACCAATACCCACGCTCCCCAAATAAATCACACTCATCGCTGTCTTTTCCCCCCCAACAGCTTCAGCAACTCTCCACAGTGGCCGTGGACAGAGGCTACAGCGTAGGAGAAGTGATGCAGGCAGTTCTGAAGTATGAGAAGGAAAGGCAGCTGGGGGAAGCCTTGGGCAACTTTGTGCGGCTGCCAGTTCTGGACTGGCTGCTTCAGAACCTGTGAACACGACGGCCTCTCCCTACGCCCTCCGAGCGCAGCATTAATTTCCACAGCGCTCATTTGTCAGATATGATGTTATGAGTTTTACTAAATCTTCCCCTGCTGAGCAGTCAAATGAATAAAAGGAAATACTTAAGTGGCGGAGCAGTCTTCATTCCTAGGCATTTCAACTAAAATGGGGCATTTGAGGCAAACTTTGGAACTTGGAACTCCTCCAGTGATGGCCACCAACTTGGATGGCTTTAAAAGAAGATTAGACAAATTCATGGAGGAGAGGGCTTTTGGAGGCTATGCTCTACCTCAGGCTTCCTCAAACTCAACCCTCCAGATGTTTTGAGACTACAATTCCCATCATCCCTGACCACTGGTCCTGCTAGCCAGGGATCATGGGAGTTGTACAGGGGGTGTGCAGGTGTGGGGGATTCCCTGGTCCTGAATGGGGCAACTGTGCCCCTGAAGGACCAGGTGCGCAGCCTGGGAGTCATTGTGGACTCACAGCTGTCCATGGAGGCACAGGTCAATTCTGGGTCCAGGGTAGCTGTCTACCAGCTCCACCTGGTACGCAGGCTAAGACCCTACCTGCCCGTGGACTGTCTTGCCAGAGTGGTGCATGCTCTAGTTATCTCCCGCTTGGACTACTGCAATGCACTCTGCGTGGGGCTACCTTTGAAGGTGTCCCAAAAACTGCAGTTAATCCAGAATGCGGCAGCAAGACTGGTGACTGGGAGTGGCCGCCGGGACCACATAACACCGGTCCTGAGAGATCTGCATTGGTTCCCAGTATGTTTCTGAGCACAGTTCAAAGTGTTGGTGCTGACCTTTAAAGCCCTAAACGGCCTCGGTCCAGTATACCTTAAGGAGCGTCTCCACCCCCATCGTTCAGCACGGACACTGAGATCCAGCTCCGAGGGCCTTCTGGCAGTTCCCTCATTGCGAGAAGCAAAGCTACAGGGAACCAGGCAGAGGGCCTTCTCGGTAGTGGCACCCTCCCTGTGGAACGCCCTCTCTTCAGATGTGAAGGAAATAAGCAGCTATCCTACCTTTAAAAGGCATCTGAAAGCCGCCCTATTCAGGGAAGTTTTTAATATTTAATGCTGTACTGTTTTTAACACTTGATTGGAAGCCGCCCAGAGTGGCTGGGGAAACTCAGCCAGATGGGCGGGGTATAAATAATAAATTATTATTATATTATTGTTATTGTAGGCCAAAAACATCTAGAGGGCTGAGTTTGAGGAAGCCTGCTGTACCTCCACAGTTGGAGGCAGCAATGGTTCTGAATGTCAGTCGCTGGAAGCCACTGGAGGGAAGAGAAGCTCTTGGTTTCATGTCCCGTTCCCTGGCTTCTCACAGGCATCTGGTTAACCATTGTGACAGCAGGTTGCTGGAATTAGGTGGGCAGCTTGATCCAGCAGCCTGGACCTGAATTGTTTTTCTTGCAGCAGTTATTCTGTTGCAAATGTTTTAAATACTGCATTCTTGGCCACCAATGCTATTTGAATTATAGTCAGTCTCTTACAGTTTCTCTAGAGCAAAGAGGCTTATTAGCGAGGCCACAGAGCCCTTGAAGTCTTCCTGCACTAATGATTTATGGTTTCACAGGAGCACAAAAGTTATTTGACGGAGGGACCAGCCGTACCCTCAGACTTCAAGTTGACACTGTAAGCTATCCTTTATGAATGCTTACAAAATTATGTGGGTGATCTGAATTCAGATGCCACTCCCGTTGAAAGCATCATTTCCTCCTCTGAGCTCAAAATACTTTTTTTACAGAGTTCAAAACCACATGGCTCCGTCCAATGCTCCCATTAGAAAGCAGTAATTTCAATATTATCGCAGCAATCAAGATTTTATGGCTACCTTAATCATTTTGCGACATCATCTGTGTTGTGGAACCTTGTGCTGTTATGAGATTCCAACCAAGTCATGGCGAAAACAAATTTGGTTTTGCTTAATGTTAATGATCTGGGAGCAAACCCCCCCCCAGAACTGAGGCTTTCTGGTGAAAGGCTGATCCAGATACTGTTTTGTTCCACGAAACTCACCAGAAACATAAAAGGTAAAGTTAAAGGACCCCTGGACAGCTAAGTCCAGTCAAAGGTGCAGCGCTCATCTCCCTTTTCAGGCCACGGGAGCCAACATTTGTCCACAGGCAGCTTTCTGGGTCATGTGGCCAGCATGACTAAGCCGCTTCTGGTGCATGGAGGACCATGACGGAAACCTGTCACATGTGGGTAGCTTCTAACACCAAACCCCTCCTTCCATTTGCTTCTCACCTGAGCACAAGCCGGCTGTTTTGCTTCCAGTGGCCTTGTGGTGTCAGTCGCTGGATACAGAGGGTGAATTTGGATTTCAACAACACAGTTAGAAAAAGTTGTTTTGTGAGAGATTATCTTGGAAACTGGAATGGTAGCACATATAAGGTAAAGGGACCCCTAACCATTAGGTCCAGTCGTGACAGACTCTGGGGTTGTGGCGCTCATCTCTCTCTATAGGCCGAGAGAGCCGGCGTACAGCTTCTGGGTCATGTGGCCAGCATGACTAAGCCGCTTCTGGTGAACCAGAGCAGTGCACAGAAACACCATTTACCTTCCCGCTGGAGCGGTACCTATTTATCTACTTGCACTTTGACGTGCTTTCGAACTGCTAGGTTGACAGGAGCAGGGACCAAGCAACAGGAGCTCACCCCATTGCAGGAATTCGAACCGCCGACCTTCTGATCAGCAAGTCCTAGGCTCTATGGTTTAACCCACAGCACCACCCGCATCCCTATCCCATATATAACAGG
>JAXCMG010000101.1:953802-971753 GCA_034642415.1 Podarcis siculus
GGTTTAACCCACAGCACCACCCGCATCCCTATCCCATATATAACAGGCATTTAAAGTGTGTGTGTGTGTGTGTGTGTGTACAGGGGTCTCACTCAATGCCCCTTTATCACTCTTGTGCAAATTATAGGGCTCCTATCTATTGAATTGGGGTCACGATGCAGAGCTCTGGTACCCCTATCTTGCTGCACTTTCTGATTTTTTCTTTCTCTTTTCTGGGAAATGTTTTAAGTTGTGGGGTTTTTTTAACACCTGTCACTTCTGGTGTCGTTAACCACCCTGAGATCTATGGATATATGGCGCTATAAAAATTTAATAACTAAAATACGATACGACACTTATAAAAAACCAAACCCCTAACTGAAATAACAGCCCATGAGCTGTGCAAGAAATGTCTTGGAGGTTAGACAGAGGTCCTATGTCTTCATCTTGCAGTACGCACAAGTAAAATGTTCATCCACACCCTTGTTCTGATCAAAATTAATTTTTGCCCCTCAACAGAGCAAAATATATTCTATATGAACTGTAAAATAGTACCCATTTCCACTCATACAATCTTCCTCCACACCAAGAAATGTGCACAGACCGTATACAGACAGTTATGTTAAATTTCTGTTCTTGAACATTTTACAGCAAAAAAGTTACCTAAAAGCAGACCACAAATGATATGCAAAGAGGACTAGTCATTGCTTGTACTTGATGGGTGGCAAGATGCTTGTATTTTTGTGCATGACCTTCTCAGTCCTATGGTCTCTCTGTTCTCTTTTAACAGTTTTGTCCACCAAGGTTTCCTGTTCTTTTTCTGGAGTTTCTTGCTTTTTGGAATCCTCCTTTTCCTCTTCGTTTGCATCTTGGGAGGTTATGATGGGAGATAACTTCTGAATCGCAACGGATAACTTTTCAGAGGGATCAGATTTTATTTCTCCAGCAGATTGGTGCCGTGTGGTTTCATCTGTAGAAAAGGGGAGACACAAAATTTAAGGGAAAATGTATTACCTTAGGGAGCAGCAAATCCAGAATTGCTTTAGGACTTCAATAAATACAAAGAGGAGAGTTCAAGTAAGGTTTTGGCACCTGCCTAAAACACTTTTGTATCCAGCCTTGTGAATGCTGGCATAGTTTAGAATTGTTTTTAACTGTATTCATCATTTTAATATTTCTTGCAAACCACTTATTTTATATAGAGGTTATATATCGGTTATATATCAAGCAGCATGTAATTTGCTCAGGGTTCAAGCCCCACGTTGGGTGAAAGATTCCTCCATTGCAGCGAACTGGACGAGATGACCCTTGTGGTCCCTTCCAACTTGACAGTTCTGTGATTCTAAGTGTTGAAAGTTGCAACACACACAGAAGCCACATTTCTCCTCTCAATCCTCCTCCCCATTCACAAAAATAGACGCAAACGATTAAGCAAAAACGTGGCCTTTCTGTTTCCATAACATGCAAGCTGCCAAAGAGAGAGAAGCAGACCTCAAGATGCTGCTGAACTTGGCAGGTGCTTCCTAGTGTTTTGGTTTTGGTTTGTCTCCCTCTGAAATACCTATTTAAAGACAATTCATTGGGGGGGGGAGAAAGAACCAAGAACTATGAGTCCACCTTTTTCTGGCTGAGCACTCTTATGAGAATTTTCCTTCTTCTTCTCTGCGTCGCCTGACTTCGTCGTAGGTTTCGGCTTTTGTTTTGCTTTATGTAACCATGGGTCCTGCATCCAAGAGTGGTGCATTGCATCTTCCGGAGTCATACGTAGGGAAGGTTTCCATCTTGACATAAAACATATGGAGAACACCAGTATGGAGCATGATGCACATGTATTATACACATACAAACCTATGTGCCTATGGGGTTTATTACTCACATTATCCTACATGTGACAGCACACGAAAACACCACACTCATATGGTATGACCTTAAAAGGTAAAGGTAGCCCTGACTGTTAGGTACAGTCACGGATGACTCTGGAGTTGTGTGCTCATCTCGCTGTATAGGCCGAGGGAGCTGGCGTACAACTTCCGGGTCATGTGGCCAGCATGACTAAGCCGCTTCTGGTGAACCAGAGCAGCGCATGGAAATGCCGTTTACCTTCCCGCCGGAGCAGTAGCTATTTATCTACTTGTACTTTGACGTGCTTTCGAACTTCTAGGTTGGCAGGAGCTGGGACCGAGCAACGGGAGCTCACCCCGTTGCGGGGATTCGAACCGCCGACCTTCTGATCAGCAAGTCCTAGGCTCTGTGGTTTAGACCACAAAATCTGCAAAAATCTGAGTGTTTAATATATAGGCACTGCACCCGAAAAAAGGCAGAGGACCTGTTCTCCTTATAGCCGGAAAGGAGGCAAAACGAAGAAGAAAGATAGATGAGGGAGATCAGTTTGAGAATGCTGGAGTGTACAGGTAAGTTTTTAACAGGCATTAAAAGGAGTCAGGTGGGTCCTGGGAGGCAGAGCTTCAAGGGCAATAGATCTAACTTTAGCCACCTTTGCAGCCAGCCACCAATAACTCCCAAGCCACCAAGTGACTGTGGCCTTACACTTCTAAAATCATGTCTTTAATTCTGCCAACTCAGCTCACATGCTGACTGTGATCCCATCTAGTATCACCCTAACTTAGTGGTTTCAAAACTTGTCTATCAACGAACCTCTTCCCTGCATGTCTGCCATGGGGCCCAAGCAAGTTTATGGAAAACATAAATAGGATAACTCTCCATTAGCGCATTGGAACACATCCAATATGTTCTTTAAAGTTGCACATTCTTTGGGGAGATAATGCAGTGGTAGCCAAGCCGCCTTTCGGGAAAGTTTGTTCACTAGGACTGATATACTAACTGAGAAACCTCTGACAAACTCCAAAAATAACAGATTGGCAAATCAAATTACAGGAATTGGTGGAGACGGCTCAGCTGAGTAGTAAACTCAGAGGAAACTCAATGCAAAAATTAGCGGGAAAATGGGATGTTTATAAAAAAAATATGTTCAAAAATACAATAATAGTTTTGACTCCGTGCTAGCATTCGAGTGATAAAGGAACTAAAAGGAGGTGGACTACAATTAAGGATTTATTATGTTTTCAGAATGTATTAGAATAATTATATAGAAAGGTTTGTTGTTTTGTGTACATTCAAATGTAAGATAAAACATATGCAAAGGGACTTGACAGGAAGTCAAAGTTGAAGAAAAGATTTTGGAAGATAAAAGGGGGGAAAATATTTACTTTCATTATTATCATTTTGTGTGCAGGTGTGGGTGTGTGGGTGTCTGAACATATGTGTGTTGTTGTATGCAATGTTTGGGAGGAAATAAGACGGTAAATAACAAATAACAAATTAAATATCGATGTATGTAATTTTTATTTCTTAATTATATTTTGTGGTAGTGTGGCTGTATTGTTTTTTGTAACATAAAACCATTCAATAAATTTTTAAGAAAAAGAAAAAGAAAAGAGAAACCTCTGACAAACTTCCAAAGAACTCCTGGAGTCCCATGTCAAATATGCTGCTTCTTTCTGCAAAACAATTTCATTACATACTCTGGCAATATGGGGAATTAGCAAATCAAAATAAACATTGCTACCATAACTGAGCTCCAGACATTTAACCAACGCTTAAGGACAGAAAAGCAGGATTTAAGAGCCTATATATGCAATGGGCAAAACAAATGAAAGCTATCTTACACAAGGCACTTTTTCAGAAAATCCAGAAATGCACCATCGTACGTTTTCAATACAGCGCTCAGTTCCCTTGTGTTCGGGTTTCTTATTCTCCCCCTACTATTTGTAAGATTCTTTGGAGTACCGCTGGAATCTTTAAAACAGAAAAGCAACATTTTAAAACTGTATACACATTTGCATAATATTTAAAGTTTTGATGCTGGAAGGGTAAGTCCACAGAAGATTTACGTCTGCCCAGATGATATTTATTTAGAACAGGGATGTCCAGCGCTGTAATGTTGGGATGCACCCTATTCAAATGGAAGTGCATTTTGCCATAAAAACCGATTCCTTATTTTTATGGTCAGACACCATAACAAATGTGGTGCCGTTAGGAGCCAGGAATTCCTAGTAATGTAGCAAATGACCCCAGGTGTAACTTTGCTTAATTCACATGTACAGAAAAATACCTTACAGTGCAGAGCTTACATGAAGCTTTTTGCTCTGTGGGTAAACTTAAAACCCACCTTGATTAAAAGATTAGAAGAACCATCAGAGACCTGGGAAGATTTTGGCAGCACAGTTTGCATCCCTGATCCAGAAGAGTGCCAATGTTGTTCACAAAACCAGTAATTTTCACTCGCAGAAAAATCTCTCAGAGATTAACGATTTAGTGCTTTAATATTTATGTATTGCAGCCAAAAGCTGCAACAAAAGCCTCAAGCGAATGAATAAATACTTAAAACACATCTCACCTTTCCTTCTCTTCAAGGTGGTTTACAATTCAGAATAAAACAATTACATTCAAATCCACAATATATTTTTAAAAAAACCCCAACCATCGGTGTAAACGTATTACAACAAAGGAAATTCAATGCAACAGTAAACTAGCAATAGATACTTTATTATTGCTTTCCAAAAGCACGAGAGAGTAACGTGGTGCCTAAAGATAAAATAAATGATATTTCTGGGAGGCCTATTCCACAATCCACAAGGCCAACACAGAAATGCTTGATTCCCAACCCATGTAACCCTTGAAGGGGGCACCTGGGTGCAGTAAGACTTCAGAGGTACCTTGAATTCAACCTGGAAATGCACTAGAATAGGAAGGGAGCAACTGGTTTTCTGAGGGAAATTTGTGTTCCAATACTGGGACATGGCTTTTATTGGAAATGGCACACCTTGTTTTGGAAACTCCACTAAATTAGTACCAAAATACTAATTTTATTTTATTGTAAGATAAAATACCTGGATAACTCAGGCAAATACAGCAACAGTTAAAAAATTAAGTATCCATCCGTGAGGGAAATGAGGAAGGTATTTTAGGTAGTCCCATCCAAGAAGAAAATGCTGAGTTGAACTATAAAGGAATACTGTTTAGATGTTTGTGTCATGAAGGCAAAAAAATGATCCAGGGGTGAGATTGCTGGTTGAAGTGAAGGGGGGCTGGAGCAGGGTTTGTGTATGTGTGGATAATAATGCAGACTCTCAAATGGGGAGACGGCAAATAAATACTATTTAATTCGTGGAAGGGGCATTAATTTAGAAACTGGCTTAATTAAAGCAACTGCATATAGTATTATGGAACATATAATATAGAAAGTTTAAATACAAACACCATTCTTCTTCTCTGTGCCATTTCTGTTTGCTGCGTGGGCAGATGATTTGCGTTAGAGTTGACATCAGCTACAACATTTCAAGCTATAAAGGTAAAGGTACCCCTGCCCATACGGGCCAGTCGTGTCCGACTCTAGGGTTGTGCGCCCATCTCACTCAAGAGGCCGGGGGCCAGCGCTGTCCGGAGACACTTCCAGGTCACGTGGCCAGCGTGACGAAGCTGCTCTGGCGAGCCAGCACCAGCGCAGCGCACGGAAACGCTGTTTACCTTCCCGCTATAAAGCGGTACCTATTTATCTACTTGCACTTAGGGGGGCTTTCGAACTGCTAGGTGGGCAGGAGCTGGGACCAAAAGACGGGAGCTCACCCCGCCGCGGGGATTCGAACCACCGACCATACGATCGGCAAGTCCTAGGCACTGAGGTTTTACCCACAGCGCCGCCCGCTATAGCTTGATATTTTTCGGCTTGACAGACCAAAGCCTGGCAACAGAGTCGACATGCCCACTATAGTCCGAGCCCAAACTGCAAAAGCACAAACCCAGATGGCATGGTAAGAACAACGAGCACTAAATGAATGTAGACAAGCTGCAAGACTCTTAATTCTGCACTAGTCTGCACTGCTCTTCATTCCAAGGAAATGAAACCGAAGGCGTGTGCTAGCACCCTTGAAATCTTCGCCACTCAGAGGCTGGGGTGTGTATCTAGAGCATATAAATATGCATTGCGACCCCTCTTGAACAAAGCACCATACAATATGAAGGTCTTTCTTCCACAAATGCCCTGTCCACCATAATGATGGGCACTATGCGAGTAAGTCAAGAACAGCAAGGGACTTACCAAAGAACGTTCGTCTTCTTGATGCAGTCTGAATGAAATCAGCTGGTGGAAGACCTAGTATCTTTAACACACACAAAAAGTCAGCCTGAAGTACCTTCCCGCTAGTAAGCGGTCCCTATTTATCTACTTGCACCCGGGGGTGCTTTCGACCTGCTAGGTTGGCAGGCGCTGGGACCGAGGAACGGGAGCGCACCCCGCCACGGGGATTCGAACTGCCGACCTTTCGATCGGCAAGTCCTAGGCGCTGAGGCTTTTACCCACAGCGCCACCCGCGTCCCCTTCATCACTGTTATCAACGGCTAAAAATGAAAGTTATGCCCGGCACAAAACTGGGAGGGAGAACTAACACATCAGGAGACAGAAATAAAGTTCAAAACTATCTTAAAAAGCTGGGCTGGAACTAATAAAATCTCTGTACAGCTAAATCAATTTAGAAACTGACTTTTATAATCAAATGAGAGTGTATCTGTTAAATGGTACATTTTGAGTTTCATGTTCTTCACAAAGAGTGCTGCCCTCCTTTTTCTGGGTCAACTCTATGGGCCTGTTGCATGCCATAAAGGGGCTTTTAATACTTTGGAGTTAGAGTGTTTAAATCGCTTCAGACACATAATCTTCTTGTAATCCTTGAAACACCCAATAGGTCTGTGTTATTATCCCACATTTCAATTCCCCGTCACTAGGTGATATTTTGGTCTTTGTGTTCTGGGTCGTATGAGTTCCTGTGGGGATATTAAACATTTTACAGGCACTCTAATGCCAGTGTAATGCCACTTGTATGCAAGTAAAGGTAAAGGTACTCCTGCCCATACGGGCCAGTCTTGTCAGACTCTAGGGTTGTGCGCTCATCTCACTCTAGAGGCCGGGAGCCGGCGCCGTCCGCAGGCACTTCCGGGTCACGTGGCCAGTGTGACATCGCTGCTCAGGTGAGCCTGCACCAACGCAGCACACGGAACGCCGTTTACCTTCCCACTATAAAGCGGTACCTATTTATCTACTTGCACTTTAAGGGTGCTTTCGAACTGCTAGGTGGGCAGGAGCTGGGACCGAAAGACGGGAGCTCACCCCACCGCGGGGGTTCGAACCGCCGACCTTACAATCAGCAAGTCCTAGGCACTGTGGTTTTACCCACAGCGCCACCCGCGTCCCGTTCCTTGTATGCAAGTCATTTCTGAAATGCAACATTTTATTTCATAAGGACATATTTTGTACAGAAAACAATTGTGCGTGTGCATCTTCTGAGACATACACTAGCTAATTTGTGTTTAAAATGTTTATGGTAGACATAATTTTTGTCTGACACATTGAATTCCTCAGACTTTAATAGATAAAATTCACAGGTAATGAGAGAGATACCTTCATTTCATGTGAACAAGCATGACTGAAACCTGGTGAGATGAGGGTGAGAACCTGTTCAAAAGGCATGGATCAAACAGAAAGGAGGAGGAATAGCATTACATGTAAAGGATGTGTATGCCTGGAAGGACATTCATGACTTGGAACATGGAAGACAAGTTGAGAGTATGAGGGGGGGATTGTTGGAGAGGATATGAACTGTGACCACACTTCCATGGGGTTGAGTCTCTGGAAGAGTAAACCTCTGCGTGGCATCTGATTCGCAGTTGGAGGACACATTGTCCCACCCCCTGGCTTTCTGCAGGAAACCCCAAGAGCATCTCTCACAGATGGCTGTCCAACCGCCGAAGACCTCCATTTAGGGAGACTGCAGCACCTCTCAAGATAATTGTTCCCATTGCCAAATGCTGTTACCTTTAAGAAGTTTCTCCTGAGAGTCAACTGAGATCTACCCTCCTGTACCTTAAGTCCACTAGACCTAATCTTGCCTTCTGGAGTAGCAGGCGACAGGTCCTTGCTGTTTTCCATGTAAAACCCTTTCAGATATCTGAAGAATGCTATCACCTCAGCCTTGTCTTCTCCAGGAGACATCAGCCCAACCTTCTTTCAACCTACCATATTTCTTGTCCTGCTCTGAACACTCCCAACATCTACATATCCTTCTAAAAGTGCACGGTTTTCCAGATGAAGCCAAACTAGTAAGGAATAAAGTGGAACTTTATGTGACAAATCTTAGAGGAGTTTCAAAAACTACTTGCGATGTTGCAAGAAAGAAAGAAATCCCCTTTGTGAGCATGCGTAAGTTCCTGTACATAGCTAAACTAGTTGCTTGCCTTCTATCACTGTGCCATTGAGAGCGTGCTCACTTATGGCTTAGGTGTGTGGTACGGAAGCTGTACTACCCAGGACAGGATGGGGCTGTGCAGAGTTGTTAAGGCAGCAGAGAGCATTGTTGGCTGCCCACTCTCCACCTTAGAGCAGATTTATGCCACAAGGTGCCATAGGAAGGCACTGGACACAGTAAAAGATCCATCGCATCCTGGTCACTGTCTCTTCGAGCTCCTGCCGTCGGGACGGAGATACAGGACGATGAAGACAAGAACGAGCTGTCTTAAGAACAGCTTCTTCTCCAGAGCGATCTCGGCCCTGAATGGGAAGCCTGGACTTTGAAAGTCATCTAATCTTCCTTGCTGTACTATACTGTATTGTTTTAATTAGTGTTTTTATGGAGCAGTCAAGTAATTTCGTTGTCCCCGAGAGGGGGCAATGACAATAAAGATATTATTATTATTATTATTATTATTATTATTATTATTATTCTTTAGAGCCTGGGTTGTTTCTGCACACCTGCTAATATTAAAATCAGAAGTTACCTCCATAATGCATGCAAGCTGCTCCACTTCATTCTCCCCAGGAAAAAGTGGGTATCCTGTGTAGAGTTCAGCCATAATGCACCCTAAGCTCCACATGTCAATAGGGGTTGCATAGGGGTGACCAAGAATCACTTCTGGGGAACGATAAAATCGACTCTGGACATACGTATACACTGGAATAAAAAGGCAGGGGGGGAAACATTGGTCATGTAAATTATCTCCTCTTCCACTGCCACCGAGATCAAGACCAGAGGTTTCCAACTAATTTGAGTCCAAGGCTCCCTTAACCAACTACAATGGTGCCTCGCAAGATGAAATTAAATCGTTCTGCGAGTTTTTTCGTCTTGCGAATTTTTCGTCTTGCGAAGCATGGTTTCTCATAGGAATGCGGTTTTAAGAAAAAGGAAACAAACTTACAAGACATTTTCGTCTTGCGAAGCAAGCCCATAGGGAAATTCATCTTGGGAAGCAACTCAAAAAACGAAAAACTCTTTCGTCTTGCGAGTTTTTCGTCTTACGAGGCATTCGTCTTGCGAGGTACCACTGTACCGTATTTTTCGCTCTATAAGACGCACCAGACCATAAGACGCGCCTAGTTTTTGGAGGAGGAAAACAAGAAAAAAATATTCTGAATCTCAGAAGCCAGAACAGCAAGAGGGATTGCTGCTCAGCAAAAGCAGCGATCCCTCTTCCTGTTCTGGCTTCTGGGATAGCTATGCAGCCTGCATTCGCTCCATAAGACACACACACATTTCCCCTTACTTTTTAGGAGGGAAAAAGTGAGTCTTATAGAGCAAAAAATACGGTACATTCTTTCTGCAGTCTATCTATTTATATATACTTTCCTAGAAGACAGTGTGTTGAACTATCAATATAGCAAAAGTTGATATTCTAGCTCACAGGTTTTCAACCTTTTTGGGTCCATGGCTCACTTGACCAACTACATTCTTTCTGCGGCACCCTCAGGAGCCCCTTGACTGAAGAGCTGGCAGCCTCTCACCCCTTTTTGCACACCCTCCCTTGTGGAGTGTTCCCTCAGCCTCCTCTCCCCTGTCTCTGGGAGTCCTTTGGGCAGCAGCAGCCTCCGACCCTGGTCTCTGAGCTGCCCCATCCACCCCAAAGAGAGGTACCTCCTCACGATGCCCCCCAGGAGTTTGGGAAGAGGATGCCCCCAGCTTCAGGGGCCCAACAGAGACTGACCAAAGGTGAACATGAGGCCAGCATCTTACTCACCTGGGGAGGCAGCCATGGGTAATGCCTGGCCTGTATGGTGGAAAAACTCCCCTTCAGCACCAGGAAATCCGCTTCGCTTCCCAGTGGGGAGGAGTTGCGGTGGACCACGTGACCACCCACTCCCCTCCGGGAGTGGGGGACAAAGTCCCGCGTCCCCCGGAGGTTCCCAGCCATGTCATTTGTCTGCCAGCCAATTCGCTGGCTGGGGGGGGGGGCGTGGCTGGGCCACATTTGAATGGAGGTGTGAGCCGGATTGGAGAGTGCGTGAAGGATTGGTTGCAGGTGTGAGGGTATTTGGTGGCGAGCTTTGGGCTCGTGTGGCAGTTAGCCATTGGTTTGAAGAAGAGTTTGGATTTGATATCCCTCTTTATCACTACCCGAAGGAGTCTCAAAGCGGATCTCCTTTCCCTTCCTCCCCCACAACAAACACTCTGTGAGGTGAGTGGGGCTGAGAGACCTCAGAGAAGTGTGACTAGCCCAAGGTCACCCAGCAGCTGCATGTGGAGGAGCGGAGCCGCGAACCTGGTTCACCAGCTTACGAGACTACCGCTCTTAACCACTACACCACACTGGCTCTGGGGGAGGGGAGGTGTGGCCATCACCTGCCCCTCCAAGCTTAAGGGGTATTCCATTAAAGGAATCCGGGGGTGTGGATCTTGTCCAAAGTCCGGGGCTGGGCTAGGGCCATGCCACGACCCCGTCGGGAACCCAAGGGGAGCTCAAATTGGTTTGCATCGACGGGGCTCCCCCTACCAGTGATTGACCCTTACTGGACTCCCTGCATGACGGGCAGGAGTCAGATATAGTCGGGTCAATTCCAATGCCTAAGCCAATGCCACTCACATTCTGTAACCAATAAACTTGTGGCCTAAATTTGCCCCATAACATTAACCTAATATCTGTGTCCTTGTGTCTTACTCATCAACAAGGGGGTGGTCTTGGGGTCTCGACACGCAACTCAGCTCCCAAGCAGGCCTTGCACACAGTAAGCACAAGAAAGGCTAGCGGAACACCTGCTTGCCAGGTATCCCACTAGTTTGTCCATTCCCAACTGCAAGGACTGGAGGACTGGCTGGCTGGGCACCCTCACCCACTTGCTTGCTTGGTTACCCCAAGGCTCCCGGCACCCTCCGCCCCCCGGCCAGCCCCAGAGGCACCATTCAGCTGAGGAGCTTGTAGCCAGGGCTGCTGCAACAAACAGCCATGCAAGCCAATGGGGGGCAGAGATGTGAAAGGGCATCAGAGGAGGGAGGGAAGGAAAGAGGGGCAGAGGCCAGTGTTGATGTTATGTACTGAAGTTCTCACCCTGGGCCAGCAGGGGGATACTGTAGATAGTTATGCAAATAAGGGATCGAAAGTGACGTTCAGTGATTGGATAGTTTTAGAAAGTTGTTACAGTTACGTTGTACTGGAGATCTATATAAACAGGCTGACTGAACCCTTCAGTTCAGTTCTGTTCTGGACTGGGAATAAACAAGAGCTGTTTGAAGAATCGCTGTGTCGTCTGATATGTTCACCCACAACTTAACAGTTGATTTCCCTTTTTACTTCGAAAATCTATTTTAAAAATTAATTGTGCCTTTGTTTCTTACTCCCTTGTAAGCTGCCCCAGGATTATAAATTTATACTGAAGATGTGGAGTTTGAAGTACATAATTAAATAAATCAAAAATTAAGAAATCTAATAAAGAAAATTACATCTACTTGACTTTTCTGCAAACCTCTTTGGTGTTCATAGCAGCTTGATCCAAAGTCGATAACTTTAAATGAAACCTGCCCAGGTTGGGGTTGGTTTATTAATATGTTCTCCTAAAACGAGGGAAAGCGAAGAAGGGGGAGAGAAAATATCAACACACATCTATCAGGTTAGCAGACTAACAGCAAAAACACTTTTACAGGGGGAAAACAACCAGCCTGCAAATACAGTGGTACCTCGGGTTACAGACGCTTCAGGTTACACATGCTTCAGGTTAAAGACTCCGCTAACCCATAAATAGTACCTCAGGTTAAGAACTTTGCTTCAGGATGAGAACAGAAATCGTGCGGCGGCAGTGGGAGGCCCCATTAGCTAAAGTGGTGCTTCAGGTTAAGAACGGACCTCCAGAACGAATTAAGTTCTTAACCCGAGGTACCACTGTACCTGGTGAGAAATCCCAGCATCTTTGACCTCCTCTTTTAGGTGTGACTTATTTTGTGGATGGAGTGTTCATACAGGAACGCAAATGTCATTCATTTGCTGATATATCAGAAAGAACTCAAGCAATGCTTATAAATTATAGGTTGCCATTTTGCTCACATGGCTACATTCTGAAGAAGTATTGACCATTCCGTAGCACATGGGCAGGCAAACTAAGGCCCGGGGGACGGATCCGGCCCAATCGCCTTCTAAATCCGGCCCGCGGACGGTCCGGGAATCAGCGTGTCTTTACATGAGTAGAATGTGTCCTTTTATTTACAATGCGTCTCTGGGTTATTTGTGGGGCCTGCCTGGTGTTTTTACATGAGTAGAATGTGTGCTTTTATTTAAAATGCACCTCTGGGTTATTTGTGGGGCATAGGAATTCGTTCATATATATTTTTCAAAATATAGTCTGGCCTCCCACAAGGTCTGAGGGACAGTGGACCGGCCCCCTGCTGAAAAAGTTTGCTGACCCCTGTCCTGGCACCTTTGAATACTTAGCTCAGAAGGGCAGAGACCAGGTCAGAAAAGGGCAGGTTAGTCAGCCACGCTGAGAACATGCCTCCCTGAGACTTTATCAAGTTCCATAGGAGCCATGAAAATTAGCCCCAGAAAGGGAATCAACTGCTGCATAACTGTAGAGGGGCCACATAAACCCGCTGGGCCAATCTGGGAAGGAATTAGAAAAGACTTCCTTGATGGGGGTCATTTCCACCAACTTCAGATCTCAGTTCTCTAACATTGAGCGTATAGAACCCTGCATGAACAAATATAAATTTTTTTAATACACCGAATGGCACATTTAAGCCAGGCTAAGGATGGCAGCAGACCAATTACAGTGGTACCTTGGGTTAAGTACTTAATTTGTTCCGGAGGTCCGTACTTAACCTGAAACTGTTCTTAACCTGAAGCACCACTTTAGCTAATGGGGCCTCCCGCTGCTGCCGCGTCGCTGGAGCACGATTTCTGTTCTTATCCTTAAGCAAAGTTCTTAACCTGAAGCACTATTTCTGGCTTAGTGGAGTGTGTAACCTGAAGCGTATGTAACCCGAGGTACCACTGTACAAGGGAAAGTGGTTTTAATATAGACAGTGTCTCATAGAAAACAGGCCTTAATCAGGAGCCTGTACTAGAGGAAACTGAAATAAGCCTCATATCTCTAACATAAGCTAATGCTTTGGTGTATATATTTGGTCATATGACACTCAGTGATTTGGAAAATTCACTGAATGGTTAAAGCTTTCCAAACATCACTGCTGCATCAACATAAAACAGCTATTGTGATGTTAAACGCCTAACCATATGAGTCATCTATACCTCAGTATTTCATCACTTCCTTTTACTTTCAATGAGGTCTAGTCAAGCTAGGTAAAGGGACCCCTGACCATTAGGTCCAGTCATGACCGACTCTGGGGTTGCGGTGCTCATCTTGCTTTATTGGCCGAGGGAGCCGGCGTACAGCTTCCGGGTCATGTGGCCAGCATGATGAAGCCACTTCTGGCGAACCAGAGCAGCACACAAAAATGTCGTTTACCTTCCCGCCTCAGCAATACCTATTTATCTACTTGCACTTTGACGTGCTTTCGAACTGCTAGGTGGGCAGGAGCAGGGACCGAGCAACGGAGCTCACCCCATTGCGGGGATTCGAACCGCCAACCTTCTGATCAGCAAGGCCCAGGCTCTGTGGTTTAACCCACAGCGCCACCAGCGTCCCTTGGGTAGACCCGCGTCCACCCAATGAGGTCTAGTCAAGCTAGACATAACATTAAATAGTGACAACGGGAGTTTTCCTTCCAATGCAAATAGCAGTTTCAGAAGAGCATTTATTTTTGCCAGGATAGAAAGCAAGAAGATAAGGGTTAAACTCCCCTTTGCTACTTGCAGTAGGTATCACCCCCAGCACCTCCTATTTGCAGTTTTTTTTTAGTGCATGTTAGATGCAAATACACACATAATGTCCCATCTTGTTAGGACCTAACTGACCCCATTCATTGAAATGAACTCATTACACAGAAATACACACACACGGGGGGTGGGGGTGGATACTGAAATGCCACAGACCTAACCTCCATTTTGCAGTAGAATACACAGAATATAAAACAACACAGTATAAGGGGGGGAATGTTTACATATTTTTCTATTCCTTGGTGTAAATGACAATCCATAATGTGCATGAGAGTTAAAAATTAGCCACTGACGAGGGGCCCAGAAGATCTCAGGTGAGGGAGAGAAAAATAATGCTATGCAATTTTGGAAACAATCATCTTTAGTCTTGTCTAAAGACTTGGACTAGAGGGACACGGGTGGTGCTGTGGTTTAAACCACTGTGCCGCTTGGACTTGCCGATCAGAAGGTCGGCGGTTCGAATCCCCACGACGGGGTGAGCTCTCATTGCTCAGTCACCAGCTCCTGCCAATCTAGCAGTTCGAAAGCACACAGTGCAAGTAGATAAATAGGTACCACTGCGGCGGGAAGGTAAACGGCGTTTCCATGTGCTGCTCTGGTTCACCAGAAGCGGCTTAGTCATGCTGGCCACATGACCCAGAAAAACCGTCTGCAGAAGCAGACAAACGCTGGCTCCCTCGACCTGGAAAGCGAGATGAGTGCCGCAATGCCAGAGTCGTTCTGGACTTAACTGTCAGGGGTCCATTTACTTTTAAAGACTTAGACTATGCTTCATTACACAAAATCTACAATGATATATAAAAATGGCTGTACTTACAGGCTTTAGATCACAGTGAATAATCTTTTCTGTGTACAACAACTGTAAGCATCTTAATATACACAGGGTGAATCTACGAATCAAACCCAGTGTAAAACCTTGGAAATTATTTTTCTTGATTAGTTCATACAAATTTATACTGTGGGATGAGAAAAAAAAGTATTTACACATTATACTGTGAACAATTTTAAATGGCAGAAAATATATATTCCTTTATTCTACTCCTGACTGAAAGGATAAAATCTGAACACAAGGCACTTAAAGTCCAAGACCATGTCACAATATTTACATCCTTCAGAGCAAAAGTATGGCTATTTAGTTACCTCATAATAGTTTCAGCATCTCTAATGGCAGCTGCTGAGCACTGTGATCAATGAAGCACAGCAACTAATGATGATTGGAGTGAAAACTGAATTGGGCAGTTACCATGCATCAAAGCTGCTCAAATGCCTGAATAGGTCCCCTTAATGACTTCTGATTTTTACATAATTTATTTATTAAATTTTCGCCCGGATCTTCCTTCCAAAGGAGCCCGTGGCTGTAAATACTTTGAAAGTTTCATAAAAAAAGATCACTTCCAAGGGGTACAACACTGGAACACCATAAAAATCTTCCCGGTAGGAAATTAGTTCTACCATACCACAGCAAACCGTACCAGAACAGCTTGGGTTCTCAGATGACAGAAAACCACCATCTTTCATTATGGTTATTTAAAAGAATAGAACCGCAGAAATGTAGAAATGGGAGGGACCCAAGGGTATCAGATGGCCATCGAACCTCTGCTTAAAAACCTCCAGTATCAACTTCAAATCATTCTCTTGGGTGTGTGTGTGTGTCTGTGCGTGTGTATTCATTTTAAGGACATAAAAGTTGGAGTTTCTAAATATTTTAAGTGCTCATAATACATGCATTCCAGTCTACACAAAAAGAAGAGGGACAGAGGGGAAATTATGTTGTTTTTTAGACTCTGAAAATCAATTTTGCATGATTTACCACAAGCGACTGGAAATGCCAAAGATGGTGAGAGCCTGTTTCAGCGACGGGATATGCATCAGGCCAGGCCTGCTCAGAAGTTAGTTTTGGTAGGCCCCAGCCTACCAAAAACACTGAGACCAGGCTGAACTCTAGGCATCTACAGTGGGTGTCTCTCAAAAGAACCCCCCAAAGTGTATTGCCTGGGGAAAGTGTGTTGTTGTTGTTGTTTAGTCGTGTCCGACTCTTTGTGACCCCATGGACCAGAGCACGCCAGGCACTCCTGTCTTCCACTGCCTCCCACAGTTTGATCAAACTCATGCTGGTAGCTTTGAGAACACTGTCCAACCATCTCGTCCTCTGTCGTCCCCTTCTCCTTGTGCCGTCCATCTTTCCCAACATCAGGGTCTTTTCCAGGGAATCTTCTCTTCTCATGAGGTGGCCAAATTATTGGAGCCTCAGCTTCAGGATCTGTCCTTCCAGTGAGCACTCAGGGCTGATTTCCTTAAGAATGGGTAGGTTTGATCTTCTTGCAGTCCATGGGACTCTCAAGAGTCTCCTCCAGCACCAGAATTCAAAAGCATCAATTCTTCGGCGATCAGCCTTCTTTATGGTCCAGCTCTCACTTCCAGACATCACTACTGGGAAAACCATAGCTTTAACTATACGGACCTTTGTCAGCAAGGTGATGTCTCTGCTTTTTAAGATGCTGTCTAGGTTTGTCATTGCTTTTCTCCCAAGAAGCAGGCGTCTTTTAATTTTGTGGCTGTAGGAATCCTCAATTAAAGCCAAAGGTACTGCACTATTATGAATCTTGCTAGTAACTGGGACTCACATTTGGGCCTATTCCCCATGGAACCCATGGATCAAGGGGCATCCAATCGACTACTCCCTCAGGATTGGCACAATGAATGATGCTTGAATGTTCAGGCTCCATATAAGGCAGTTTCATACGTTCAAAAATTATAAGCGGATCCGCAATATGCAACTTGATACAGCGCAATGATCAGATCTCCATTATACTGCTTAAAGAGATGCCTATGCTTGTGGAATGGAAATGTGAATACTTAGTGATTGCTTCCCCTCCCATGCCCCCATCTCCAATTTGGGCATAAATATCCACAACGGTTTACGTAATTGTTATTATAGATAAGGAAAAGTTGTCTTACCCTAACAGTTCAAAGGAAATGCAGAAATGATTACGGAAGTAAAAATATTCTTTCATGTGGACGACATTGTGAGCATTGTCTTCATCCTTTTGCCGTAGAGCATTGAGGATACTGACTTCTACCAAGGCTTGATTATGAAATCTAAGTGCAACAGAAGGGTTTTGGTTTTCATTTTTTTACACAAGCTGATGCCAGAAGCGAGATCATTCCCGTGTGTTGTTGAAAATAGCACTTAAGGCAAATTACTCTTAGTGCAGGCACACTACACAAAATACAAAGCTGAATGTGACGTTTCTATACTTGTCTGATCACAGGAGGGCTTGTCCCATGTGGACTATGCAGGTTCCTTATCATGTGTTTAGTGTGAAGTCCAGAGGGGGCTTCTCTCTGAGAGATCTGCATTGGCTCCCAGTACGTTTCCGAGCACGATTCAAAGTGTTGGTGCTGACCTTTAAAGCCCTAAACGGCCTCGGTCCTGTATACCTGAAGGAGCGTCTCCACCCCCATCGTTCAGCCCAGACACTGAGATCCAGCGCCGAGGGCCTTCTGGCAGTTCCCTCATTGCGAGAAGCAAAGCTACAGGGAACCAGGCAGAGGGCCTTCTCGGTAGTGGCGCCTGCCCTGTGGAACGCCCTCCCATCAGATGTCAAAGAGATAAACAACTACCTAACATTCAGAAGACATCTTAAGGCAGCCCTGTTCAGGGAAGTTTTTAATATTTAACGCTGTACTGTTTTTAACACTTGATTGGGAGCTGCCCAGAGTGGCTGGGGAAACTCAGCCAGATGGGCGGGGTATAAATAAATTATTATTATTATTATTATTATTATTATTATTATTATTATTATTAT
>JAXCMG010000101.1:971763-1011563 GCA_034642415.1 Podarcis siculus
ATTATTATTATTATTATTATTATTATTATTATTATTATTATTATTATTATTCTAACCATGTCAAGCAGTTAAAAACCTCCCCAAGATCTTCACACCAAAACCAGCCCTCAAAACAACTTACAATTTTGAAGACCTGAATATGAATTTTGTTTGTTTAGTCAGAAAGCTGTAACAATCATTTCTTCAATTTCTTGTTAGCTGAAAAAATTGTGCAGGTTTTCTGGCTAAACGCTGATTAAAACCACTCCCATCTTCTGCTAAAATAATAAAACAAATCACAATTAAATAAAAAAAAATTCTTTCTATTCAACTAACACCTAACATTGTGGTATCTTGATAAAGTTTATAAAACTTTTGACATACCGTACCTCTTTTTGTTCCTTATTATCTTCACTGCTACTTTTTCACCTGTCTTGTGGTCCAAACACTTCACAACATGCCCAAATGATCCTTTCCCAATAACAGCCAGTATTTCATATCTGTATGCGATATGATCACTTAGAACCTATACAAGGAGACAAAAAGTGGAAAGCAAAAGTAGTACGTGCCCTTGTATCTCTGGTGCTAAAAGGACCTAGGGTCCTAGCAGATCACAAGCTGAACATGAATCAACAGTGCAATGCAGCGGCGAATGCTATTCTAGGCTGCATCAACAGATGTCTAGTGTTCAGATCAAGGGAAGAAATAGTACCTCTCTCTCTCCTGCCACACCTGTCAAGTTTTTGGCACCACAATTTCAGAAGGATATTGACAAGCTGGAATGTGTGCAGAGCAGGGTGACCAGGATGATCAAGGGTCTGGAACCCAAGCCGTATGAGGAGCGGTTGAGGGAACTGGGTATGTTTAGCCTGGATAAGAGGAGGTCGAGAGGAGATGTGATAGCCATCTTCAAATATCTCAAGAGCTGTCACATGGAAGATGGAGCAAGCTTGTTTTCTCTTGCTCTGGTGGGTAGGACTAGAACCAATGGCTTCAAGTTAAACAAAGTAAACTCCGACAAAACATCAGAAAGAATTTTCTGATGGTAAGACCTGTTTGACAGTGGAACAGACCCCCTTGGGAGGTGATGGACTCTCCTTCCTTGAAAGTTTTTAAGCAAAGGTTGGATGGCCATCTGTCATGGATACTTTAGCTGAGATTCCTGCATTGCAGAGGATTGGACTAGATGACTCTCGGGGTCCCTTCAAACTCTACAGTTCTGTGATCCAGTGACTCCGTGAACACAACACAAGTACATGTTCCATGCATTCATCACCCAGTGACATGTGGGTAGAAGGAATGCAGGGATTACAATAAAGACTCTGGCTCAGATTAAAATCTTCCTTCTCATTTTAGACCAAAATCCAAGCTGAAGAAGAATATAGGGCTGTAAATGCTCATCTCATATTTGAGGTGAGCATTTGTTGTTGTTGTTTAGTCTTTTAGTCGTGTCCGACTCTTCGTGACCCCATGGACCAGAGCACACCAGGCACTCCTGTCTCCCACTGCTTCCCGCAGTTTGGTCAAACTCATGCTGGTAGCTTCAAGAACACTATCCAACCATCTCGTCCTCTGTCGTCCCCTTCTCCTTGTGCCCTCCATCTTTCCCAACATCAGGGTCTTTTCCAGAGAGTCTTCTCTTCTCATGAGGTGGCCAAAGTATTGGAGCCTCAGCTTCAGGATCTGTCCTTCCAGTGAGCACTCAGGGCTGATTTCCTTCAGAATGGATGCGTTTGATCTTCTTGCAGTCCATGGGACTCTCAAGAGTCTCCTCCAGCACCAGAATTCAAAAGCACCGATTTATCGGCGATCAGCCTTCTTTATGGTCCAGCTCTCACTTCCATACATCACTACTGGGAAAACCATAGCTTTTACTATACGGACCTTTGTTGGCAAGGTGAGAGGTGAGCATTATGAGTCCCCAATATTCATATTTCTGGTCCAGGATTTATTAAATGCAATGAGAAAATTACTCTTCACTTCCTCTCATTGGACAGCTCTTACACAAGATGAACACCAATAGTTCTGCATTGTTTCCACAGTCATGGATGCCAAAGCAATACTGCACTTTCAGCCTCTTACCTTTTTGTAGGAGCCGTGATCATCATCATAGGAACTGTTGTTCTCTGCATCAGGATAGGCTTCAATCTTTTTAGCTCCCAGTCCAAGAAACCACAGCTCTCTGTATTCCTTAATCTCCCGCTGCTCATACGTTGTTAGCTGGTTTTTAAAATGTTTCAAGGCTTCTAATTTGGAGACAAAAATCAAACACTGAATATTGGATATTGTGTTCCTTTATTTATCGCACCTATATATTCTGCCAAGGAACCCAAAGCAGCCCACGATTTAAATACTAAAGCAAACAAATTGTACAAAATATTGATGGACCAACTTCAAGAGCTGGTGGCAGCATCTTCCTGGCCTGGCCTTCTCTTCCCTACATTCACATAACTTAACCTTCATGCAGGTAATAAATAAATCGTTTCCTCATTCTCCCCATCTCTCAGAATATGCTGTTTAAAGCAGTATCCCAAAAATGCTGGCTATGGCTGCTGGGAGGTGCAGAATTAAAACATTATGGAGAGCAGCGGATTAGAGGAGGCTAGTTTAATATTAGTGTCCCTGCATCAGTGAGCTCAGTAAAGGTAAAGAGACCCCTGACCATTAGGTCCAGTCGTGGCCAACTCTGGGGTTGCAGCGCTCATCTCGCTTTACTGGCCAAGGGAGCCGGCGTACAGCTTCCGGGTCATGTGGCCAGCAGGACTAAGCCGCTTCTGGCAAACCAGAGCAGCGCACGGAAATGCCGTTTACTTTCCCGCTGGAGAGGTACCTATTTATCTACTTGCACTTTGACATGCTTTCGAACTGCTAGGTTGGCAGGAGAAGGACCAAGCAACGGGAGCTCACCCCGTCACAGGGATTCGAACTGCCGACCTTCTGATCAGCAAGCCCTAGGCTCTGTGGTTTAACCCACAGCGCCACCCACTGTTATTATTATCCCTGTAGTGCAAACTGGGGCTGGGAAAACTGAAAGGCTGGCCTGAGATCTGCAAGTAAGTTCACAGTTGGGATGTGGTTTGAACCAGGGTTCCCCCCACCCCATTTTATAGCTTATGTATTTACCCATTCTAAGTCTCATTCAAGCAAGGTTATGCTTAAAATTCTACAAGGCAGGCTTAAGCAGTATGTGGACCAAGAACTCCCAGAAGTGCAAGCTGGATTTCGAAGGGGCAGAGGAACCAGAGACCAAATTAGAAACATGCGCTGGATTATGGAGAAAGCTAGAGAGTTCCAGAAAAACATCTAGTTCTGCTTCATTGACTATGCAAAAGCCTCTGACTGTGTTGACCACAGCAAATTACGGCAAGTTCTTAAAGAAATGGGAGTGCCTGATCACCTCATCTGTCTCCTGAGAAATCTCTATGTGGGACAAGAAGCTACAGCTAGAACTGGATATGGAATAACTGATTGGTTCAAAATTGGGAAAGGAGTACGACAAGGCTGTATATTATCTCCCTGCTTATTTAACTTATATGCAGAATTCATCATGTGAAAGGCTGGGCTGGATGAATCCGAAGCTGGAATTAAGA
Source organism: Podarcis siculus (assembly GCA_034642415.1). NCBI lineage: Eukaryota > Metazoa > Chordata > Lepidosauria > Squamata > Lacertidae > Podarcis > Podarcis siculus. The sequence continues at coordinate 975,333 of JAXCMG010000101.1, forward strand.
TTGCCAGAAGAAATATCAACAACCTCAGATATGCAGATGACACAACCTTGATGGCAGAAAGTGAGGAGGAATTAAAGAACCTTTCAATGAGGGTGAAAGAGGAGAGCGCAAAATATAGTCTGAAGCTCTACATCAAAAAAAGGAAGATCATGGCCACTGGTTCCATCACCTCCTGGCAAATAGAAGGGGAAGAAATGGAGGCAGTGAGAGATTTTACTTTCTTGGGCTCCATGATCACTGCAGATGGTGACAGCAGTCACGAAATTAAAAGACACCTGCTTCTTGGGAGAAAAGCAATGACAAACCTAGACAGCATCTTAAAAACCAGAGACATCACCTTGTCAACAAAGGTCTGTATAGTTAAAGCCATGGTTTTCCCAGTAGTGATGTATGGAAGTGAGAGCTGGACCATAAAGAAGGCTGGTTGCCAAAGAATTAATGCTTTTGAATTATGGTGCTGGAAGAGACTCTTGAGAGTCCCATGGACTGCAAGAAGATCAGACCTATCCATTCTTCAGGAAACCAGCCCTGAGTGCTCACTGGAAGGAAGGACAGATCCTGAAGCTGAGATTCCAATACTCTGGCCACCTCATGAGAAGAGAAGACTCCCTGGAAAAGACCCTGATGTTGGGAAAGATGGAGGGCACAAGGAGAAGGGGACGACAGAGGACGAGATGGTGGGATAGTGTTCTTGAAGCTACCAGCATGAGTTTGACCAAACTGTGGGAGGCAGTGGAAGATAGGAGTGCCTGGTGTGCTCTGGTCCATGGGGTCACAAAGAGTCGGGCACGACTAAACAACTAAACAACAACAATTTACCCACTCCAAGTCTCATTCAAGCATTTGTCAGAATTTTGTCATCAATTTGTTTCTGTTAAAAAAAAAAATAGCATTCAAAATTTGTACCTGCTGAAGTCAGAGGCAGCTTTAGATTGTGGCCTTTTTCTGTTTCTGTCTTGCTGGACAGAACTATAGCACTGTTTTCGCGAGGAGCTGAAGAAAATGATTGGCCTGGGGCTCTGTTTTCCTGCTAAAAAGTAATACGGTGCTTTGTAAAATACTTGCCTTAAGTCCATACATCTCAGCCCCATTTTCTCAGTCCATCTCTACAGTAAAATAATTTCAAATGAGTAATTCTAGTCTGATTAAAACAACTGAGGCCATCTTTAGACAGCTGTCACAAATGCAATGTAGAGCCTTCTGCATCCTTAGACATATAGGCACATATGTATGGACAGGAACTGGTATTTCTCTGCTGGGGGGGGTCAGATTTTCCCCACCTTCAGTTGTAAAACGGCACACACAAACATGCCTCTAAACCGATTTCCTCTTTCTCTTCCTGCTACCTCCACTCCTTGCCTCCTGCTTCAAGTCTTAAAAATATTTTTTTCAAGCACCTTGAAAGTTTACCCAATTAAAGAAAACATTTTAAAACTTAAAAATAACACCAATTATTTGAATTTTAACAATTATTCCAGAGAAAGGAAAAAGGAACTTTTTTTATGGCACGAGAGCAAACCAGTATCTACTATGTACCATCAGCCACCAGACCTCAGCCCTGCAGGGACGACTGTAATGTATTGTTCCACTTGATCACTCTTACTATGTATGGGCTGTCAGAGCACAAACCTGTGCTCTAAAAGTGCTGGCTAGTAGACTGCAGGATATGGTGGAAACCCAACTACACCTTCATATCTTGAGACAGCAAAGCATCTCTAGGTATATGCCAGCACTAGGTAAAGGTAAAGGACCCCTGGACAGTTAAGTCCAGTCAAAGGCGACTCTGGGGTTGCGGAGCTCATCTCGCTTTTCAGGGCAAGGGAGCTGGCATTTATCCACAGACGGCTTTCCAGGTCATGTGGCCAGCATGACTAAATTGCTTCTGGTGCAACGGGACACCGTGACAGAAACCAGAGCGCATGGAAATGCCATTTACCTTCCCGCGGCAGCGGTACCTATTTATCTACTTGCACTGGCGTGCTTTCAAACTGCTAGGTTGGCAGGAGCAGGGACAGAGCAACAGGAGCTCACTCCATCACACGGATTCGAACCGCCAACCTTCTAATCAGCAAGCCCAAGAGGCTCCGTGGTTTATTCCACAGTGCCACCCGTTTCCCAAGTATGCCAGCACTACTCCATTCTTACAAGTTGTGACGATTTGCTACGCAGTTGGCGAAACCCAAATGGCACCAGCCAATCAGCTAAGTGGAGAAAATTCCTGTCGTGCCCCTGTCCCAACGACAGACGACACACGACGGCATAGCAAGGTCAATCGCAAAATGCCCTAAATATAGGGAGAGATGGGCGGGTGTTCCGATGCACGAGCCAAAAGAGGAAGCTCTGGGTCACGTGCATAGGTATATATAGGTCCCTCAGCCCATTTAGACAGCTCCCCATTGGCCAGATTAAACCCAGCAATGAGGGACTTGCCAATCGGGTGTTGGAGGTTGGTCTCCAGGTCTCACCGCAACACGTGCCCTCTTCTAGGGAGGACACGCTCTACAGAGCACACTCCATGTTTGTCTCAACCACAAGATTCTCTTGGGGCCCTCTGTGTGTGTGTGTCTGTGTGTGTGTGTGTCTTCTGCAGGAGGGCACCACATCCTGGATCTGGAGGCAAGAGTTACTGTATATAAGGCCTGAGCTTTTCTACCAGGCTAGGTAGGGCTCCTTCTACAATCAACATGATCTCCATTTACTAAAGAACTCAGAATTTCCTCCTGCAGTTTTGAAAATCTTAAGAATGCCTGGTAAACGTTTATAAAAAAATAATAATTCTAACACCATGAGATGCACGCATCTACATACACGATATTCCGCAACTTTTCTAACCACAACAATGAAACATAAAAACGTAGTACTAAGCTCTGTTCGGCTTACCTGATGCAACGCATTGACATTCTGCAAGTTCTTGGTGGTTATTTGCGGAAGGATAGCATCTTGCTGCTGCGGCTTCACAGCACTTGAAACCAAATTGCTCTTAACTTGGCACTCCAGGTGCGGGAGCACACTTATGCTGCTATTTAATTTCTAATGGGATAAATAAAGTTAGCACAAAAAGAAATCGTTTGGATTTGGTTTCATAAAGTATTTCAAACATTAAAAAATAACTTTTGCAGGGTATATGAAATCACGAGCAAACAGATTTACACAGCAAATTGATTAACGGGTTTTGCCTGCTGCAAGAAGTGAACTAACTGCTCCCCTTTGTGTCCTTTAGTATAGGAAGATCCTGGCTCCTGCACAAGCCAGAGGATTTAGAGGAGTGGAGTGTGTTTCTCCTGCCTGGCACTAAACAATAGCATAGCTGTCAAGTGTCCCCTATTTGAAGGGACAGTCCCTTATTCCAGCGCCATGTCCCGCTGCTGTCCCTTATTGATGGATGTCCCTTAAATGTCCCTTAAATGATGTCCCTTAAATTTCAAAGGAAGCAGCTCCTCTCCCTCCCTCCCTGCCGGCCAGGGTGGCTGTGTTGCTCACCCAATAAGAAGTCTAAGAACGACTGGTGGGTGGAGCTTGCATGCCTTGTGTGTGGATAGTTAATGCAAGCAGAGGGGGTTTTTGAATGCTGGACGCCATTTTGTTGCACGTGCTGCTGCAAACTTTGCAGTGCAAAGCCAGGCCAGGGAGCCATCTTGAGGCTGCATAGGCCTTGTAGTGCATGTGATTCAGATTCTATTCAGTTGAACCTCTGGTTACAAAGTTGGTTGGACATTGTTCTCGAAGCTACCAGCATGAGTTTGACCAGACTGCAGGAGGACAGGAAGACTGGAGTGCCTGGAACAGGTGAGGCTGCAAGTCCCTTATTTTGGCTGCTGGTCCCTTATTTTCAAATCTGTAAGTTGACAGCTATGCAATAGGGCCACGGGGGTTGTTTAACCGGCCCTTGAGACACCCCCAAACCAAGCCACCCTCTGGGAGTCTCCACACGCTGCACCAGAAATCACGTCTGCACGTGCGCAGACGCCAGAAATCATGTCTGCGCAGATGCAGGCACGCACACTCACACGTGCGTGTGATCTGGCCCAAGGAGGGATCTCCGCTGGGGTGAACCAGCCCTGGTGAGGTAAACCTTGCCGACTCCTGCAATAGAATCTAGACCCTTGCCACAGAAGTTAGGAAAATAGACTGAGTGTGTTCACCAAGAAGTAATTTCCAGCGGCAACCTGAACTCCATATATGTGGAATCCTATTTGTAATATATTCAGGACATGGGGGGAAAAGAGATTTTTTTCAGGAAAGGGGAAATGACAAGGAACAGAGGCTAATTTTTTTAACAAAGTCCCACAGTTTCTCAGATGTTAATGGCCCAGAGATGGAAAAAAGACCAAGTCCCGACCAGAGAAGAATGGCAGATTAAGTTGACGGATTATGCCAAAATGGCAAATATGACCGGAAGAATAAAAAACCAGGAAGACCAAAATTTTAATAAGAAATGGGGGAAATTTATAATTTATCTTAAAAACCATTGCAAACAGTTAAAACTGTTAGTAGGATTGGAATAATACTTGTAGTTTAATGTTGAATTTTGAATATAATGGAGATGTAAAAGATTTGGATTATTATAAAAGATGCAGGAGAAAATGGTTAACAAAAGAACCCACAAAGGGGAGGAGGGAAGTTCAGGAAATTCTTTGGAATCTTGTTTTTATGTTGGTTGTTGATAATTGACTGCAAAACTTTAAACTGAAAAACTAAATATTTTTTTTAAAAAAATTAAACAAAGTCTCCAACTCAGTTTATTTCAGAGTTGTCAAGTTTGGTTTGGTTTGCTTTATTATATTGCCATGCAGCTTTTATTTCAAATGAATCGCAAAGCGGTTTACAAACCATCCATAACAATAACAGAACAGAACATCACAAACACAGCATAAATCTCACCAAGCAATTAACAAATCATCAGCGAAACGATTGCAATCTACAAAATACCATGAACGAAACAACTAAAAAAGATAGCTAAACAGCACAATTGCAACAAAAGTCATATTACAGGGTGAACAAATTAATACGGCATTTAGAATCAATAAAACAATATTAACAGATTTTACCAAAATAGCAACCCAAAAATAAGCTAAGCACTGCTGAATTCACATACACACACTCCCCAACTGCATAACTCATAATCATTCGCTCTGTTCAGTCCATTAAAAGACACAAACGCAGCACAGGTGAAACCAACCGGTTGTAATGTAAAGCTGTTTGAAAGTGTGCTATATCATCATTGCCTGGAGACAGATGGAACTTGCCTTTTAGACTTCAGGATAGGTAAAGGTAAAGGGACCCCTGACCATTAGGTCCAGTCGTGACCAACTCTGGGGTTGTGGCGCTCATCTTGCTTTACTGGCCGAGGGAGCCGGCGTACAGCTTCCGGGTCATGTGGCCAGCATGACTAAGCCGCTTCTGGCAAACCAGAGCAGCGCACAGAAACGCCGTTTACCTTCCCACCGGAGCGGTACCTATTTATCTGCTTGCACTTTGACGTGCTTTTGAACTGCTAGGTTGGCAGGAGCAGGGACCGAGCAACGGGAGCTCACCCCGGGATTCGAACCGCCGACCTTCTGATCGGCAAGTCCTAGGCTCTGTGGTTTAACCCACAGTGCCACCTGTGTCCCAGACTTCAGGATAAATAGACCTATATGTTTACTTGGATCACTTGTCCTGCTTTAATAAACTCATCAAGTATTTCCTCCCTCTTTTTTTAAAAGAAGTGCACCTTTTTCTTTTCTTCAGAAAGCATAGTAATAGTAATCTAGGACATGATTTACAAAGAGTTTAAAAAAATGCTAAAACATACATTTAAAAAAAACACCCAGAAGCGTTTTTATTAGGCATTTTAACAATAAACATTCTAAACGAAACCAAAAGACTGTTCCTTTATGTAGTTGCAGTAGCCAAAATCTTAACAGTGAAATATTGGAAGAACGAATCAACACCAACAAGAGAGGAATGGCCATTAAAATTATGTGAGTGCTTGGAACTCGCTAAAATGATGGAGTTAATAAGAAACAGATCAGTAGATAAGGTTGAAAAATAATAGGAATGTTTTAGTAACTATTTGACAAAACACGGTTCCAATAATAACACTTGGCTATGTCTAGAATAAAGTTCACAGATAGAAAAAAAAAATTCACCCCAAGGTGAGGGTAAACAATTAAATACAGATTAAAAATAGGAGTAAGTTGAATTGAAACTGCAAAGAGTTAGACGGAAGTCAACAAAACAATAAATTGATACGGGATTCAATCCAACACGAAGGATTTTTTGTACAAAATACCCTAGAATTGGTTTGAATTGGCTGGATCGATCGATAGGAATTTTTAGTTATAACACTTTTCCAGTTGTTTTTCTTTTCAATGTTATTATAAGTATATATTTATATCTATATACATATCTTAGATTTCTAAACAATTTTACTATGTATATTGTAACATTCATCTTAGTCTAAGAATATCTACTGTAAGATTGACTTATCTTTCTCTTTTTTATGTTTTTCCGTTTTTCTTTTGTGAAAATTTTGAAAATTAAAACTTTAAAAAAAAGTAATAGTAATTTAGCTAAATCATAGCAGCTTCTACTTAACACAGAATATACAAATTTAAATATACTTCTGTTCCCATACTGTAACACATAGCTGTCAACCGTCCCTTATTTGGCAGGAAACTCCCTTGTCCCAGCGCGGTGTCCCGCTGCTGTCCCTTATTGATGATGTCCCTTAAATTTCCTGGGTTTCAAAGGAAGCAGCTGCTCTCCCTCCCTGCTGGCCAGGGAGGAGGGAGGCTCCAACTGTGTTGCTTGGCTGCATTGCACACCCAATAAGGAGTCTAAGAACGACTGGGGGGTGGAGCTTGCATGCCTTGTGCCGATCAAATTGGCCGCGTTGCCTGGGGACTCGCCTTTGCTCAGCGCTTCCCAGCGGAGAGGTGACCGTGGTTTTCCTTGCTGCATCCCCTTTGCCGGGTTGCTGCGCTATGGGAACCACCGCTTGAGGCTTCGTTTGGCTGCTGGCTGGGCTTTCTGCCTTTGGCTTGGAGGGGCTCAGAAGTTGAACATACCTGTGCTGGGAAAATCCCTTATTTTGGCTGCTGATCCCTTATTTTTGAGGCTACTGGTCCCTTATTTTCAAATCTGTAAGTTGACAGCTATGATACTGTATGGCGGAATGCCCATATCACACTGCAACAGCCGTATTATGAACCGACATAGACACACACAGTTTGCAGGAAAGAAGCAAAACAAACTTCCAACAAGTGTTACCTTCGGCTGCACTCTGCGGTTCCTCCTCATTGGTAAACAACAGACGTTGAAGACACTGAGATCACAAAAGTTTGGGGCACGTCTTTCACACCCCATAATGACAGAGCTCCATGATTTAGGCCTGTCTCCATTAAAATGTTCACTCTGAAAAGTGAAATCCAACACCACTCTTTTTCTAATCCAAAAATGTCACAGCAAGATGGAATCTATGAATAATATTAGTCAAGTGTTCTATTTTAAAAAACCACAAAACAAAACATCAATCTTTAGCAGATTGATATTTTAATGTTTCTCTCACAACCTGAGCTCAGTAAACATGAAGGAAATTGTGAATATTAGCATATTCTGTATGCAGGTGTGTCGAGGAAATCTTGGAGAAGTTAACAGCAGCATGTTTGTCAGTGAGAATGGATGAATGAATCTTTATTTGCGTCAGCCATCAGTAAGATGTCAGTGAGATTCATTTCTACAAAAATGTTTCCTGAGAACCAATATGTATAATTTCTTCTCTTGTTATTAAAATAAATATTATCCTGTTTCAAAAATAACAAGCACCACAGGCCAACTCAGCCTCTACAGAAAAGTTATAGGATTATAACAGAAACATATATGTGCCTTTTTATAACTTTTGCGGCTTTAATTTATATATATATTTTAAAGCAGACCTCATTGAAAGTTTCTATGAAACTTTCTCATTTTGCTATTTTAAAAATGTTTATGACGTCAGGAACATAAAAAAATTCACATACGCCAATTATATTGCTGCAGAACTGGGAAAAATTGAGGATGAGAAAGCAAAAGACAAAAGAAAATTTAGAAAGTGTCAAAGGGCAAGGATCGTCCCACATGAGACAAAGATGAAGAGCAACATTATCAGAACATAAAAACAAGTTTGGTTTCTATTTTGTCACAAATATCCCAACATCCTGAATATTTCAATGAATTTCCACATCTATTTATTCAGTTAATTCAAAGTTGAACTGTTTGCAGGGGCACTGTCACGAACTGGCTGGATGCAGAGTGGTAGAAGGAACTGGCTGGGGAACCCCCAATGGAAGAAGGCTCAGAGCCAGGGGGTTGGTGGTGGGATGGCAATGGGAAGTCAGAAGGAGAAGAGGGAGGAGGTAGTGTCAGAAGCTGAAGAGGTAACAGGGTTTAGTGAGCTGGGAGAGTCTTCTTCTTCTTTGGTGATCACTCACAGCCAAGTAAGATTGTCTTCCATAAACACGGTTTTAACAATGAGTCCGTAAGTGACTGTGAAGGCCAGTTCTGGATCCACATGTCCTTCCACAGTGGGGACATTGGTTTCCGGGCCGGAGTTGATCACGGTGTGGATTTGCCAAGCATACCTTCCTCTTAGAATGTTTCTCCCTTGCGTCCTGAGTTTGAGTGTCTTCAAAGCCCATGACACCTTTGGTAAAGGCTGTTCTCCAATTGGAGCGCTCGCAGGCCAGTGTTTCCCAATTGTTGGTGTTTATCCTACATTTTTTGAGATTTACCTTGAGACAGTCTTTAAACCTCTTTTGTTGACCACCAGCATTATGCTTTCCATTTTTAAGTTAGGAATAGAGTAGTTGCTTTGGACGACAATAATCAGGCATCCGCACAACATGACCAATCCAATGAAGTTGACGTTGAAGAATTATCGCGTCAGCACTGGTGATCTTTGCTTCTTCCAGTACACTGGCATTAGTTCACCTGTCTTCCCAAGTGATGTGAAAAAAATTTCGGAGACACCGTTGATGGAAACTTTTGAGGAGTTGAAGATGACGTTTATAAGTGGTCCATGTTTCACAAGCATATAGTAAGGTTGATAGTACAATAGCTTTGTAAACAAGCGTTTTGGTTTCCCTGAGAATGTCCCAGTCCTCAAACACTCTGCACTTGAACCAAGAGAAAGCTGAACTTTCAGAGCTCAGGAATTGCTGGATTTCGGCATCAGTGTCGGCCCTTGTGGAAAGATAACTGCCCAGGTAGGAGAAGTGATTGACATTTTCCAAAGTCACAGAGAGCAGTCCAGAATCAGAGACAAAAGTAGAGGGGGGCTAAAAGGCAGAGATAATGCAGACTGGTGAGGAAGCCAGGTTGTCTCCCCATCCTGCTGTGAACAGCTTCACCCCCCACCCCCGGTCTCCCAGGACCAGAAGAGATATGAAGAAGACAGACAAGGTGACAAAGTCTCAGATTGCTTAGGAAGGACCTGGGGAAGTAGGAGACTTCAGGAACTGTGGCAAAATTCAGATTTGTCAAATAAGCCTGAGTATTTGCCACACAGCATCATGCAATTAAAAATAGAAATTTACACCTCAGACAAAAGCAGCCATCCCAAAATTTCTAATGTAAGGTTTGAAGATTAGAGTTTTGAGGTCCTATGTGGAATATCAATTTGCAGAGACACTTTAGAGTAATAATAATAATTTTATTATTTATATGCTGCCCATCTGACTGGGTCTCCCCAGCCACTCCAAATATTAAAAACACAATAAAACATCAAACATTAAAAACTTACATTGACATTTCCTTGACGTCTGATGGGAGGACATTTCCACAGGGTGGGCCCCACTACTGAGAAGGCGCTCTGCCTGGTTTCATCTTATTATTTAGTCTTCATATTTTAACCACATATTTTAAAAACATTTAACATGCGCTTTATAAAATGGCACCTACACAGAAAAGGGACAACAGGGCAGTCTGGTCTTGAAAGTCTAGGGGGAAGTACTGAAGAGATCTGGTGTGAAACTAAGAGAGCTTTAAGACAGAGACTGTCAGTGGGTCCTGGGATAGGAAGAAGTGACCATCCGACTCTCTCAGGAATGACACATAATTTACAAAGGAGAGGTATAATTTGCTGCATGTGTTCTTCTGCCCTCTAGGTATTTTCTATTAGTTGCTTGTGCTGCTATGCTTAAATAAAGTGATTTGTGAACTTCTAGAACAACAAGGTGTGGTTGCTCCCAGTTTGATTGTGGCTGCTGTGATAGCTTTCCAAAGGGCAATGGTGTCCACTCTGCAAAAAACATCTTCTGCACTACGGTAATGTTGACCAGTTCCTAGGCAGCTTATCATTGTGAAGCACCTTTGATGTGACAGTCACCACTGGTGTGTTGACTTTGGGAGCAGCTGGAAGATATGTCCTTAGGTAGATGGTGGAACTTACTGCAGAATACGTAAGTAGCTTTTTGAAAGTTTATGCCATCCTTTGCATAGCAGCTTGTGGAAGCATTTCAAAAACAGAGGTGTTGTGGAAGGAGGTCTGCTGAATAAAGTAGATGCTATCTTTGCAGGCTGGATGCTGACTGTGTAGTTTCTTACTTTGCCAGCCAGATTAATCCAGCCAGAGATTTTCCACTACCCAGCAAGAAGCCTGGGAAGGTCTGCCTCCGAGTAGTTCTTCCATGACCTCCTAATCCCCTGAACGCTCCTCTTCCTTTCTGGGATCCAAGCACAGCTGGAACTGAGGAAAAGGTACAAAGGTGTTGGATCTTCCCCAGATTTTTCCTTCTTCCTACGTTCATCAGGATCCCTGCCTTATGAGGAGGATTTTGTGGGTTTTCAGGGTTCCTCTGTTTTCTGGGCACATTAAAAGGTACACGGGACAGTTCTGTTGGATAATGCAAGCTCTGTGCTCACAGCATGTTCCAGAGGCCTGGAATTTCTTTGGTTTACTGCTGGTTGTCCCATGATGGTGTCTGTTTCTGGAACCTGATTTAGAAAGGCTACAAGATTGCTGAGTTCTTTATTATTATTATTATTATTATTATTATTATTATTATTGGTTTTAACATATAAATTATAAAATGTACCACAAAACTTATCACTTATACAATCTTTTTAGACTTCCATCAGCACCTCTGATGATCCACTGTTTTAACCACTTCTTATGCATTTCTTAACTTTATATTGCCTTTACATCTCTTAACAAATCATCCTTCCCCTTCTGCATTTTTGCAATACTTCCAATACTCCTCACAAAACTTCTTGCAAACCTACAAACGTTGTCTGATCTTCACAAATACTTTTCAAATAGTCCGTAAATTTACTCCAGTCTTCCATGAATTTCTGGTCCCACCGGTTTCGAATCCTTCCTGTTAGTTTATCTAGTCCAATAACTTCACCCTCCATTCTTCAATCATCGGTAATTCTTCTTGCTTCCATTTTTGGGCCAGTAATATTCTTGCTGCTGTTATTGCATATAAAAAGAACTTACATTCCTTTCTATTTATATCACTCCCCACAATGCCCAGTAAAAACGCTTCTGGTTTCTTTATGAATGTATATTTCAACATTTTTTTCATCTCAATATATATCATCTCCCAGGAGCATTTCACCACAAGATTGCTGAGTTCTAACCGCCTGTTCTGTGCCTACAGGGTGAGCAGTTTTGGGCAACTCCTGCTCCGACTCCTAAAACAGCCTTCTATTAGGGGATTTAACTCATATTCCCTTCATTTTGTCTTCAGGTGTAGTATTTGTTTGAGCTGATATGAGGGAAGCACTTGTCCATTGGCAGCTTCCAGCCCTCACGTTCTTTTAGTCACTCTGCTGGTCTCGGTTGAGAGGGTCGACTGTGGCATGGGGTGGCTGGAGGTAGATGTTGGAGGTGAGCCCTTTTGGAGCTCGTCTCTGGCAAAGAAGACATGAAGTCCTTTGGGGAGTAAGGGAGAAAGCCCTTCCACGTCCAGTTTTATTTCATAAGATTGTACTCCTGATCCCAGGCAAATGGCCTTTCTCCCATGCTAGTTGCCCTCCTACAATGGAAGGGAAAGCTACCTCTGAAATCAAACTTCTACATCCAGCTTTTGAAAATTGCTCGTACAAAATGTAGAAAAGGAGCAAGAAAAGTGGTTTGAGGCTATGTTGAGATGACTGTTCTGTGGAAGCAGGCAGAAATTCTATGGCAGTCAGAGCATAATGGAACTCCACTGCGTTGGGGCACCATGCCCCTTTAATCATGCAATCTCGACTGGAATAAAGAATTTGTGCAAATACTTTGTTTTTTCAAGAGATAGAAAATGAAACAAATCCCAATTCCGCTATATAAACTGAAAGTGAATTCTGCTTCCATCTCTACTGTCTAAGACCAATTACAGTTCTAGCCATGTTCTTCATAATGGCAGAGATGTTGTGGGAACCCAAAGGGGAAGGATGGTTCAGGTATGGAGCACTTCTGCACTCAAGGAAAGGTTAAAGTTTATTATGGCTGCATAGCCAAGGACACGTCCACAAGTCGGATGTGAATATGAACATGGGTTGCTGTTTCTGCACTTTTGTTCGCCTTGGTTCACACATAAGCACTTTCCATTTTACGCCTCCAAAATTTATCTAATTGTTTCCGATCCACACTAGTGGATGATACTTGATGTGAAGCTTTTGCGCTGTATGTTTTTTCTTTCCCTCAATTAGTGCTTCCCCATCCTCAATGAATTCTGGAAGAAGAGTTTGGATTTGATATCCCGCTTTATCACTACCTGAAGGAGTCTCAAAGCGGCTAACATTCTCCTTTCCCTTCCTCCCCCACAACAAACACTCTATGAGGTGAGTGAGGCTGAGAGACTTCAAAGAAGTGTGACTGGCCCAAGGTCACCCAGCAGCTGCATGCGGGGAAGCGAACCCAGATCGCCAGATTACAAGTCCACCGCTCTTAACCACTACACCACACTGGTTCTAGAAGCTTGAGGCCCCTTGTTGGCATGCCCAGATATTTATTTATCTGTGCATATGCTCCTTGTTTTTTCTCTCTAAAGAATCTAAAAAAATATGTACAAAGTAAAGGTTTAAAAAACAGTCATTTTTAAACAGCAAGTTCAAAATAAAATGTGCATTTATGTGTCAGAGAGCAAAGAATAGCCAGGTGTCAAGATATGAGCGGCACTGATATGATAAGATATGATATGATATCTTATCATACTGATATGATAAGATATCAAAGAATATCATAATATCATAAGATATCAAAGAATAGCCAGGCGTCAAGATATGAGCGGCACTGATATGATATGATAAGATATGAGCGGCAGAAAGGAGAGAGCAGAGAACTGATTGGGTGGAGGCAATCCAGGTGGATGTTTTCTGAAGTTCCCTCCTTCCCAAGGCTTTCCCATTCTTACAGCTGTTTATTCCTAAGTACATTCCATTGAAGTGAAGCTTTACTATTTTGAAGCAAGGGCTGCCTTTACCATTGCAGCCTAATCTTCTCCAGCCGGCTGTTGACCTTGAAAGCTGTTGGGGGCATGGTGACAAACAGCAAAAACCACCAGAACCCACCTACCCAATTTTATGTTGAATTAACTTTGCTTAACAAATTTTCCTTGGGTGGAGTTTACTGTGGAAAAAGTGGGGGCTGCCAGTCGAATGAGGAGGATGTCAATGTGGACAATACCAAAAATATTGAGACACAAGCAACTGCAAATCTGTGAAGAAGCAATCTAACTTAAAACACAGTGAATTAGGGTCTCTTCATAAACACATTCCCACCCACCCCTGGAGTGAGATCAACTTCCTCAAGATGCAATCCCATGCTTCTGAGGAAAACACCAGCAGCTCTGTTGCAGGACCAATCAAACCGGGTTCCCCCTCCACTGCAATCTGATCAACAGGTAGAGAGTGAAGTGCTAAAAATAAATTAAACCCTATGTATCTCACCTGCGGATGCCGGTCTTTATGATTTGTCAGCCCTAAGTTTCCTTTCTTGAATTTGTGTGCCAGGGATGTGTTTTCTTGGGGAATTAAATGAGGTACCTCCCGTTGTCTCTGGATCACAGCTTTGGGGTCAGGTAGAGTCTGTAACAGCAAACCAAGAAATTATGAGCAGCTTCCCATGATACACATTCTAAACCCTGAAAAAGTAACTTTGAACATTTCCCGGTCAGATGCTTTTGAATTATGGTGCTGGAGGAGACTCTTGAGAGTCCCGTGGACTTCAAGAAGATCAAACCTATCCATTCTGAAGGAAATCAGCCCTGAGTGCTCACTGGAAGGACAGATCGTGAAGCTGAGGCTCCAATACTTTGGCCACCTCATGAGAAGAGAAGACTCCCTGGAAAAGACGCTGATGTTGGGAAAGATGGAGGGCACAAGGAGAAGGGGACAACACAGGACGAGATGGTTGAACAGTGTTCTCGAAGCTACCAGCATGAGTTTGACCAAACTGCAGGAGGCAGTGGAAGACAGGAGTGCCTGGCATGCTCTGGTCCATGGGGTCACGTAGAGTTGGACACGACTAAACGACTAAACAACAACAACAAGACATAAACAAGCTTTGGGGAAATGTGCCCATTTCAACAGTGGGAGAGAGAGTACGTGAGCGACAAAGAGGGAGGGAAGGAAGGAGACAGGGCAGGTGAACGGGTTTTGTAGTCTTCTTCCCTGCCTCACACACGTCTTATTAATTGTAGTCTTCCCTCCTGCCAAGTGGCAGAACAGTGGGGAGCGGGAGAGAAGATGTGACTGATCCTGTTTTCCCCCTGCTGCTCAGCTCTAAGGAGGGAAATGAATCCAGGTGACCCTTGTTTTGCGGGGAACGGGGGCGGGTCCTGTTCTGGGCCCCTGTTCACATCAGCAGAAGAGCATGTAAACCCAACCCGCCCCACCTCTTTGGCATGATGGGGGCATGTGCATGGTCACACATCATTCGGACAGGCCTTAAAAGGGGAGATACCTGTACAGGAGTATCTTGTGTACAGGAGAGAGCTCTTCATTGGCCGAGGGAAGGGAGCATAACTGCAGATCATACTTATGTCTTTCTCCAGTCATTCCCCCGCCCCCCATTCTTAGGTGTTTGACCACTGCTTAGTTAGGTGTCAGCAAACCTTTTCAGCAGGGGACCAGTCTACTGTCCCTCAGACCTTGTGGGGGACCAGACTATTTTTTGGGGAGGATGAATGAATTCCTGTGCCCCACAAATAACCCAGAGATGCATTTTAAATAAAAGCACTCATTCTACTCATGTAAAAACACCAGGCAGGCCCCACAAATAACCCAGAGATGCATTTTAAATAAAAAGACATATTCTACTCATGTAAAAACACGCTGATTCCTGGACCGTCCATGGGCCGGATTTAGAAGGCGACTGGGCCAGATCCGGCCCCCGGGCCTTAGTGTGCCTACCCATGGCTTAGTTCTATGAATAGATAGGTGGCAGTGATACAGTCCCCTGAACCCCCAATCTATTCATACACACACCCTCACACGTCACCCCCACTTTTCTGTTCATACAACTGAGCACACTACTTATCCATTCACTGGGTGTGATGCGTTTGAAAAGGAAGATATTGTTATGATTATTAATACCACACATTTTCACCCGATGGGACTCAAGGAGGCTTACGGATAAAAAATTAGAGCCACTAAAAACACAGAGAAATCAATAATTAAAAATCAACATTCACACACACATGTATTTCAACTTGCCTTGAAATTTGCATTATTTGTAGCTATGAAGACAGTTTCGCAAATGAATTGTTCATGTATGCAATGGATCATTATATATAATTATAAATTGACTGCTTACCAAAGGTAATTGGGCATAAGCTGCTTCACTTGATGCTTGATCTATCTTTGTTTTGCTTCCTGTGTGGCATATGTCTCCCTTAGGAGTCTTCCCTATTTAGAAAAATGTAGGTTAGGAGTATTTCTACACAGGAGGCGTATCTAAGTTTTACTGGGCCTGTCACTTAAAGATAAAACTCACTGTGTTCAATGAAACTTACTCCTAGGCAAGTATCCACAGGTTTGCAAACCATTGTAACTGCCAAAGCATTCCTTAAGCAGGAAGAGTCAAAACTTTGCAATCTTGAGAGATTTTATTCTCCAGATAGTGACCCAGGGGCCAGATGTGTATTGTTGTGAGTTTGGCGGGGGGTCTGGATCCAGGGAGCGAGTGATCCAGGAGCTCACTGCAAGGCACTTAGATGGCAGGTTATCCCACACTAGGAACTTAGGTAAAGGCAAGCCCTAGGCTCTGTGGTTTAGACCACAGCGCCACCCGCATCCCATACTAGGTGTTAAATTGTGGGTGAACATATCAGACGACACAGCGATTCTTCAACAGCTCTTCTTTATTCACAGGCCAGAACAGAACTGAACTAAAGGGTTCAGCCAGCCTGCTTTATACAGAGGTCAACTAGAACACAACAGTAACCATTTCCTGATGTTTACCTAAGCTGTTTGACAAAAGCTCCTACGGAGGACAACTTTCATTTCAAAATAGAAGAGGCTTACAACCTAAGCTTTGCTTACCACAGGGATCGGGCTGGCCTGATCCAATTCTAATTTTTTCTCCATCTTGCTTTGAGCCGTGAACAACAGCACTCCGTTCCCTTTCCTGTAAGAAAGAACAGGGAGAGGGAATGTATAACGAAGCCAGAGATTTCCTGTATACGTGGATCCAGTGGAAAAGTAACAAATGATTAGGCAAAAGCACTGGTGCAACATAATTTATTTCGCTAATTAGCACAAGTAGACCCTATTCTAGCACCAAAGAGCCTGAGAGCAACATGTAGAATCATACGACTGGAAGGGGCCTCAAAGGTCCTATAGTCTAGCTCCCCGCCAATGTAAGAAACCCACTGATAGGTGGCCATCCAGCCTCTGCTTAAAAGCTTGCAATGGAGGAAAGTCTTTCTGAGGCAGCCTGTTCTACTGTCAAACCACTCACACGGCTAGGAAGTTATTTCTAATGTTTAATTGACCTTTCTTCTTGTAACTTGAACCTGAGAAGTGGTGATTAACTCTTTCCACACACTTTAGGACCTAAGGAAAGAGCTGCATTACCATAGTACAGTGGTACATATGCTTCAGGTTACATACGCTTCAGGTTACAGACTCCGCTAACCCAGAAATATTACCTCGGGTTAAGAACTTTGCTTCAGGATGAGAACAGAAATTGCGCAGCAGCAGCGGGAGGCCCCATTAGCTAAAGTGGTACCTCAGGTTAAGAACAGTTTCAGGTTAAGAACGGACCTCCGGAACAAATTAAGTTCTTAACCCAAGGTACCACTGTACTAGTCTTGGAAAGGCAGGGAGTCCTTGCCTCGTAGCCATGTGATGGTAAGTCTAATGAGATGCATTCTTTATTCTGTGAGTCGGGGTATTGGGATGCCCTGTCACCTGGAATTCCCCTTAGCACATTTCCGGGCACCCTTGCAGCTCATGAGGCATAGAATCATAGAATAGAATCATAGAGTTGGAAGAGACCACAAGGGCCATCGGGTCCAACCCCCTGCCAAGCAGGAAACACCATCAGAGCACTCCTGACATATGCTTGTCAAGCCTCTGCTTAAAGACCTCCAAAGAAGGAGACTCCCCCACACTCCTTGGCAGCAAATTCCACTGTCGAACAGCTCTTACTGTCAGGAAGTTCTTCCTAATGTTTAGGTGGAATCTTCTTTCCTGCAGTTTGGCTCCATTGCTCCGTGTCCGCTTCTCTGGAGCAGCAGAAAACAACCTTTCTCCTTCCTCCATGTGACATCCTTTTATTTGAACATGGCTATCATATCACCCCTTAACCTCCTCTTCTCCAGGCTAAACATGCCCAGCTCCCTTAGCCATTCCTCATAAGGCATTGTTTCCAGGCCTTTGACCATTTTGGTTGCCCTCCTCTGGACACATTCCAGTTTGTCAGTGTCCTTCTTGAACTGTGGCGCCCAGAACTGGACACAGTACTCCAGGTGAGGTCTGACCAGAGCAGAATACAGTGGCACTATTACTTCCCTTGATCTAGATGCTATACTCCTATTTATGCAGCCCAGAATTGCATTGGCTTTTTTAGCTGCTGTGTCACACTGTTGGCTCATGTCAAGTTTGTGGTCAACCAAGACTCCTAGATCCTTTTCACATGTACTGCTCTCAAGCCAGGTGTCACCCATCTTGTATTTGTGCCTCTCATTTTTTTTGCCCAAGTGCAATACTTTACATTTCTCCTTGTTAAAATTCATCTTGTTTGTTTTGGGCCAGTTCTCCAATCTTGGCATAGCTGTCAACTTTCAGATTTGAAAATACTGAAATACCAAATAAGATGGATAACAATGTGTAACAGAAAAAGAAGTATGAAATTAGGTTAAAGGTGTGTGAAAGAAAGTAAAAGAAGTGGAAAGAAATTGCAACTGAGTAGATTCGAAGTCAAACACAAAGGTGGGGTGAGGGGTGGTGGATGGTGATGGGAAAAGGAATTATCTGTGGGATTGAGTGTAGGTATGTTTGAACACTTTTAAGGATTGTATGAAGTGTATGTTTGTATGCTTGTATATTTGTAAGACATGTGTATTAATGCTGAATTGTTTTAACAATAAAAACTTTTTAAAAAATTTAAAAAAAGAAAAAGAAAATAAGGAATCAGCAGCCTTGAAAATAAGGGCTCAGCAGCATAGCTGTCAACTTTCAGATTTGAAAATATGGGATCAGCAGCGTCACCTGTCCCAGAGACAGTCTACAGGATATCTAACAATCCAGGATAGCAGCGGGAAGCAGCGGAAAACGGAGCTGAAATAAGGGAATTTCCCACAAAAAAGGGGAAGGTTGACAGCTATGTCATGAGGACTAGAAAGATATTTTGAAAAAGGAGTAGGCAATTTTGGAAAAGGGGTAGGCAACCTAAGGCCCGTGGGCAGGATGCAGCCCAATCGCCTTCTAAATCTGGACCGTGGAAGGTCTGGGAACCAGTGTGTTTTTACAGGAGTAGAATGTGTGCTTTTATTTAAAATGCATCTCTGTTTTATTTGTGGGGCATAGGAATTTGTTCATTTCCCACCCAAAAAATAGTCCAGTCCCCTGCTGAAAAAGTTTGCTGAGGCTGAGGATCCATAATCCTGTGTTATATATATTGTGCTAAATAAGGGAACGGGACATGGGTGGCGCTGTGGGTTAAACCACAAAGCCTAGGACTTGCTGATTAGAAGGTTGGCGGTTCGAATCCCCGCGACGGGGTGAGCTCCCGTTGCTCGGTCCCTGCTCCTGCCAACCTAGCAGTTCGAAAGCACGTCAAAGTGCAAGTAGATAAATAGGTACCGCTCCAGCAGGAAGGTAAACGGCGTTTCCGTGCATTGCTCTGGTTCGCCAGAAGTGACTTAGTCATGCTGGCCACATGACCTGGAGGCTGTACGCCGCCTCCCTCGGCCAATAAAGCAAGATGAGCGCCGCAACCCCAGAGTCGGTCACGACTGGACCTAATGGTCAGGGGCCCCTTTACCTTTAAATGGGGGAAATAAAAGGTATACAACTGCGGCAACATTAGTTTTGCTTACCTTTTGGTATGCATTTGTTTTTTCTCCAGGCTTCAGTATAACAGGGAGCGCACTTGATCTGCCTTTTCTTATTTTTTCAGCCTTGGTGACAATCTTCTTCCTAAAGAGTAAAAACGGAGAAAATTAATCATGCAAACATTGTAGGAACAACATTATTCTAAATTTAGAAATATAAGCTGAAATAATTTGAGGGGAAAATTTGTACTGTACCATGCTTAGAAGAGTTTTTTTATTGTAGAAAGGATAATCTATATTATAAGTTAAATATGATAAGAATGAGTAGCCATGTAGCCAGCTAGGACAATAAAAGTTTAAGTAAAAGGAAAGAATACTGTGCAGGAACAAAGGTTATATAGTCTGGGGCATGTCAGGAAATAAGGATAGGGGGGAAAGGAAAAGGATTAGTTGAATTTGCACATTTTCACTGATGCTTTGTTCTTTTTAGTAAGCAACTTGTTAAGTTGTGGGTGAACGTATCAGACGACACATCGATTCTTCAAACAGCTCTTGTTTATTCACAGGCCCAGAACTGAACTGAACCGAAGGGTTCAGCCAGCCTGCTTATATAGAGCTCCACTAGAACGCAACACTTTCTGTAACTATCCAATCACTGAATGTCACTTCCAATCCCTTATTTGCATGTGGACCTGAGTGAAAACTATCTACAGTATCCCCCTGCTGGCCCAGGGTGAGAGCTTCGGTACATAACACAACTGGAAGTGTCCTTCCTATTATCACTGTTAATATTTAAAAATCAAACTTTGCTATCAATGCATGACCAGCAATAGTTCAGAGCTCACCAAGAAAACCAGGAAAACGTGGACCATTCTATGATTCAAATTGCCTATTTCCTTCCTCAATAATGGCAGTACGCCTTTAAATCAGCTTCCTACACACTTTAATTCAGTTTCCCTCATATTCTAGAAGCTCACATTCTCCTTCTCAGGTGAGTTCTACCCTCCATCACGTCCACAACACCCCCAATGCAGATCCAAATTTTTTTAAAGGGGGGGCTCAGTGCTACTCTTTCCTTGCTTGCTGCCACGATTGAGACTCAAGAAAGGAAGCGAACAACGCCTTTCTCCACCTGCTGTTGGGACACATCCTTCTTGGTATCTCAGAGACAAATAATATACCCATGGGCACCAAGGGGGGATTAACACCACCATGCCATTGTCAATGCACCTGTGGTCCTTTCCTTTCATCCTAAGCGTCCGTTCTTGGGAATGCAGGCCTTACCTACGTAAATGTGTCCATTGGAAGCAGGAATAGGAAGTCAGCAGAAGTCAAGAGGAGGTTAAAGGCACATCAACGTGCAAGTAGATAAATAGGTACCGCTCCAGTGGGAAGGTAAACGGCATTTCCGTGCGCTGCTCTGGTTCGCCAGAAGCGGCTTAATCATGCTGGCTACATGACCCGGAAGCTGTACGCCGGCTCCCTTGGCCAATAAAGCGAGATGAGCGCCGCAACCCCAGAGTCGTCTGCAACTGGACCTAACAGTCAGGGGTCCCTTTACCTTTTATGGAGTTCTGCACTCAGTGGCTAATCTTGATTTCCCTTGCATGGTGTGTGAAGCAGCTCCCAGTGCAACTCTGTAAGTATATGTTTACAGGTAGGAAGCCGTGTTGGTCTGCCATAGTTGAAACAAAATAAAAAAAATCCTTCCAGTAGCACCTTAGAGACCAACTAAGTTTGTTATTGTTATGAGCTTTTGTGTGCCTGCACGCTTCTTTAGTATATGTTAGGAGTACTGTTCGTAACAACTGGCCGTGGTGAGCATTTAGCGAGTCTTGTGGAGAATGTGCACATAATCTATTCCACAAAGAAGGGATTGCGCACATCCTCAGCCAATATAGGCCTTGGAGAATGGACATAGCTGCATTTTGTACATTCTCCAAGAAATAATGCGATTCCGCCACCTCTATCTCTACTTCAGAAGTGTGCAATCTGCAACACCTGGGTTGATTCTGGCCCACTGCCTAATCTTACATGGCACAAAAGAGCGGAAAGAGGGAATGGGGTCCAAGGAAAAGGATTCATTCTGGCCCCCTCCTTGAAGTCCAGTTTCCTTTTCAGCAATTTCAGCTGTTCCCCAGTCAGCTGAGCAGCACTAGGGACATCACAGGGAGCAGAAAGCTTTACCTCGGGTTACATACGCTTCAGATTACAGATGCTTCAGGTTACAGACTCCGCTAACCCAGAAATATTATCTCGGGTTAAGAACTTTGCTTCAGGGTGAGAACAGAAATCGTGCAGCAGCAGCGCAGCAGCAGCAGCAGCAGACCCCATTAGCTAAAGTGGTGCTTCAGGTTAAGAACAGTTTCAGGTTAAGAACGGACCTCCAGAACGAATTAAGTTCTTAACCCGAGGTACCGCTGTATATGGAAATTGCCACCCATGCCGCTCTTAAGCCTGGCGCCAATTGTCACAGGAATCACATGGGAGGAATGAGTTAAACTGCTGATGAAAGGTAACTCAGCAAGGAAAAGACGACTGTGAATGTGAAGTTACAGATAGGTAGCTGTGTTGGTCTGCCATAGTCAAAACAAAACAAAAAAATTTTCCTCCCAGTAGCACCTTAAAGACCAACTAAGTTAGTTCTTGGTATGAGCTTTCGTGTGCATGCACACTTCTTCAGATACACTGAAACAGAAGTTGCCAGATCCTTCTATATAGTGAGAAGGTGGGGAGGGGTATTACTCAGAAGGGTGGTGGGAATGGGTGATTGGCAGATAGCTGTGATGAGCCTGTTGACGACTCTTAACGACTGCAATAGGTCTTACAGGAAAAAGCAAGGGGTGAGAAGGTGAAAAATGGCTTTGTCATGTATAATGAGATAAGAATTCAGTCGTTAAGAGTCGTCAACAGGCTCATCACAGCTATCTGCCAATCACCCATTCCCACCAAGAACTAACTTAGTTGGTCTTTAAGGTGCTACTGGAAGGGGAAATTTTTTTTTTTTGTTTTGTGAATGTGAAGGACTTCTGGTCTCAGCCGTACCAATCTGGGAAGCCCTCCTGAAGCGATTTTGCATGCCTTTGCCTTACCCTAGCCAGTTTGAAAAATTCTCAGTTCTACTAACATGTTGGGGGGAGTCTATTACTGTGTCTGTGTTACCATTGCTTATAATAGGACGTTAACGAATGAATCTATAGAGTTTTGCCCATTTTAAAATTCCTGTTCTGGAATGAAAGTTTGTGGAAAATGGATGGTGCACAAAATGGATGGTGCAGTAGAAAGTATGCCATCGTTTCCCTGCCCCAGCCAGTAACCTGGAAGCAATGAATGAATTTTCCTACCTCGACAGAACTGGCTGAGATGTTATGAGCTGAGGAACCAAGGCATTCATCTTGTTTTCTGAACATTCCTCCATTGACCTTAACACAGAGAGAAAAGTCTTCCATGAGATTTCCAGCGAATCACCAGTTTCCACACTGGGAGCCCCAGAGAGACTCAGGTTGCATGGAGTAGGGCAAGCAACCGTTCTCGGGGCGCCAGTCCTGTCTTGATAGTCGCCTGTCTCCAACTTGTACTCAGCAACTCTTTGCTTGTTTTGCTCAATGAGTGATAGCTTCTTTTTCTGTGGCATTCCCACTACGCTCAAGAGCTCATTCCAGGAATGGCAAAAGTCAACGAGGCCGAAGAATGCCAGCTACCAAGTGAACTCAGCACGTACACAAATCAAAGTAGCGGCATCCTAATGTAACCTTTCGGTTTTGCCAATTTTTCTTTCCCCCCCACCCCCCCAGTATTTATAGCTTCCAGAGAGAACAGTGGGATATAGAGGGTACATGACAGACCAGTAGAATTTTACAGTGTCTGTGATGTAACAGTGTCACGCATGTAAGGTTGGAATTCCTGAAGATACGGTGAGCGAGCTTCACAAAACTGCCTGTCAACATTAGACATATGGCAGAGCAGTGGGCAGTGAGAGGGCCTTTTCCGTAGTGGCACACCTGAGCAGCCTTCCTAGGGCTGCTTGCCTGGCATCATCTTGGTGTCTCTGGGTGCCAAGTGAAGATCTTTTTGTTCATTAATAATAATAAAAATAATGTATTTTTTGCTCTATAAGACTCACCTTTTCCCTCCTAAAAAGTAAGGGGAAATGTGTGTGTGTGTCTTATGGAGCGAGTGCAGGCTGCGCAGCTATCCCAGAAGCCAGAACAGCAAGAGGGATTGCTGCTTTCACTGCGAAGCGATTCCTCTTGCTGTTCTGGCTTCTGAGATTCAGAATATTTCTTTTCTTGTTTTCCTCCTCCAAAAACTAGGTGCGTCTTGTGGTCTGGTGCGTCTTATAGAGCGAAAAATACGGTAGTTTATTATTTATACCCCGCCCATCTGGCTGGGTTTCCCCAGCCACTCTGGGCAGCTTCCAATCAAGTGTTAAAAACAATACAGCATCAAATATTAAAAACTTCCCTAAACAGGGCTGCCTTCAGATGTCTTTTAAAGAGAAGATAGCTGCTTATTTCCTTCACATCTGCTGGGAGGGTGTTCCACAGGGCAGGCGCCACTACTGAGAAGGCCCTCTGTCTGGTTCCCTGTAACCTCACTTCTTGCAATGAGGGAACCGCCAGAAGGCCCTCGGCACTGGATCTCAATGAACGATGGGGGTGGAGACGCTCCTTCAGGTATACAGGACCGAGGCCGAGGTACTGGGAGCCAATGCAGATCTCTCAGGACCGGTGTTAAGTGGTCCCGGTGGCCACTCCCAGTCACCAGTCTAGCTGCCGCATTCTGGATTAATTGCAGTTTCCGGGTCACCTTCAAAGGTAGCCCGACGTAGAGCGCATTGCAGTAGTCCAAGCGGGAGATAACTAGAGCATGCACCACTCTGGCGAGACAGTCCGCAGGCAGGTAGGGTCTCAGCCTGTGTACCAGGTGGAGCTGGTAGACAGCTGCCCTGGACACAGAATTGACCTGCGCCTCCATGGACAGCTGTGAGTCCAAAATGACTCCCAGGCTGCGCACCTGGTCCTTCAGGGGCACAGTTACCCCATTCAGGATCAGGGAGTTCACCTAGACCTTTAAATAACTTAGGTCACCTAATGTTCCGTTTCAAATTTTATATGGCTCCCCGGCTCCTTAGTGGCTTTGTGTTTTACCTCGTGTTTCAATTGTTTGTTTTTTCTTTTTTGATTGCGTGCCACACAGAGAACTTTATTTTACAACAGAGGCGAGGCTGTTTCAGCCAAGCTGCACTCACAGGCCAAGGCAGGGATTGACAACAAATGGCATACAATGAGGGAATGAACAATTGCAGTGATCCAGCACGCACGGCAACTGTGATCAAAGATCAGCTGGAAGGAGCTGGGGGAAATGGCTTCTGTTAAGTGCTTGATGTTGTGATCCTTAGCCATTAGGACTTTTCTCCAGCTCAAACGTGAAACTGAACCAGTTGTTTTGTGCATTTTGTTTCGTGTATTTTGCTCAAGGTGTCAACAAGGAAGACTTAAAACGGCTAACACAAACAGCTCTTTGCTCTTTATACAGATATTTTATTTCACTTAAAAGGGACAGAGATACATAATATACATTTACCAATAAAATCCACGCATAAATGCAAACATCAGAAAATAACAGCATAAATTTCTGAAAATAGGTCTTCTATCAAAAGGATGAAGCTATCAAGGTGAAACTTCAATATTGCTTTTAGCAAAATATCCAAGTTACAAGTGAACTGGTCTTCATGATGATTCAAAATGCAGCATCTAAAAACTGGAAACTAGCCTGGATCACAATTGACTTCTATGAAGTATTAAGCCAGACAATGATCTGAACATTTCAGTGTGTGTGTGGGGGGGGGTGTGTGTGTGTGACAACAACATTGGCGTTTAAGTGCTGTCAATACCTCACACTTTACACTTTTTGAGAATGAAATCTTTTTTAAAATGCATCAACTTTATCTCATTCAGAATGATAAATATACATCGCCTGAAACAAAATCCGCAATTTAAAAAAATTCTACACCACACCCAAAGTATTTAATTTCAATTTGCGACCCTCTGAAGCCAGCGCAGGCACTCAGGTACTGGCAAAACTCGGGTGCAGTGATTTCACTCTTGCCAACCTAGAGAGGCCAAGCCTGAGACCTTGTGTGGGCGATTTCCCGTGGGTTCTTCCCAGCTGAATGGCACTGCTTCCAGATGTAGCTGAAAAGATTGTTGGAGAGGTACATTAAGAAAAATAAGTAGACTAGAATATTGTATTCCTGCTTCACTGCCTGTATAGCAGTGAACTCTTAGTGTTGTACATGCAATTTTGTGTAAGACACAAGCTCATTTCTGGCACATACTCTTCTTCAAGCTCATTTTATCTCTTTAGAGGCTTCGGAAGAAATATTTAGAGAGGAATTCAACAGCATGTTTTGCAAATTGTTCCGTAATTCCAAGCTTTTCAGCTTGCATAGCAGAACCATTTCTCCTCTCATCCCTGAGTACTGTTTGGGGGGTTCCCCAGTCCTCATCAGAGCCAATTTTGAGGGTGAAGGAAGAGATGGAGGAATTGTTGAGTTAGCTCCCACTAGTGCATCTTCTTAGTTAAATCCAGCCCTTAACTATACAAATGCAAGAGGGCTGTAAACTTTAAAGGACTCTTTGCACGACAACAAGTCCTCCTCAAATATATCCAGTCTCCTATTAAGTGGCAACCTCACTTAAAAAGTCTGAGTCTCAAAACAGTGGGAGACGGGGAAATATGTGGGGTAACCCATGGTTCAAGTAATCTACAAGATGCAAGAAACTCCAGTGAAAGAAACAGTGGACAAACTGAACCAAGTAGCATTAAATACCACATAATGCACAATTTCTAGTACACAGAGGGGTATTTCTGTTGCTGTCAGATCATCTCCAGTTTGTGCCAATGTTTCCATTTTGTCTCTGAGATTCCACCTTGTCTATTAGTAGCTGTCAAGGTGAAATGGGGAGGGGGGAAGGTATCCTTGACCTCATTTATTCTGGGATACGGAACTCTTCAGCATCCTAAAGCCAACCTCCTCTCCATCCCAAGGCAAGTCCTTGGCAATACAGTGGTACCTCTGGTTGCGGAAGGGATCCGTTCTGGAGCTCCGGTCGGATCCTGAGGTTTCCACAACCGGAGGGACTGCTTCTGCGCATGCGGCGGAAGACCGCTTCTGTGCACGCGTGCGTGGCAAAACCCGGAAAAATACTTCTGGGTTTGCCGCGTATGTATCCCGAAGGATACGTACCATATTTTTCGTCCCATAGGACGCTCCGTCCCATAGGACGCACCTAGTTTTTTGGGGGGGAAATAAAGGAAAAAACTTTTTCCTTTATTTCCCCCCCAAAACCAGGTCGGGGAAACCGAACCAGGTCGAGGAACAGCGGGATGGCGGAGCTGCGCCTCCTTGCTGTCCCCCAAGCTTGTGGGGCTGGCCTATGTCTGTCCGGCGTGCGGGGCGCTCTGCTTCAGGGAGCCCTGCGTGCCTGGTGGCAGGCTGCTATCCGCAGTGTGGGGAGCCCTGCAGGGATCCCCTGCAGGGCTCCCCACACTGCGGAAGTCTGCCCAGCTGGCGGGGCGCTCTGCTTCAGGGCGCCCCTCGCGCTGGGCGGCAGGCTGCTATCCACAGCGTAGGGAGCCCTGCAGGGCTGCCTAGGCTGTGGATGTGTTCCCGAAGCGCTGGGCGCTCTGCTTTCAGCGCGCCCAGGGCTCCGGGAAGCAGGCTGCTATCTGCAGCCTAGACAGCCCTGCGGGAATTCCTGCTTAGGCTGCAGATGTGTTCCTGAAGCCTGGAGAGCAAGAGGGGTAGGTGCGCACCGACCCCTCTCGCTCTCCAAGCTTCAGCAAAAGCCTGCATTCGCCCCATAGGACGCACCCAGATTTCCCCTTCATTTTTGGAGGGGAAAAAGTGCGTCCTATAGGGCAAAAAATACGGTACGTAAGTAGAGGTACTGCTGGAATGAGTTCTGTGTCCTTTTACAACCTCCCACTTAGCACTAAATATATCCATCCAGCATCTATCGTGCCTCTTTTTGAAAAATAGCCTTGGCATCTCCCTTTTCATTTCCACAGAAAACCTCTTTCAGCAGACACCCTGGCTTTTGTCTTCTAATAATATAGAACTGTTTTCATCCTTAAGTGTGCTTTTTTGGAGAATGGTCATCCTTGAACCCACACTCCTCTCTCTTGAAGCATCCAGTAAAATGCTCATGGTGAACCTCAACCCCTGCAGTTCTGCTCAGTGAAACCTCTACTAATATCTGGAAAGGCTTGATAATTTTTCTGGGGGTTTTGTGTGTGCATGTTTTCCAAAAGCAGTCCAGTAGAAGCCCCAGCCTGGTGCCCATTCTTGCACCGCTGCATCCCATGAGCCTGCCAAATGAAAGCTTTGGATGGCATGGGAAGGCAAATTCTCCCTGCCATTGGCACCTACTGCCCAGCCACAAGAATCCATCTTCCCCTTCCTTCCTCCATGTGTCTCAGCAAACTCTAGAGCAGGGGTGGCCAACTCCCAAGAGACTGCGATCTACTCAAAGAGTTAAGTGATCTACCCCCTTTTGGGGGGGTTCAGGTCAAAGTTGTTCAGCTTTTTTGAAGGAGGGTGCAGGGCAAAAATATTGAGTTTTTTTTTAGGGGAGCCAAACTACTTGAGCATCTTTGGGGGGAGCCAGTGATCTGCCAGTGATCTACCACAGACGTCCAGTGATCTACCGGTAGATCACGATCTACTTGTTGGATGTGCCTGCTCTAGAGCGAGTAAACTCTTGTTTTGACTTGTGCCTCCTGGCTGATCTTGCAGGTCACTTTCTTCCCTTCCTTGCTTTGGAGAGAGCATGTGCCACAATGCAGCTGTGCAGCTTCAGCTCACGACTGCTCTTTCTCCCTGCCCTTGTGGGTAACTTGACTATGCTCTTTGTGTCTCTGAATGTCTTTTAATAAACCCGCTCTTCTGGGTCAATTACCCAAAGTCTCAGTTCCGTTTTCCTTCCAAGAAACTTTAGGATGACAATTCAAAGCAAAGACTCAATGTTTTTGAGGACGGGGACAGGCAGGTGTGGAGGACTCCCTGGTCTTGAATGGGGTAACTGTGCCCCTGAAGGACCAGGTGCGCAGCCTGGGAGTCAATTTGGACTCATGTGGAGCCGCAGGTCAATTCTGTGCCCAGGGCAGCTGTCTACCAACTCCACCTGGTACGCAGGCTAAGACCCTACCTGCCCGCGGACTGTCTCGACAGAGTGGTGCATGCTCTAGTTATCTCCCGCTTGGACTACTGCAATGTGCTCTATGTGGGGCTACCTTTGAAGGTGACCCGGAAGCTACAATTCATCCAGAATGCGGCAGCTAGACTGGTGACTGTGAGTGGCCGCTGAGACCACATAACACCGGTCCTGAAAGACCTACATTGGCTCCCAGTACATTTCCGAGCACAATTCAAAGTGTTGGTGCTGACCTTTAAAGCCCTAAATGGCCTCAGCCCAGTATACCTAAAGGGGCGTCTCCACCTCCCTTATTCAGCCCATACAGAGGTCAAGCTCCAAGGTCCTTCTGGTGGTTCCCTCACTGCGAGAATTGAGGTTACAGGGAACCAGGCAGAGGGCCTTCTCGGTAGTGGCGCCCGCCTTGTGGAACGCCCTCCCATCAGATGTCAAAGAAATAAGCAACTATCTGACTTTTAGAAGACATCTGAACGCAACCTTGTTTAGGGAAGTTTTTAATGTTTGATGTATTTTTGTGTTTTTAATATTCTGTTGGGAGCCTCCCAGAATGGCTGGGGAAATCCAGCCAAATGGGTGGGGTATAAATAATAAATTGTTGTTGTTGTTGTTGTTGTGTTACCCACACCACACTCCTTTTAATGCAGCAAATTGTCCTAGGCCAGCAGCCTGTCTTCTGGCAAAAATAGAGCCAGAGGCTACTGAGGAAAAAGGTTAACCTGAGAGACCAGATTAATACATTTTTCATTATCCATGGTTCCTAAGGGGCTTTACCTGAACATGGAAAATAGGTGGAGTTAAGGATTATATTTTTATCCTGGTTTTCAGACAACGATTTTGCATAGATATAGGTATCCTAAGCAACCATATAAACAGTGTATGCATTGAAAATACCTGGTGACGTGCAGTTAGGCTTCTTGGCCAAAGAAGGGCTAGATGCTGTCAAAGGCTGTCCAATCTGTTCTAGAGAACTTGACAAATTCTGCAAAGCTGGTTCAGATTTGGCTGGAAGTAGTCCCATGGTCCCATCACCTCCTGGCAAATAGAAGGGGAAGAAATGGAGGCAGTGAGAGATTTTACTTTCTTGGGCTCCATGATCACTGCAGATGGTGACAGCAGTCACGAAATTAAAAGACGCCTGCTTCTGGGGAGAAAAGCAATGACAAACCTAGACAGTATCTTAAAAAGCAAAGACATCACCTTGCCAACAAAGGTCCGTATAGTAAAAGCTATGGTTTTCCCAGTAGTGATGTATGGAAGTGAAAGCTGGACCATAAAGAAGGCTGATCGCCAAAGAATTGATGCTTTTGAATTATGGTGCTGGAGGAGACTCTTGAGAGTCCCATGGACTGCAAGAAGATCAAACCTCTCCATTCTTAAGGAAAACAGCCCTGAGTGCTCACTGGAAGGACAGATCCTGAAGCTGAGGCTCCAATAATTTGGCCACCTCATGAGAAGAGAAGACTCCCTGGAAAAGACCCTGATGTTGGGAAAGATGGAGGGCACAAGGAGAAGGGGATGACAGAGGACGAGATGGTTGAACAGTGTTCTCTAAGCTACCAGCATGAGTTTGACTAAACTGCGGGAGGCAGTGGAAGACAGAGGTGCCTGGCGTGCTCTGGTCCATGGGGTCACGAAGAGTCGGACACGACTAAACGACTAAACAACAACGAAGTCCCATGGTTAAAAAATAAGAAAAAATAACTTTGGGAAATCACTTTTAATGGATGGATGATACAAAACAGAGGCTATATTTAAGAAATATGGAAGTCACTTCTAAATAACAAATTTATTTGACAGCTACTGAGGGAAAACAAGCACATTCCTCTGACATATACTTCAATGGAGCAGTTAACAAAAAGTTTGTCCTAATAAGTTGCTAAAAAAAGGTAAAGGACCCCTGACAGTTAAGTCCAGTCATGAATGACTCTGGGGTTGCGGTGCTCATCTCGCTTTACTGGCCAAGGGAACCGACGTTTGTCCACAGACAGTTTTTCCGGGTCATGTGGCCAGCATGACTAAGCCGCTTCTGGCGGAACGGAACACCAAAACCAGAGCTGCACATGGAAACACCGTTTAACTTCCCACCGGAGTGGTACCTATTTATCTACTTGCAGTTTTTGACGTGCTTTCGAACTGCTAGGTTGGCAGGAGCTGGGACTGAGCAACGGGAGCACACTGAAAATAAGGTGTTTAAATTGTGCACTTGCACACCTCTAACTTTCTCAGGATTGCACTTCAGTATGGAAACATGGGCACGGGAAGTTGATTTCATAAAACACTCCTGTGAAAAGGCCTGGAGCGCAAGTTTCACTTAGCTTTAAAATAAGTGCTATTTTATGCATACCACACACACCTCTGAAAACCAGGTGCAAGAAAGCTTAGCACCAAAATGGCACCCAGGAAAGAATAAAATCTTACCTATCGAGTCCCTCTCTGATTTGGAATTCTTCTTTTCCTTCTTTTTGCTTTCAGCATTTCGCTCCCTTCCTTCTTTTCTGTTTCCTGTAGCTTTCTTCTTCACAACGAATTCAACATCATCATCTTCACCGAAGCTAGAATCACCCTCAGATTCTTCAGCTGAAACCAGAAATGGGAAACAGTCAGGTACAAAGTAATGGCATAAAGTTTAGTAGTAATAGACTAGGAAAATTAACTATCTTTCTACCACATTATTAAAAAAGAAGTCACACTGTGGGAACTTTACTCCTGAGTAAGCAGACTGTGGCTGTACAGTGCAATCAGAAATGAGCACTTTGGAACCTTCACCTTATTCCCAGATACAGTCTCTCCTTTTTAAAGTTATCAAAATAATGAACTGACCTTTGAATGTATTTCACTCTAGTTTTTGTGGCTGAATTTCAGAACTTCTACATTTTGTGATTTTCATCAACATCAATATTTCTCAAATAGCTTATTGGTTAAAAGAGAATTATGAATGTCTTTTATTTCTGGTCCTAAATACATGTGGGACTGCATCCCAAAATGTCAACACTACTTTAAGAGCAGCAAAAGGCACAAGACAGAAACGTTTCTATTGGATGGCGGCTAACAGATTGAGGTTGAATCCTGACAAGACAGAAGTACTGTTTTTGGGGGACAGGGGGCGGGCAGGTGTGGAGGATTCCCTGGTCCTGAATGGGGTAACTGTGCCCCTGAAGGACCAGGTGCGCAGCCTGGGAGTCATTTTGGACTCACAGCTGTCCACGGAGGCACAGGTCAAATCTGTGTTCAGGGCAGCTGTTTACCAGTTCCATCTGGTACGTAGGCTGAGACCCTACCTGCCCGCAGACTGCCTCGCAAGAGTGGTGCATGCTCTAGTTATCTCCCGCTTGGACTACTGCAATGCGCTCTACGTGGGGCTACCTTTGAAGGTGACCTGGAAACTACAACTAATACGGAATGCGGCAGCTAGACTGGTGACTGGGGGCGGCCGCCGAGACCACATAACACCGGTCTTGAAAGACCTACATTGGCTCCCAGTACGTTTCCGAGCACAATTCAAAGTGTTGGTGTTGACCTTTCAAGCCCTAAACGGCCTCGGTCCAGTATATCTGAAGGAGCGTCGTTCTACCCGGACACTGAGGTCCAGCACCAAGGGCCTTCTGGCAGTTCCCTCACTACGAGAAGCCAAGTTACAGGGAACTAGGTAGAGGGCCTTTTCGGTGGTGGCGCCCTCCCTGTGGAACGCCCTCCCACCAGATGTCAAAGAGAACAACAACTACCTGACTTTTAGAAGACATCTGAAGGCAGCCCTGTTTAGGGAAGCTTTTAATGTTTTATATATTATAGTATTTTAATATTTTTTTGGAAGCCGCCCAGAGTGGCTGGGGAAGCCCAGCCAGATGGGCAGGGTATAAATAATAAATTATTATTCAAGAATCACCTTGTTTCTGTGAATCTTGTACTTTATGGTTCCTTCCTGGTGGTTCATCCATTGATAACGCTAAGGCAACTTCCAAATCTCTCTGGTAAAGTCTGTGATCCAAGGGAAGTCTGAAGCAATTTGAAAAACAGTTATGGAAAACTCATTATCAATATGTAAGTTTATTAACCTCAGTGCCAACACAAATTTTAAAAAGGAACAAAGAAACTATTTCATGCTCTGAAACCAACTTTAAATCCTGGTTTTAGATTTTATAACCTCCATAATGGTTAAGATCAGTTCCAATAAACTGATCTTAGGCAGGCAAGGGGAATTCGCTCCACTCCAAGGGAATGAACTTATATCCCCAAAGCCAGCTACCTGATTCTTAACCACACCTAGGAAAAACCCAGTGTTGTATCACAAACACGTAAGTAAATTTAAAATGAATGGATTTCTCTTACCTTTTGTTCGGTGAACTCTTTTGGATCTGAATCTCCTGTTTGCGGGGCTTTTTCTCAATCTTTTTCTTTGTCAACTCAGAGCATGTCCTCTTTAATTTTTTGCTTGAAGGTGCAGTTATATTTGCAAAATCTTCATCTGTTTAGCAGAAGCACATTAGACGCACTGTAACAGTGCAAGTTCTTCCAGTTGTTTAAAAATCCTCCATTTTAACAATATGTTCAAAGCATGTATTGTAAGATATTCTAGAGCTTTAGATCTTCTGCAGTAATCCAGGAGGATTTAAAACAAAATACAGTGGTACCTTGGTTCTCAAACGCCTTGGTACTCAAACAACTTGGAACCCAAACACTGCAAACCCAGAAGTAAGTGTTCCGGTTTGCGAACTTTTTTGGAAGCCGAACATGCTGTTTTGAGTGCCACACTTCCGTTTTGAGTGTTACGCTCTGTTTTTGTTGTTTATTTTGCATTTTTGTGGCTTTTTTGTTTTGTTTTTGTGACTGTGTAGAACCCAGTTCAGCTACTGATTGACTGGTTGATTGTGTGACTGCAGTACATTGTTTATTGCTTTCATTTTATGGATCAATGGTCTCGTTAGATAGTAAAATCCATGTTAAATTGCTGTTTTAGGGGTTGTTTTAAAAGTATAAAAGTCTGGAACAGATTAATCCATTTTGCATTACTTTCTATGGGAAAGTGTGCCTTGGTTTTGGAACGCTTTGGTTTTGGAACGGACTTCCGGAACGGATTAAGTTTGAGAACCAAGGTACCACAGTACAAGGAGATATTGGCACAGTCATAGCAGAGCAAGGGCACGGAAATGGGGACTTCATCTCTCTGCTTAACATTGCCACCTCCCAAGTGGCACCCACTGCAAGGTGTGAGCGAAGGACGCTGAAATGGGGTGTGTTTGCCTCCTTCCTTTGCCACTGTCCCATTTCTCCTTGCAACATGTCAGCTGAGATGAGGGAACGAGGAGGTTTGCTGCATCCAGAGTTAAGAATGCTGTCTCTTCAGCACCCCAAAGACAGGGAGCCAGGCAATAGGTTATGCTTATTTCATATGAATCAGCCTAGCTGTGTCTGTTCAGAACTTTGTTAGGAAGGATTTTTCAATGAAAGCTGGAGGTTATTAAAATCAGATTTACTGGGAAGAAGGAGACATCAACCAGCTTTCTCCTTTTTCTATTTATTTTTGGTGATCTATCTCATGTACCCAGCCAGTCTTTCAAGCCTGTCCAGCTTTCATTACCCAGGACATGGTATGTACAAAAATATCTTCTGTAACTAAAAACTAATATGTTGTAAACTAAATGCAAACTAACTGCTATGTGACACTGGGTAAGGATATCCAGACAGTAAAAAGGTAAAGGGACCCCTGACCATTAGGTCCAGTCGCGGACGACTCTGGGGTTGCAGTGCTCATCTCGCTTTACTGGCCGAGGGAGCCGGCGTACAGCTTCCGGGTCATGTGGCCAGCATGACTAAGCCGCTTCTGGCGAACCAGACCAGCGCACGGAAACGCCGTTTACCTTCCCGCCAGAGTGGTACCTATTTATCTACTTGCACTTTGACGTGCTTTCGAACTGCTAGGTGGGCAGGAGCAGGGACCGAGCAACGGGAGCTCATCCCGTCGCGGGGATTTGAACCGCCGACCTTCTGATTGGCAAGTCCTAGGCTCTGTGGTTTAACCCACAGCGCCACCTGCGTCCCCTCAATGAAAGCTAGAGGGTATTAAAATCAGATTTACTGGGAAGGAGACATCGACCAGTTTTCTCCTTTTTTCATTTATTTTTGGTGATCTCTCTCATGTTCCCAGCCAGTCTTTCAAGCCTGTCCAGCTTCATTACCCAGGACATGGTATGTACAAAACTATCTTCTGTAACTAAAAACTAATATGTTGTAAACTAAAATGCAAACTAACTACTATGTGGCACTGGGTAAGGATATCCAGACAGTAGCGCTGGGCAATATTTCGATACTTTGCCTGAAACAAGTATGAAGTCCAGATTGTAAAGACAGTTTCAGACAGGTTCAGTAACAGGAGGAACAACTGACTGGAAGGAAAGCAGCAGCCCATGTCACTTGCTAGGGCGAAGAGGCAAACACACAAACAGGCAGTTAAGAAGGTGGAGCACCTTCAAGGCTGGACTGAGCCGTGGAGGGAGAGGCCAGGAGCTCCTTCGCCCGAGCAAGCGGGCAGCCTTCTTCCCTTCCTCTTGGTCATTCCTTCCTTCCTCCACAGCCCAGCTGCTTTTTCAGATGTTATTTCGGTCATTGTGATATATCGTTATATTGTGATGGTTAGCTGGCGATATATCACGATGCTGAAAACCAGACATCGCCCAGAATTTGAAGTGTCATCAATATACCAATGATATCCAACTCTTATTTCTCTTTTTATCAGATTCACGTTAATCTGTCAGAAGTCCTAAACCAGAGTCCAAGATTATTAATGGACTTGATGAAGGCTAATAAACTGAAACTCAATCCAAGTAAGAGACAGGTAGTGGTGATGAGTGGGTCATCCAAATTTGAATATTGTATGGCAGTGTACATGGGCTACCCTTGAAAACCATTCAGAAGATTGTTTGGAAGTACAAAATACTGCAGCTATGATATTAATTGGGAGCAGATGTACAGAGTGTACCTTGCCAGGCTTAAAATAATAGCACTGGCTTGTAGTATGTGCTCATATTTAAATGTACAACAGGTTCGGGAAAAGCTGCGATAAACCTTTGTAGAACCAGTGCAAAGCTTAAACACAATGAACTTTTCTTCTATTTGCACTCATATAAAACAGTTTTAGCAAGCTTCCGTGTTACTTTCCCACTGAATCTGACCCCTTTTGGCATGAAGGAACCGCGAATGACTTACCGTCATCATCTTCATCCACACTGCCAAACTGAGAATAATCAACTGCTTTCTTATTCCTAGAAGAATAAAAGAGGGGTCATTTTTTTGTCTGCCCATGGAACCATTATGCATATGTAAGCAGTTGTTCTATTTGAATCAAAATATTCATATTTAATTGCTACTGCTTTATGCAATGATGATTCTGGGGAAAGTAAAATCAATTTAGAAACCTTACACTTGACTCTTCTTAAGATACTGTAGCAGCCACACAATGCCCAATTATATATACACTACACACACATATATACGTATATGAAACAATTATTCACTTTATTTTTTTTACTAATTATTTTGCTCCAGTAGCTTCTGCATAGCTGGCTGCC